>JARHVA010003278.1:1317500-1352500 GCA_037957365.1 Torreya grandis | reverse complement strand
CATATGATGGATAGTGATCATAAATATATTATGTTGCATAATTCATTTATATTTGTCTCACTTAGAGTATTTTATATGATCACTGGTTAGATTCCCATAGTGTAATCTATTTATAGTATATTTGTTTAAATTTAAAGAAAAAACATGTATTTCTAAGTAGATCCTAGTGGGGATGTTACATGTGGTATCAGAGGTATAGCTCAAACCCTAAGACCCAATGAGTCCACTAATGTTTTCATATCCTTATATTAATATAAAAATGGATGGTGAAATCTAAAATTTATGGAGAGAGCCTAACGAATGCCAATGCCAGTACCCCTTGATTTGATCCTAGCTAATTTTCCACTGAGTAGTCAACAAAAATGGATCATATTCTCATACCATGAATGAGACCAGGGATAAAATTACATCTCTAGAGTATGTAGTTCATGGACATGAAGAGGAATAATAAGATGTACTTGAAGAGCATCCCATGGAGTAGGAAAATCCTCAAGATGCTAGATACTAGGTAGCTTTGGAGTTAGATATAGACATGAAGAAGGTGAACACACCTAAGTTCGATGGGACTATTATGGGTGATGGAGATAAGGCATGGTTTACTGATATGGAGAAGTATATCAAAATTTGAAACTAATCTGAGGTCACTAAGGTAATTTGGGGAACATATCAGTTGGCTAGTGAGGCAACTACATGGTGGGCCAACAAGAGGTTGGAAATGAATCTTAATTCAACCACCACTACTTGGAATCTATTTGTGGAATTTTTTAGGTTATGATGGCTCCCATAAATTTATTTTGATCAAATTCTCATAGATTTCTAGAATCTCAAGTATCGGGATTTATTAGTGAATGAATACAGGGAAAAGTTCACCAAACTTATAAAGTATGTACCTCAGTATTAGGGAGATGAGAGTCTTAGAATCAAAATTTTTATCATAGGATTGAAACCCTATATCATTGTATTGGTAGATGTTCATGGACCTTCCACCATGAACCAAGTCTTTGAGAAGGAAGTCAAATAGGAATAGAAGTTAAAGTTTCTTTCGTAATCCAAGGACAAGTTCAAGAAAAAAATTTGTAATTCTAAGTCAACTTTTAAGAATAAAAATTGGAAATAGAGTGGAGAGTATATGAAGCATTTTAAGAGTTATAATTTCAAGTTAAACAATGATTCAAACAATAAGAAACATTAAAATGTATCCAAAGGTGGTTTCAAGGTAAACCAATATAATGACAAGAAAGGAACACCTAGAGGTTGTTTCATTTGTGGAGATGATAATTATGCTTGTGATTTCCCTTAGAATAAGTCAAAAGGTAAAGGTCCTCATCCTTATCAAGTCAATTTTTAGTATTAAATTCATGTGGTAGTCGATAATTAGCAAGCCAAATTTTAGGCATTACCCATAGAGCTATTAGGTACTTTGTTTGACCATCCAATTTCCATTTTGATAGATACATGCATAAAAAAATATTTTATAGCTCCTAAGATGGTTAGTAAGTTAACTATAATATTTGGAGTAATGTAAAATGCTTGGTCAATATAGTATGGGAATGAGTCAAAAGTCATAGTTGACAAGCGTTTAGTTGAAGTATAGATTAGGTTTCTTGAATTCATAATAGTTGTGGATTTGTATGTAGCAACACTAGGGTCATATGATGTGATCTTAGGAGTCAACTAGATTAAAAAACATAAATCCAAGGTTGAGTGTTTGGATTATTTTGGAAATCAAACATAAATACAAAGTGAGAAAAGAGAGTTGAAGCTTAGGTAGAATTTTGCAATGCAACTCAAGAGAGCCTAAAGAAAAATGTGCTAAGTATTTATCATCAAGATAAATGAAATGGAAGAACCTAGGTAAACATCTCTTGGAGATTACCCATCTATTATAGATTTTTATGATGAGTTTTTATAAGAATTTCCATGTTTGCCTCCTAGACATGAGTTTGATTTTTCTATTGAAATCATACATGGTTTAGAACCATAATCTAAGGCACTATACAATATGATAACCACTGAGTTGGTTGAATTGAATTCCAAATTTCAAGAATTTTTGGTAAAAGGTTTGATTAGTCCAAGTGTGTCACCATGGTGTGCACAAGTTATCTTTGTCAAGAACGTACCCTTTGGCTTTGTATTGATTACATAATTTTAAACAAGGTAAATATCAAAAATAACTATATGCTACCTCGTATAGATGATATTTTTGATCAAATGTATGGAGCAATAGTATTTTACTAAGATTGATCTTAGAGATAGATACCATTAGTTGAGGATACAGGATAAGGATATTCTAAAAACGTGGTACAAGAACTATGAGTTCATAGTTTTAAAAATTGGGATAAATAATGCTCCAACAACATTCATGAATCTTATGAACAATGTGTTTAGATATTACCTTGATCACCACCTATGAAAACACTAACCTTATCTAGAAGAGGAACACCTTAAACATATAAAATTGGTTATGTAAAAGTTGCAAAAGCATAAATTGTATGGCAAGTTGTCTAAGTGTATATTTGTTTAGGAGAGTGAAATATCTTATAAATATTATCTCTATAGATGGTATCTCAGTAGATCTATAAAAGATAAGATCCATTAGGAAATGGATTACATCGAGTAATGTGCAAGAAGTAAGAAATTTCATGGAGTTAGTAGCCTATTATAGGGAAGTTAGTTCTAATTTTTTCCAAGATAGCTAATCTAATTACTTATTTTAATGTAAGAACTAAAGTTTTTTCTAAATAAAGAAGTGTGAAGTAGCTTTCCAAGATTTTATAATAAGGCTTAGATTCACATCAATGTTAAGAGTTCATAACCCCAATAGTCAAATTTCAATGATCACAAATGCATCGAGGGATGGACTAGGAGGAATCCTTATGGAATATGGTGTAGTGGTGGCTTATGAGCCATGTAATATAAATCCTTATGAGGTGAAATATTCCCCTAATGAACTATAACTTGTAGCAATTGTGCATGTTTTGCAAGTATGGTGACATTACTTGTTGGGAAAGTAATTTGAGCTCAAGACATATAAATTGGGACTCAAGTACATCTTCACCTAGCCAAATTTGAATGCTCATCAAAGATGATGGCTTGAATTATTATATAATTATGATTTTCACATCAACTATATGAGAGGAAAGGAAAATAGAGTAGTCAATGCCATCAGTCATAGAAGGTATATAAAATCTATAGCTTCTATCATGAGTACTTTTAGGGATTGAGTGATTAAATTATCACCAGGAGATAAATTGTATGATTAATTAAAAAAACATTGTCTTAGAATGCTTAGAATCCTTAGTATAAAGGATTCATATCAGAGAGTGATATTTTATTACATTATAATGGAAAGATGTATGTGATATATTGAGAGAAAGTATAAATCACAAAGATAAAGGAATTGTAAAATATCCTATACTCAAGATACCTACGAGTAACCAAGCTAATGATAAAGATTAGACCACTATATTTTTTGAAATAAATAAATAAAAATTTATTAGATTATGTGTCATGTTATCTGGAATGTAAGAGAGTGAAATTTGAGCATGCGCATCTAGATAGATTATTACCTTTGCATGATATACCAAAATGGAAGTGGCTGGTGATTAGTATGGACTTTGTCTAAGGTTTACTAATGTCACAGAACAAGAATGATATGATATTGATAGTTTTTGACAAACTAACCAAGGTGGCTCATTTTATACCAGGAAATTTGATAGATGATATACCTAACCTTGTGAAAGGGTTTGTAAAGGAAGTGTATAGGCTGGATTTAAAGATGAAATCATTTCAAATCATTATTCATAGATGACTTATATATTTTGGTTAACTCTAAATTTAGCTTTGTGTTTGCATCTAAATTTTAGTACAACATAACACCTAGATACTAATGAATAGATTGAGAGAGTTAATCAGGTGTTACAGGATCTTTTTCATATGTATTTCATGGATGAATAATACAAGTGACAAGATTATCTTCCATTGGCTGAATTTGCATACAAAAACTCATACCAATCAAATTTGAAGATGGGACCACTTGAGGAATTATACATGATAAGGTATAGAACTCCAATCAGTTGGGATAGGTTAGAGGATAGGGTTATCTTTAGACTTGAGATGCTTTCAAAAATGGAAGATTAATTCATATTAATCAGGCAAATATTAGTTGAGGATAATGATAGGTAGAATATTTATGCAGATCTAAAGAGGATATATAGGCATTTTGTAGTAGGTGATAAATTATTCTTGTGGGTTAGGCTATAAAAGAGCTTGATTAAATTTAGAAAGTCATAAAAACTAGCAGTGATATATGTGAGACACTTTGAGGTGTTATAAATGGTCAATATTATAGCATATAGGCTTTCATTTCCACTAGCCCTATATCTATTGCATAATGTCTTCCATTTTTTTAATCTTAAAAATTATATAGCTGGTCCTATGCATGTGTTGGATTAGAATGCTTTGCAAGTTCTAGATCCTATGGTGGTCATGATAGAACCAATAAGGATAATTGACACTCACAAACTTCATTTGCATAATATAGATATGTCATAGTGTCAGGTCAATGGGACCAATACTTTTAAGATAATTCTACTTGGGAGGACTATGATGAGTTATAAAGAAGATTTTCACATTTATTTGCTTGATTTTATACTTCTATACTATGTTATTTTTTTTATGAACAATATTTTTAATTCATAACTTATGTTTGTATAAGAGTCATCTGAGATAATGACTAGCTTTAGGGGGAAGGATGTGACATCTCGATTCCTCATGAAGCAAATTATTTGATTATCTATGGATATTTATAGTTGACACATTTGATGTGGTAATTTTTAACTAATATTTGAGATATATGTTGTTATGGGACATTAGGATATTGCATAGGTTAGATTTTTATATTAATATGAGTTAGTTGTAGTGTATGTGCTTACATTATGATCATGTTGATTTGTTATTTCAGCTATAATTTATGATGTATGTATATCATGATGTTATGATCTAACTACCTACTTGTTGTAAGGTTAATGCAAGAGAATTCATTCCTTAGAGCATGATGGAAGGAGATAATATTTGGAAAGGGTGATGTAGATTGAGATGTCAGATAATGAAAGAGAAATTGACTAGAACATTTTGCACACCACACTAGATAGCACATGTTAGAATGCATAATAAAATGAGTAGCATGGTGTGTTTATTTGTACTTGCATTAGATAGTTATTTGCCCATGATTTAATTTCATAGTTTAAATTATTATTTAAAAATTTATCTTACATGACATGTGTGTATTAATGTTTTGGATATTAGCATAATTAGAATAAAATTAGATTTATTGATTAATCCATCATGGTTTTAAGAGATGCTAATTAAATTAGTGAATTTATTGATTTTTATAATTAATGTAAAAATTAATAAAAATTTAAAAATTTCCTATTGAGCTGAATAAACAAAAAAAAGAGAAAATAATAAATAAAATAATAAATAATAAATAAAAAGGGAATGGTTTAAATTTTATAAAAACTAAAAGAAAGAAATACATAAAATATTAACAAAAAGAAAGAAAAAAATAAAAAAAGGGGAAAATTATTTTAAATAAAAAGAAGACTACACCCCTTATAATCTTATTTAGAATATGAAAAAAGATATTGAAGAGGAGGAAAAAAGAAAATAAAAATGCATAACACATAGAGGACACACAAAGGAGTGGCATTTGAAAAATATTCGAGAGGAATCGAGGCTAAGGGATAGAAAGATCATCAACATAAATTTCTAGGTACACAATGTATTCAATTCTAGTGTATGTTAATGTGAAAATGTTGGGTTGAAAAATATCCATAAAATTTTTGGTTGTGATCTATACACTAAAAATAACTAGAGGGAAAACTATATATATATATATATAATCCCAAAAAATATAATACCTTGTGTGTGTGTGTGTGTGTGTGTGTGTGTGTGTGTGTGTGTGTGTGTGTGTGTGTGTGTGTGTGTGTGTGTGTGTGTGTGTGTGTGTGTGTGTACTGAATATATCTAGACACTTCTTACTAATTATTTATGTTATAGCAATTTTGGCAAACTATTATCAATTTTAGTTGACCAAGGTAGATAATTATTTTATATAACATTTTTTAAATTTAGCCATAGGATCGATTCAAGGTAGAGTGAATATAAATACATTTAATGACTTATGCAATCATGTCATCCTAACTTGGTATAACGAGTTAGTATACATGCATATATCATATATTTTAATATTAAGTCATCTGCTCAAGTTAGTATAACAAGTTGGCTAGGTATTGAAGTGTGGTGTGAGCTCATTAAGTGAGGCATTGGAACACTCAGAAGCTAATTTATATATATACTTATATAACAAACAAAAAAAATTCTATAATGTTATTTTATAATATATAGTCATTGGGTATGAAGAATATTAATGGCTATTTGTATAGTCAAATACAAAATATCAATTGTCTAGTTGATTCATAAAGGAATATACTATAAGATGGATCACTTATTTAAGTTTAGTGAATAAATTTATAATCTAAATCACTTTATTAAGTTTTGTTAATTATTTAAAAAAATTGAATCGACTAATAGCTATGTCGTAATGCTTTAGCATATCATGTTAAAATGATTTAATAACTAGGAAGTTAAATCATGTATTATAGCCACGTCTAGTTTTAAAATGTCATATTTAGATAATAAGATTTGTATATTTAAACATATTAAATAGCTAATTGGTTTAAGTGATATTTTAGATAATATTAAACCAAAAAAATTATGTTAAGTCTATAAAAGCACATTAGGATGTGTATAAATATAAATAGACTTATATAGAAGCATATATTTAAATATGAATAATGTTTCATGCACGGGATAAATGGAAATAGATATTATAATAAGATGTAGGGTAATGAAACTTAGCCAGTTATAATGAATTACAGATGAGGATTCATAAACAAAGAACATTTTGACAAAGAAATTATTTAAACCCCAAACTTGAGCTTGATGGTTGTTTATTAATATTCCTTTATTGAAATTCATAGTTGATTTATTTTAACAAAGGGTTTTCAAAAAAATTATATATAACATAAAATACTATAGATATAATTTTTCAAAATCATAAAAATAACATTTAATAAGGCATATGGAGTATAAATAACTCAATGTAACCTTATAGTATCATGTGATAAGCCTTATGATATGCTTGAGATCACTTATTATATGTAGCTTGAAGTAAAAAAACATGTTGTATGGATATAAAATTATAATAAGCTACATATTTGTGAATTAACAATGGTATGATTAATATGAATATATGTATGCATGTGCCTATTAGCTTATACTTGAATCTAGGGGTTTGTTCTTCTCACTATAGTTCCATTGGTGGTTTAAAACTATATTATATATAATAAAAACTTATGAATGTATGCATACAACCCTTGAGAGTATAACAAATGATAGAATCAAGTATTTTATATTTCATGTGAAGAAATACTTTCCTTATTATATCTAGTTTCTTGAATAGAAACTTATGTTTCCATATATTTATGACAACTTTATTCGACTGGTAATGGTACTTAGTAGTTATGCTTAAAAAAACTATACTATGATAATATGGGTTATCATAGAGTATGGTATGTTTAGAAACTAGTTGTTGAAATTAGAAACTATAGTTAAATGTGTATTTTATCCAAGTGGTATAAACTGTAGTCATTATTTCAAGTATGGGATAGATAATAATATGAGATTCATTCATATGCTTGATGCAATAAATGTATGATTTTAGATTATCCTATGCTTAACATGTTATGTGATATGATTTCTAGTAGGATGTAGATTATATGAATCTTTTGGTTATATTATGTTAATCAATGTTGCATTGTTGATACTAAGTAAGTAGTGAGATGGTCTTCATTGGCTTACTAACATCATAAATTTAGATGAAGGCAATCCGATCAATTGGCGTGTATGAATTTTAACTAATATATAGATCACTATTATTTATTACTATTAAAAACTTTGTCTAAATTATTGTTTAATGAGACATTCTCATTTCATGATTATTATTTACATGTTTGTATGATATTTTACAATATAATGGGTTTTTTATGATACACCACATGTATAGTTTTAGAAATCATACAACACATGAGTACTAGCTTATCTCTATAGATCCCCATGCCATTATTATCTACTCATCCATGAAGGGAGGGACATTCCTTTATGGTATTAGTGTATGTGATTATTGTTTCATGGTTGGTGTGGAAAAGTGATTGGATGCTTCTCTCCCTCCCCACAATAGTACTATTTTTTTTATGACACTTGAGATTTCCATAGATATTAGAGTTTAAGAAACTATGCTTTAGGGAGACATGTATCTTATATATGTACATTGTATTATATTATAATTATTATTATAAAAATATCATGAAGAGATGTAATTACTTATTTATTTTACATTGACAATAGTGGCTATAGGCATGTATTAGTCATGGATGGCTAATTGTAATTACTTTCTATATTTGTTTATTATAGATGGTGATCAGAGATGTATGATTTTGTATACTTCATTTATGGTTATTTTACTTAGAGTATTATATATGATCAATGGTTATATTCTCATGGTGTAATATATTTATATTATATCTATTTAAATTTAAAAAATCATGTATTTTTGGGTATATCCCAATGGAAATGTTACAACACCACATTTCCAAGTGTCAGAGAGACTAGTCCTTAAAACTATTAGAGATTTTAGATCCTAAGAGAGCACAATATAATGAGAAAGAACCACATTTATAGGTGTTAGATCAACTAATCCCTAGATTTGTAAGAGATGTCAGAGCTTGGGAGAGGCCAACTAGATTAGAAAGAACCATATTGCCTAGCAGATGAACTAGTAGCCACCTAAGGCTATAAAAAAGTTAGAATAAGGTACATATGAGGTTGGAGTACTAATCAAGATGTGACACATTTCCTTAGGAGACACATCACCCTTCCTAAGGGATTGATATGAGGTAAAAATTTGTGCATAGATGTTAACATTTAGTAGGAAGAACAATGAGTAGAAGACATGTGTTTAAAGATGAGAGTTAATTGAGAATCCTCTAAGATATGTGACTATGTACTTACACACACTAGGTATTGACAAAACAATAAGTTGGGCCTAATTAGACCATTTTAAAACATGCCATCACCATTTTTATATCCATTTGGTGATAGAGGATCATGGGATCTGAATTAAACTCTAGATTTATATGTTAAGAGATAAAATCCAACCACCAACTCAAATTTGAATTCACAAAAAGTGAGCTACCAAACTCTAATAATACAAGTGGCTATATGCATGAATTTATAAAGTCCTAAATAAAGCTCACTAACAGTTACCACTACTACCTTTAATCACACTCTAACTCTTGATTTACTAATTCTCACATACTACCCCAATATTCCATGCCTCTAATGCCCAAAGCTTCCCTATTGAACCTTAGTCTAGCTATAATGGCCACATCCTCCTCAAACCCAAAGGACAAACTTGAATACTAGGATATCACATTCTTGGCTAGCTTGACCAAATTCAATAACTATAATAACTTATTCAAAGTGGTTGAGAAAGTATCCAGGGGTTTAGGCTTAGATGACAACCAAAAAAAAAGTTTGAGGATACCCTTTGATCCCATGAGAAGTGCAAACTTCACAAATTTTATACTTAATTATTTAGAATTTTCATTAAAAACACCATCTATGTACAATATGGGGTCCACAACTAGATGTGTTTCTGTAACAATCAAAACTAGATTACCAATATCTCCAAGAATACCTTCACAACATACTACTCCATCCCAAATTACACATTCTCCTATGATGTCCTAGTAGTGATAGTTTGGATGGGAACATACTAAATATAAAACATAATCTATGACTAGGATGAGAACCTAGATGTTAAATGGGTTAACAAGGAAAACATTAATGTGTACATGATCTTAACATTCTAAAAATTAGTCTAGGTAGACATGATCTTGTTAAACTAATTATTTTCAGCCTAGGACTATTTAGACATCAATGAGATATGGGTGCCTCTCTGATATATGATCCTCACATGATTATAAGTCCCTAACATGGGAGGATTGATCAAATTCAAGTTAGTCAATGCCATCATAGATGTACAAGATAGGAGAAATGTCTACATGATGAGCTACATGTTGGATGTAGTCTACATGACACTATTTCAAGCCTTTGACTTTTCTTATGTGGGTTCCTAAGGGCTCAGTGGTCTATATATTTTTATACAAGCTATATGGCCACCAGTTACATAACCACTTCCAATACATATACAAGGATTTCTACTTGATGATTTATTAATAAATCAATGAGGTCCTAATCTCTCGAATATCAAAGGCAATCACAAATTCCATCATCCCATTGGGGACTATTTCATTTAATGTGAGTACACTATGATTTGTATTTCAAGTTTCCTAAAAAAACCCTGTACCTATCATATTTAATTTTGGATCATCTAGTAGATTAGGAGATTTCCTATCAGGTAGTGGAGGGCATCTTTAGGTTCTATATCTAGTGTTAGAAAAAATTGCGCTTGACACTTACAATCACAATCATTCACCACATATATAAGGCCTTCCCTCTATTTCATAATATGGTAGTCAAATGAGACTCCTTCACCCTAGAAAAATTCAAGCTCTAGTAGTGGGATCCCAAAGGGATAATTATAAGCCACTTGGTATGATATTCAACCCACCTAAATATCAACTATAGTCATTAGGTAGAAGATGATGATGAGCTATACTTAGATGATGATAATTAATAAGTGGTGTTATCTTGGATAACATCAAATAATAATAAGAAAGGTAAGAAGGTTTAAGCTAGACCATCTGTGCCTTCTCTAGCTCATACTCAATCTGTGAAGGACCTAACTATTACATCTCTTGTTATCTTATAGAGGATCTTGTAAGGTAATTTTACACCTTCTCCTCCTCATGATCCAAGTATATCTCCACTTATTTTAGCATCCTATAATCCTCATGTCTCAGCTCCTACCCATCCTCATCT
This sequence comes from Torreya grandis, assembly GCA_037957365.1. Lineage (NCBI taxonomy): Eukaryota > Viridiplantae > Streptophyta > Pinopsida > Cupressales > Taxaceae > Torreya > Torreya grandis. The sequence continues at coordinate 1,341,433 of JARHVA010003278.1, read as the reverse complement.
AATTTATCTTCATGATTTGCCTCCACCTCTACCAAATTTGATAGCTCTAGTATTCTATCTACAATAAATCCACACTCAAGCTACTCAACTCTAGGTAGCTCAAACATATACAAATCAACCACCAACACCTCAACCTCAGACCACCAAGGCCCTCAGTGTTGATGTTGCTAGTAGTTTGAGAATGAGTCTAGAGTGAGGCACCTAATATGTACCCATCCTAGTTCCCCCTCTCACACATCTATCTTCTCTTATTTCCCTTTCACCCCTCACTACCACCACTTTCCATCTCTTGGTCCTGTCACCCACAAATTTTTTTCTTCCCCCATAAACCCCCAAGTGGTGCTTCCTCTTTTCCCAATTACACCCCCTTTATCATTGACCAAAGTACCTTTAGCCTTGGTCTTACCAAGAATTCTTGCCTTGTTATTCCACTTTGATCCATCCATTTCATAACCTATAATCCTCTTGTTGCTTTCCTTTGGTGTGCCTTTATCAATGAGCATAGCTATGACTATCTAGAGCATATGACTTACCATAAGAACCCTCTCAATGCCCACTCAAATAAAATCAATGCTTCCCTTAGAAGTTAAGATTATTCCACCATCATCCCTCATTAGTTTTATTATCTTATTTTATATATCTATTGTAACATCCAAACTAACCCTAGTAAGAGCCTTAAGAAGTATAAGTAAACTCACACTCTAGATCTAATTCACAATATTTCTACTCCAATTCAATCTCATTTGCATGCATCAACATTTCCTTCAGCCCTAGTCACAACACCTTGGTGCATATCTCTGTATTCCCCTATTTATATTACTTAAGGTTCCATGGGACTTGCCTTTAATCAGGCCATCTCTCTCTTTCTCTTTAACAACACTTTCTTTGGGGTAATTCATCCTTAAGTAAACTTAACCTTAAAATAATGATGGGCATAAATGTTTCTTTGGTCCTCCCCTTTCATTATCCCTCCTTTCTCCCTATTCCCTCTCTACCTCCATTGATTTCATCATTAATTCCCTCCATTTCCTCCATATCCCCTCCACTTCTTCCTCTACCCTTAACCACCATTTTATCCACTCCTCCTATAATGCCTACAACTCAGGGAATTGTCCCAAGGCCATAGACACTAGAGATGATTGCCTAGGTAACCAAGATGTATAGTGGAGATTTGAATGACCCTATGAAAGCATGAATATGACACTAGTGTATAGGTTTGTCTAGGAGGGAAACATATTAGTTTAGTAAACCCATTAGGATCTATTCTCCCTAACCAATGTGAGGACTTCCACTAGGGAAGAAAGGATGGTTAAGGACCCATTATCCATTATCTGGGTGACCATTGATATATCTGAATAACTCCTTGAGGACATGAAGAGCCAGGTCTGAACCTTAGAATCCCTAGTGAAAATCACTTTTTCTATCTGACTTATTGGGTAGGTCAAGGATACCTTGTTACTACTTTTCTCAATTCTTCAGAAAGTAGTGGAGACTTTGGTTAAGACCAGTGTACTTATCTGATGGACCCAAACCTAAATTAAGAGGATTCTATAGATTTATGGAAAGTGCATGAAGCTAAAAGTGGTGATCAACAGAGGGTTGTTATCAAAGCTAAAACTAATGTAGACATAAGATTTGGGGTTATATCATACTTATATTGAGAACATGAGGGAAACTATGGAGGAATTGTTATCCATGGCTTATATTTAAATAATACCCTTGGAAGAGGGAAAAAGGGATATTGACCTACTTAAAGGAGGTAAATATCTTTGCACTATTATACTTGGATGGAACCCTACTCAACCAAGGGGAATTCAGAGTTCACCTAGGTCAATTCAACTAGGTCATGAGGGAGAAGATCATTAGAGTAAACTAAGAAGGGGATCAGGTGGAGTTATATCTATCAATGGATTCTATGATGAGTATTAACAAGGTATTTAGGATCCAAATGTCAATGGAAACACCTTTTCAAGTATATCAAAGACTAGCAACACAAGCCAATGTAATCTCCAAGGATCCCCTAATGAACCTTACCAAGATGGACAAGGATTTTGACTTTGTGGTGACTACATTGGAAGCTAAGGATGACAAGTCAAATTAGTTAGGAGTGATCCTTATTATCTACATCATCTTATCAATTAAGTGCCCCCCCATATATAATTTTCATGTTTGAAGTGATTTTCTTATTTTAAATTTTAAATTATGGTTTTAACTTTAATGAGTGGCCATCATGGCCTAGGATGGGATCCTTATGCTATTTAGAGGTGAGTCCCATCCTTATATATATAAAAGTAAGAATCACATTATAATATAGGGTTGACTAAATTATTTATATAAATTATTGTTGGATTAGAGCCAAGACTTTACCTATTTTCCTTCATCTCTCTAGACTATAAAGTTAGACTAGATTAACTATTGTAATAACACTTCTTTTAATGAATACAATATCTATTTTATGTAAGAAGATTTATACTATGTTTCATTTCTCTTTCATCTTGATTATTGAATGATAGTCAATGATAGGCTAATTAGATCAATAATTTATTATTTTATGTGTGTTATGGTTATAATGTGCTTAGCTATTACAATCTTTTTGTGAGTTCTCTTGTTTCCTTTTGTACTACTGATAATTTGTGTTTTAATCTACAAATTCACATATGGTGTTTATGTGTGTTCTACTATAAGATCCTAGTACTCATCTTTAGTTAGATATCGTATTGAAGGCATACTTCTATTTTCCTTATAATCTTCTCACTATATGTTATTGTAGGTAGAAATTTAGTGAAACTCAGTCTACAATGGTATAACTATGGTAGATTCACTTGGTTCAATTATGATTGCATTGAGTTCATTCTAATTCTATAGGCTCATTTTTTTGCCTTACCCTTCCCTCTCTTTTGTGTTTGTTCTTTAAAATTTAACTACTCTTTCACCTTATATTTAGAAATAGAAAACACAATAATCAAATTATCATAACAATATTTGACCTATGTGTATGAACTTTAGATTAAACTTTCAGTAGTGGTAGTGCATATCTTGCAGACTCCCTTTGTGAAGGCAAATACCTACATTTATACCCTAAGATAATCCCATATTAGTCTTAAAACAAAATATTAAAGTTCATATTTATCCCCACCTTCCCCTTTTATGGAATCCCTAATATCATGGGTGTTTCATGAACATGGAGGAGATTGGAGTGAATTGTAAGTTTATTGGGAATTATCGACTGAGATATTTAATCTTTACATGTATTTGTACAACCACTATCCAAATACATATTTAATTGTCTCCTTTTTAATGATTTTGGTACAAACATAGACTATAAATGGGAAATTATATGTATAATTAGACAGGTGATGGTATTTTTTAAAGGCTTATTATCTATTGATAGATGATAGGTGTTTGAACAAGTAAAATTGTGAAAGGTTAATGTATGTATAATAGATACACATCTCCTTATGTTGTTTTATTATAGTAACTAGTTATAATTCATTTTTTGACTACCTTAACACATGAATTATGAATGAAACTACTTAAATAATTCAAAATAATATAAATATATATCATAGAATTATGAATAGAATAAGCAAATCCACAATAATAATTAGTAAAAGAGTAGAATACTTGAATATTATGATTGAGTAATTTCGATGGGGTGACCTCCTCAAAAATGAAATAAGAAAAAAATTCATAATATGATGATAAAATAATAACCATTACCTCCTATATATACTATAATTATCCATAATTATTCCATTGTTTGATCATACTAATAACATTGATAAATTTCATAAGATAATATCAAGGTATGTAAGCCACAAGTCGAATAGACATATCACTAGATGCACTATAAGTTAAGGCTGTACCATGCCCTTTCCAATCAAAAAATATTGTCCTTAATGTTGAATCAAACCAATATGTTTCTATATGAATGCTTCATCCTTCCATGTTGCATCTTTAGAATTCAAGTTATTCCATTTGATCAAATATGCCTTAATCTCTCTAGGCCATAGTTTTTTTGTGCATGTGGAAGACCTCTTTAGGATCTATAATGACTTGGCCTTCTATATCCAATTATAGTAACTCAATCTGAGTGGAAACTCTATGTCCAATTACTTTATTTATGAAAGATACATGAAAAATGGGATGTATGCAACTAGATGGGGGCAATTGCAATTTGTAAGCCACACTACAAATTCTATACAAGATTTGATAAGGGTGATAATACTTAGGTGAAAAATTGTTATCATTTTTCTATTGATTCAAATACATCTACTTATATGGTTAAAAATGCACAAATACCCAATCACCTATGTCAAAATTCCTCTCACTATGGTATTGATCTACTATATGTTTCATTCTATTTTATGCCATTGCTAAGTTCTCTCACAATCTCACTAGTACCTATTATTAATTATGATCATGTTCCTCAATAGATAAAACTTTGGGGTATACCATTAAGGAAGAATTGACGATGGGGGTTGATACCCATATAATTACATAAAGGTAGGCATTTTGTAATAAGTGTGAAAAGAAGTGTTATACCACCATTCAGTAAGTGGTAGTCAATGAACCCATTTGTCTTATTTATTAGAAACAAAACAATGAAGATATCCTTATATAAATTGTTTGACTACCTCTATTTATTTATCAAAATGAGTAAGATAGGATGATTTATGATCTAACTAGGTGCCTAAACATGTAAATAATTTATTCCAAAAATTACTAGTAAATATGGGATCTCCATCACTTATAATGTTATGGACACCCCCTTTATTCCTTCCTAAAAAACATATTGCTTGGTTTAATGATATGTTTTAAAAAATATAGAGTGGCATCCCAGTGGAGATGCATGAAGTTACTGAAGGATTATATTTTTGAGGATATAATATTTACAATAATATAATATATTTTTATACTATAATTCATTTCCCTTTCATGTAAAATTTTAAGCTCAACCAAAACCTTGCTAAATATTTTAAATTGAATCATGGATTGAACTTGTATTCTTCCATTCTTATCTTGCTTCCTCTAGTTAATTTTCCTACCAAATAGTCATTTACACATAACAATGCCTCAACTAATTCATCACTATGGGATAATGTATCTACTAGCATATTTTATTTTCATTTCTTATTGACTATTTCAAAATCACAGCCTAAAATTTTAGTCACCCAATTTTTTATTAACATGACAATCGTTATTCCAAAAAATATTTGAGGCTATCATGATTAGTCTTTACTTGAAAGTGATGACCCATCAACTAAGGTATCCATTACTTGACTAAATGTAGAATATCCATCATCTCTTTCTCATAGATTGATTTGAACCTATTTTTTCCTTCCAATTAAAGATTTTTAAATTATATTAGTATAAATTATTACATGATTACAACTCCCATGCCATATCCCAATGTGTGACATTCTAGAATAAAAGTTTTTGAAAAATCTAGATTAGCCAAAACTAGAGTTGTGTACATATCCATTTTCAACTATTGAAATGCCTTGGTATTTGAATTAGTCCACTAAAAAGATCATTTATTCAAAAATGAGGTGAGTGGGGATACAATACTACCATAAGTTTTGATAAAACTACAATAGTAACCAGTTAGTCTCAAAAATCCTTAGAGGTTTTGATGATTTTAGGACCCTACCACACCATCACCACTTGGATTTTTTTAGCATAAAATTTCACTCCTTAATTTTAAATAATATAACCTAATTAATCCACCTCATAGACTCCAAAATTACATTTGGAAGGTTTGGTGTAAATTTGATGTTTTTCCATAACTAAAAGTACATGTTTCACATTCTTCAAATAGTCATCTAATTTTTTAATGTAGATGAGGATATCATCAAAAAAAAACTAATACAAACTTTCTAAAAAGTGGCATAAATATAATATTCATCAAAATCTTAAATGTATATTGTTCTTTTGTGAGTCAAAAAGGCATGACCATTAATTTATAATGGCCTTCATGAGTTCTAAAAGTTATTTTAGGTATGTCCTCATTATGGATTCAAATCTAATGATACCCAAAACAAAGGTCTAATTTGGTAAAATAAATAGCACCATACAATTTATCTAAAAAATAATTAATTACAAAAATATTAAACATATCTTTGATGGTGTACTTATTTTTTTATTAAGGTTAAAGTGGGGAATGTTTTTGAACTAGGTTCCCCAAACCCTAGGAAAAGAACAAAACAAAAGGAAACAAAGGTCTACCAAAGACCCAAAAAAATATACAATTAAAATAGGGACAAAAACAACCAGAACAAAACCTAGATACACTATAAATACATTAAAATAATAGTAGGATAAAACATAATACTAATCCATGTCTAGATTTCCCAAGACATCATCCCAACAACTTTTCATCCTTTTGATATTAGAATCAATTTGTAATATAAGCTTATATTTATCTAGATATTTGTGATAAATGCTATACTGAATCTATATTCATTTTCCTTTATCATCAGTATATGTGTCAAATAACTCACCCATATGATCCATAAGATTATCAACATTTTGAGTCCCCTCATTTGATGGTGTACTTATTGAGTTATCTATAGTCTAGTCACATCACCAAGTGTCATCCTTGTTTTTCACCATGACCATAGGTGAGGAATATTTATTTGACTATGTCATATGTTTCCTACCTCCAACATCTCCTCTACCATATTTTCCATTTCATTATTTTTATCATAGGGATACTTATAGGGTTTGATATTGGGTGGTGTACTTCCCAAAATAAAGTTGATGTCATGATCATGCATATATCTTAGAGGAATTCCTTTTGTCATGTCACCAAAAATAATATAATGGTCATCAAATACCCTTTGAAAATAAAGATGTGTAGACTCCTTGATTGGTTGAAACTCTATGGAAAATAAGTGTTCTAAAAATACTTCAACACCTTTTCAGATAATATTCATCATCTAATAGTAAGTAACCAGTTGTGGATATTTAGCCTATAATCGATGCAATTCAAAGGTATACCTTCTAAATATAACTATTTTAATCAAATATCTCACCTTAGAAGAGGGTGTTCAATCCTCTTATATATTTAGGCAACATGGGAACATTTCTATGTATGTGGGTGTACCTATTGTGGAAATGAGCCTCTAGATTTAAAGGGCTACCTCCCTGAATGTATCGTGTAATGCTTATCACTTAAACTACTGTTTGATTATGGGGAAAGAGTTAGAATTTCAAAAATAGAACCTAATATATGGGAGTTTATTCACTAATATTATCTCCATATGACCATCATATTCTAATCATAATAAATCAATGCATACAAATCAGTCTCAAAGCTCTAAGAGGTTCTAACATGAGTATTTCAATATAGAGGTGTGATACATGAAACAACAAAAGGAAAATGGAATATAAGGAAAATTTCACTTTAAAATTAAAATTATACACTTGAAATATCTTGACACACTTAAATACACTCTATATGACCTATTAGTATAAGAACTCTTACTCAAATATGGAAGGATAAAGGAAAGAATGGTATAGGATTATCACTTCTTATCACTATAAATCACTTACACACTTAGAACATTATTTGAGAACTCAAAAAATAATTTCATTAATGTTCAAAGGAAAAATATGAAATCAATCCAACAAGGCTTCACCATACATGGTGTGGTATATATTTACAAAGGTCAAAATGGCAACTACTTATAGAACTTCAAAGAGAGAAGAAAATAAAGTTCAAGAGTCACTAGAACACATGTCCAGACATGAGAAATAGCTAAATTGAAGGTGAAACTAAGTGTGAAAAATATCGTGAATGACAAACTTTTCTTTGTCTAGCCTTTATGAAACTACTTTCATCATGAACCATCTCTCGAGCATTTGAAACTAGACCAAGAGAGTCAACACATATATACTATGCAAGGGAGTTTTAAACATGTTGTAATATTAATAACATGTTACCCTAACTTTTATATATATTATATACACCTATATTCACCATTTGTAGTCATTCATTGCTTTTCTAAACCTTGTTCTTCAAATTTGGTAGTCACTGTTCATCCTATAACTTGACTAAGATATCATGTTAGCACATGAATCTAAAGAGATAACTCTAATTTTAAATACTTTATCCTATGTTTTTATCTATGTATCATTCTCTTACAACATTTCTCATTCCATTTTAAAATATGCTTATCACTATTTGGACATGTGTTCTTCTAGAAAGTAGTTAGATTCGACCTATCAATCTCCTCAAAAATCTCCTTGCTTCAAATTTCAATGATAGACATGGATCATTGACCTAAAGTACTAAGATAATGATAGTTGGAAACATTTCATTCTATTGGATTTGCTTGACCTTTGACTCTCACTCGCACCATCGATCTTGATTTGTATGGTCAAGTGCTAGCCATCAATCTTGCTCTTAAATTATCAACTCTATTCTAGCTTACACCATGTGTCAAATGTATTTTGATTCTTAGAATTCCTTGTTAGTCTATAGCCTCATGTGCTTACACCACATTTCAACCCCTCAAGCGCCTTGACTATTTTACCTATCTCACACCATTGGATCAAGATGTACAATGTAATATAGACCGTTAGATCAATTAGTACCCACTATTTGAAACCTAATGTCTACTTCATGATATTAAAATTGATTTCCTCACTCACATAATTTTATGTTCACATTATCATCATTGATATCCCATAGATAATAAAATTTAAGCTACAATGGATTTCCTTTACTCTATCTAAAACTTGACGTCTATGTAACTATTATTTGACATCCTCACAGATGTATTTGACATCCTAAAAACTATAAAATTTAGGCTCATATGGATTTATATAATACCTTAATGTTGATGTATATGTGAATGTAATACATTATTTTACCAAGTTTGAGGATTTATATCTTGAAGCACAGAAATCATGGAGGGGCCAAATTTGTTGGAGATGTTCCTAAGACCTAAGACATTGTACCCACTTGATACACCAGATTTGAGAGCTTTATAAATGAATTTTAAAAATGTTCAATTGAGATCACATGTGTAATTTTTCATGACACTTTGATGATGGTCTAGTTTAAATTGGCTATGTATGGAGATTTATCGAATTTTATCTGAGGAGCTAACTTTGCTTATGCATAACTTTTATCTTGCTTCATCGCATGATCAAAAACTTAGTGCATATGTTCTTGGGATCAAATTAAAAAAAGAAATATGATCATTTTCTCCAAAAACTACCACACATATGAGATATAATATAATCAAACTTCTTACTTTGATCTGTTTGAGTTCCTTTACAAATTGGCTAAGTATGGAAACTTAGCAAGAAATGTTTAAGAGGCCAAATTTTAACCCTCATATCTTCTATTGAAATTAGATGCATGGCCTAAAATTTGGCATGTAGAAACCTAGGACTAATGTGATCATAACCATATGTCCAATTCTCCCTGATTCATTCACATGTGGCAATGATGATGTCAACAAATTATCTACTCATAATTTCTGCCACTAGACCCAAATGTTTAAATGAACACAATGAAGAACTAGATGAATACCATGCACTTCCAATTTAATATATGACCTTAAAATGAACTCTAAGATATGAAATAACATAAGGAACAAAATAGAAAATGACCAAAACTAGAATGTCATATGAAATGACATCAAATGAATTACAACACACCTTATGACATTATAATCATCCCCTATTTAAGATTTTGACTATAGGGGGCTGACCCATTTTGACCATGATAAAAATGGTCAACATATATGGATATTTCAAAAGGGTTTCATGATGTGTATGCCATGACTAGTTTCCTAATCCTATCCATTAGGCTATGGAGTCACATGTAAAGAAGATTGATACATAAATGCCTTTCACAACACACAACAGAAAACCACAAGGATAAAACACAAAGTAGAAACAAAAGCATGTTCAAATATAATATTTAGGGAACACAACACACATAAAATTAAAATAAAATACATGCCTACTCTACTATTTTGAGTATCAATTTTACCACTTGATATTAAGGTTTTAAATGTATCCCATTCATAGGGATAGGTAGCTCTTCTCCATTCATCCTTACTAGATAGAAAGAATTTCTTTCCTTGCACTTGATGATGACATATGGTCCACTCCATAGAGTATCAAATTTTGTATGCCTCCCTAGTTTTGCTATATATTCATACCATTTTAACACTATGGCACCTTATTAGAATGATCTTGGAGTTGTCTTCTTTTCAAAATACCTCTTCATCAATACTTGGTGATGCTCCAAATCTTGATGATCTTTCTCTCTTGTTTCTTGCAACACCATTAATTCTATCAGTCTTACCTCCATAGGAGTGTTTTATAATAACTCTAACTGATGTACTAATTCTAAGGTAGGAAACTCTTGAGAAATAGACAGCCTGACCTCTCTTCCATAGTTAAGCATAAAATGATAATTCCTTGTTAACCTTGTTAAGCACAAAATATACTCAGAGGGGGGGGGGGGTGAATCAATATATCATATATCTTATAAAACTTTACCTTAATCAAATTCACTTAATCAAACATTCAAGATATGCAATAAAACTCAAACAATAAACATCACACAAGATAGAGAGACACACCAAATATAACGTGGAAACCTAATGTGGGAAAAACCACAGAGAACAATCTCAAGTATATGAATGAGAAACAAACCAAACAATATTTTCAATCCAAACTTACAAGAGCACCATAACCCTTTGCTGAGCACTAACCTAGCTACTATTCATGAGCACCAACCCATAAGAGGACCATACCCCTTTGTCAAGCACCAACCTAGCTACTATTCATGAACACCAACCCACAGGAGCACCAACCCCTTTGTGTATACCACACACCTATCTCTCAATGTTTCTATATCAACAAATGATAGTTTAATACAACATCTCTTTCCTCTCTCTCACCTTTGCTCTTTTAAGCTAGATATAACAAATACAAATCATATTCAACTCTCACAATTGCTCTTCTAAGCTAGATAATACAATATCAAATCAACTTCTTTCTTTCATATTTACAAATGGATTCTCAAGACTTTATTTATATCTTTCTAAATGACCTTTGGGCTTCCCCCTTTGTGACCCTTCAATCCTCATGGAAAATGGCACCAATATTAGATGACCCTTCATATTCAATCCTTTGAAAATTCATGTGGTGACCCTTAATGACCAAAAACATCCTTCCCACTTTTGTCCTTATCTTTGGTGACTTTTCATATTCCTCAAAGTGTCCCTTCATGAGAAATTGTGCCCTTATTTTTTTTCTTCACTTGGTGACTCTTGGTATTCCCCAAGATGACTCTTCATGGGAAAATGCTTCCCATCCTTCTTTTGTCTTTACCCCATGGCTCTTCAACTTCTCCATGCACCCTTATTTTGTCTCATATGTAACCAAAAATATATTCGTTAATATTAAATAAATATTAACTCGCATTAGCCAAGATATATCTATTACAAAAAATATTAAATGAAATGGGGCCTTTATCACCAATAATGCTAGACCTTTGACATCAATGACAATATTTCCAACAATCTCCCCCTTTTTCATTGATGGCAACCTCAATCCTAAAACTACCACATCTTATCATCTACACATACTATCATTTAAAAACATATAGTAACTCCCCCTTATTGTAGCATCCTATACCTATTTTTTCACTTGTACCTATACCTATTATTCTCTTTATACCTATTTCTACACCTGTACTTATACTTTTTATTCTCCCCCTTTGACATCAATGGAAAAAATGCCTACCTGGAGCTAACACTTAGCTCCCCTTCAACTAATGTTGAACCTCAATGGCAGGAAGTAAAGGAAATTACTCCCAACTTCTCTCACAGATACTCAAATGTGTCATTTGGTAGTGCCTTTTTGAAAATATTTGCAATCTATTCTGTAGTACTAATATATTCCATCTTAACCTGTTGATCTACAACCTACTCTCTCAAGAAGTGATATCTAATGGGAATATGTTTTGTTCTTGAATGCATTACTGGATTTTTTGAAATATTTATAGCACTTGTGTTATCAGAAAAAATGGAAATAGGTTCATCATACTTTACCTTGATATCTTCCAAAGTTTGTTTCATCCAAAGCACTTGAGTACAACACAATACTACTATAATATATTCTGCTTCAGCTATAGAAAGTGAGACTGAGTTTTGCTTCTTGCTTAGCCATGATACTAAGCTATCACCAAGGAAGAAAGCTACTCCACTTATACTCTTTCTATCATCTAATAACCCTACCCAATTTGAATTTGTATAAGCAACTAAAGTGAAATATAAACTTGTGGGATACCATAATCCATAATCCAATGTCCCCTTGATATATTTGAATATTTTTCTCACCAACAGAACATGACTATCTCTTAGACATGACTGATATCTTACAACCATACCTACTGCATGCATGATGTCTAATCTCGATGATGTCAAATATAAAAGACTACCAATCATAGATCTATATAAATATTGATCTATAACAAGTGAATCTTCATCCTTGCTCACCTTATTTCCTGTACACATAGGTGTGTCAATTGGTACACAATCCTCAAAACCAAATTTATTCAACATTTCCTTGGCATATGTACTTTGAGATATAAAAATTCCTTTATTTGATTGAAATATTTGTAATCTTAATAAAAATGATAATTCTCCACGCATAGACATCTCAAATTCTTTTTGCATTCTATCAAAAAATTCTTTTGTCATCTTTTCAATATTTCCTCTAAAAATGATATCATCAACATATACCACAACAATCAATTGATGCTCACCTTCTATTTTGATGTAAATATTACTATCAGCAAATCCTCTCTTGAATCCTTGATCTTGCAGGTACTTATCATGTCTTGCATACCAAGCTCTGGGAGCTTGTTTTAATCCATACAATGATTTCTTCAATTTGCATACATGATTACTAATATTCGAGAGAATAAACCCCTCAGGCTGCTCAATGTAAACCTCATCTTCAAAATTCCCATTTAGGAAGGTAGATTTGACATCCATCTAAAATACTTTGAAATTTATAAATACTGCATATGAAAGAAACAATCTAATAGCCTCTAACCTTGCTACTAGTGCAAAAGTTTCTTCAAAATCTATTCCCTCAATCTGAGCATATCCTTTACATACTAATCTTGCTTTATTTCTAGTTACTTCTCCATTTTCAATCAAATTATTTCTATAAACCCATTTTGTCCCTATCACATTATGATCTTTTGGTCTAAGTACTAATTCCCAAGTATCATTCTTTTCTATCTAATCTAATTCTTCATCCATAGACTTCACCCAATGCTTATCATGTCTAGCTTCTAAAAAATTTCTAGGCTGAATTTTAGATAACAAAGAGAAATTAACTTGTTTAGATTCACTTACCATCATTCTTTTGGTGAGAATTCCTTCTTTTATATCCCTGATGATGTCACTTTCATTATGATTTTTCTGAACACATTTGGATGGAGTCTTGGTGCCCTTTTTCTCCTTCTCCTTTTCCTCATCTTCATCTAATTCTTCAAAGCCTTCCTCTTTAATGATTTTAGGAATGTCTACTAGATCACTAATCTTTTGTGTTCCATCTTCTTCTATCCTGAGACTTGCACTTTCAACAATTTTCTTGGTTCTATTGTTATAACATTTATAATATTTACTTTTGCAAGAATAACAAAGAAATATACCTTCATCTACTCTGGATTCAAACATACCAAGTTTTTCATCGGTTCTCTTTATGAATCATTTGCTATCAAAAAATTTGATATAATCAACTATTGTTGGTTTGTCTTTCCATAGCTCATAAGGAGTCTTGTCATTATTGACTTTTAATAAAGCTCTATTCTAAATATGCACTATTGTACCAACTGCCTCTCTCCAATATTTATTTGTTATCTTGGATTCATTTAGCATTGTCCTCACCATCTCCTAAACTATTCTATTTTTCCATTTAACTACATTTTGTTGTGGAGTTTTGGCTATTGAATATTGTCTCCTTATTCCATGATCTTCAATAAACTCTATAAATTGATCTAACATGAATTCTCCTCCTCAATCTAATCTTAGACACTTAATCTTCAGATTAGTTTCATTCTCAACTAATGCTTTGAATGCTTTGAACTATCTAAAAGCATCTAATTTTTTATTTAAAAACATTATCCAATTCATACGTGAAAAATCATCAATAAGCAACATGAAATATTTATCACCTTGAGTACTTTGATTCCTCATAGGTCCACATAGATAAGTGTGAACAAGCTCTAGCATCTGAGTGGTCGAGTACTCTTTTGTTTTGAACTGCCTTCTATCCTACTTCCCATGCTGACAAGCTCCATAAAGTGTGTTAGATGGCTTTGTGATCTTTGAAAGATTCCTGACTGCTTTCTTTTTGAAAATTTTGACAAGATTGTCAAAATTTATGTGCCCCATTCTCCTATGCTATAGCCAAATTTATTCAATCTGACTCAAACAACATTTTTGACCTTTGATGTCTCATAGCATATATAAGTTATTACCTATTCTCTGAGCATCTGCAATCAACACATCTGAATCTTTTCTTCTAATTTCACAACCTTCTGCATAAAAATTTAGTGTGTGCCCCTGATCACACATTTGACTTACACTTAAAATATTATGCTTAAGACCTTCTACATATAAAACATTTTCAGTTTTAGTTCTACCATTATCTAAACTTAGTGTACCTTTTTTGGCAATTTTGGCAGTAGTATTGTCCCCAAATTTCACTGTGCCACCATTGATCTTCTTCAAGGTTATGAACTTGATCTTGTCTCCTTTCATGTGCCTTGAACATCCACTATCAATAAACCATGGCTTTTCTTCATTTCTTGCATGCAAAGCTATTTGGACCAACATATAACCTTTAGATTGTTTCTTCTACCATGTTTGAACCTTTTTCTTGATTAATGGAGCCCTAAAACTCTGGTCCTTCTTGACTGACTCAAACATGCTTCTACAATACCGAGCTATGTGTCCAAAGTTGTTACAATTGTAACAAATTATGGTCTCTTCATCAAAGATTGATAGAGGAGCAAAAGAGTTATAGCTTCTGCTTGAGTCTACATGACCTTCCTTTTCCTTATTTTTGAGATTGTTAGCTCTTTTTCTACATTCTAATTTCTTATGACCATATCCATTGCAATAAAAATAGGATCTATTTGTGAATCTCTGACCTAATTGCCTTTTATAGCTTTGTTCCTTTCAGCCTTCTTTATCCTCTATATTATTCACTCATTCCCTTGTTTTTTTATTTGTAAGAGCTTCAACATAGCCCTTATTCTTTTCAAAACTGATACCTATCTTATCTGATATTGCCTTTTGGCTTTCTAATATCTTATTTAGCATATTAGTGCTATTCTCAAATTTTGAATCATTGACTATTTTATTATTGACTTCTTTCTCAATCTCCTTTTTTAAAGAGGCAATTTTAGTAACATACCTTTCACATTCTTTTCTTGATATTTCCAACTATGCCATCAAATCTTCTTCATTTTTATTGGCTTCTTCAAAGTGTGCTTGTATATCTTCAATTATCTCCTTTGATTCATTTTCATTTTTCTCGATTTGATGCTTCAATCTTCAATTTTTCTTTTCAACAATTTTTAACTCTTCTAAGGCACACATGAGTTCTCCTTCCATATTAACTTTGGCTTCATCCTCTTCTTCTTCTTGATCAACTATTCTTTTCCTTGCAGAGGCACCTTTATGTATGGCCATCTTGTGCTTTCCTGATCTACCTTCAAGCTGTAAAACTTTTTCAAAAAAGAACCTGCTCTGATACCAATTGTTAAGCATGGAATATACTAAGGGGGAGTTGAATCAATATATCATATATCTTATAAAACTTTCCCTTAATAAAATTCACTTAATCAAACATTCAATATATGCAATAAAACTCAAACAATAAACATGACACAAGATAGAGAGAGACACCAGATATAACGTGGAAACCCAATGTGGGAAAAACCATAGAGAACAATCTCAAGTATATGAATGAGAAACAACCCAAACAATATTCACAAGCCAAACTTTTAGGAGCACCATACCCCTTTTCCAAGCACCAACCCAATTACTATTCATGAACACCAACCCATAGGAGCACCATACCCCTTTGCCGAGCACCAACCCAGCTACATTCGTGAGCACCAACCCACAGGAGCACCAACCCCTTTGTGTATACCATACACCTATCTCTCAATGTTTTTATATCAACAAATGATAGTTTAATACAACATCTCTTTCCTCTCTCTCACGTTTGCTCTTTTAAGCTAGATATAACAAATACAAATCATATTCAACTCTCACAATTGCTCTTCTAAGCTAGATAATACAATATCAAATCAACCTCTTTCTTTCATAGTTACAAATGGCTTCTCAAGCCTTTATTTATAGCTTTCCAAATGACCTTTGTCCTTCCCCCTTTGTGACCCTTCAATCCTCATGGAAAATGGCACCAATCTTGGATGACCCTTCATATTCAAGCCTTTGAAAAGTCATGTGGTGACCCTTCATGACCAAAAATGTCCTTCCCACTTTTGTCCTTATCTTTGGTGACTTTTCGTATTCCTCAAAGTGTCCCTTCATGAGAAATTGCACCCTTACTCTTTTGTCTTCACTTGGTGACTCTTGGTATTCCCCAAGATGACTCTTCATGGGAAAATGCATCCCATCCTTCTTTTGTCTTTACCCCATGGCTCTTCAACTTCTCCATGCCCTTATTTTGTCTCATATGTAACCAAAAATATATTCATTAATATTAAATAAATATTAACTCACATTAGCCAAGATATATCTATTACAAAAATTATTAAATTTAATGGGGCCTTTATCACCAATAATGTTAGACCTTTGACATCAATGACAATATTTCCAACTAACCTCTTGGGAGTAAACCAGTCAGCCTATAACATTGTCTTCAATTTAGTGTGCCAATCCCTCTATTTATGATCCAAGGTTCTCTTGATGATTCTAAATAGGTTCTTGTTAGTGGATTCAACCAACCCATTACCTTGAGGGTAATATTTGGATGAAGTGCTAAAAAATATTACATTACTATTTACCCAACCAGTTATCTTATCACCCATAAAAGCAAGAGCATTATATAAAATAGTAATAGGAGTGAAAAACCTTGTTATGATGCTCTCATAACACTCCACGATAGAATTATAATTATCTTTCTTCAATACCACTACCTCAACCCATATTTTAAAATAATCAGTTTATGTGAGTATCAATTTATTACTAACACTTGATGGGGGATTGATTATGCTAATGAAATCAAGACCCCATTGCATGAAAGGTTGATCAAATTGGATGGGATTTAAATAAATAGCTGAAAACTTCTATTTTCCTACAAAGAAATCACATTGTACACATCTCACCCCAGCATGGTAGTCTTTGAAAAGTCTAGGCCAATAATAACCTACCCTCATGATCTTGCTAGTTGTAGTTCTTTGGGAGAAATAACCTCCTAATGTCCCATCATGAAACTTCTCAATAATTACCCCAAATTGATCATTATCAACACATATAAATAGCACACCATTAATGTCTCTTCTAAAAATAAAACCATCCACAAGACAAAAAGGAATAAATTAAAATCTAAAATACCTCCTTTATGATATATTCATGCCATTAGTATACTCACCATTATTAATAAATAGGATCACATCTTGTGTCCAACTTTGTACATGCAAAGAACGAAATGGTTATGAATAATCATGATTAGCTAAAATCTATTATTTTGACTCATGAATATCTCAAGATAGGTGTATATAAATGACCTTACCTCTTATCAATTTAATAATTTAATATCAACACCATATTCCATTGTCTTAGTGATCCACCCCACTCTCTTCTCACTAAGGTCTCTACTCAATAGAAACTCCTTGGTACTAGGATGAGAAACCATAACAAGAATTTTATTATTTGAAAGCATATGCCTAAACTTATTTATCCCTGTCACAATATTAAGGATTTGTTTCTCCACAAAGGTGTACTTATCTTCATAATCCTCTAAACCTTGACTAAATAATGTAATCGGCTTATCCACACCCTCATAATTCTTTTGCATTAACATGGTTGAGATAGTATCAAGCTTAGAAAATGAATACAACATGAAGTATTTAGCAACGTTAGGATTCAAAAGAGTAGGATATTATATAATTACTTGTTTAATCACTTCAAAACTATTCTTACCTTGCTTAGTCCAAGAAAAGACCTGATTATTTTTTAGCATGGTTGTGATAGGTTTCACCAAAGATGAAAACCCATGTATGAACCTCCTTAAAAAATTTATCTTTTCTAAGAAACTTTGGAGACAATTCTTATGCAATGGAAATTATAGGTCAAGAATAGCCTCTATCATTTTAGGATAAATATCCAAACCATATTTAGAAACAATGTGTCCAAAGAGCTTACCTTCATGGATAACAAAGATATATTTCTTTGGATTAAGAGACACTCCATACTTCTTCCATATTTCAGACACTTGTCTTAATTACTACATATTTTCATTATCATCCTTTGAAAACACTATTATATCATATATATAAACCAACAACATCTCATTAATCAAACCTTTGAAGGCCATATCCATTGCTCTTTAAAAGGTAGCACCAACATTTGACAAACCAAATTTAATATTACTATAAGCAAAATTTCCCCATTTAGTGATAAATGTTGTCTTAAACTGATAATAATAATTGAATCAAATTTTATTATAACTTGAGTATCCATATAGAAGAGAGAAACATTGAGAACTTAAAATAATTTGCTTAATCAGCTCCATTGAGGGTAAAAGATAGTGATCTTTAAGTGACACCCTATTAAGATCCCTAAAGTCCACACAAAGTATTATCTCCCCACTCTTATTTCTAAAAAACACAAGGTTATCTATCCATATTGAATGGTTGATAGGAAAGATTATTTTACATTCAAGGAGTTTAGTGAGCTCTAACCTCATGAGTTGCTCCACCTTAGGATTGATGGGTCTTTATTTCTATCTGACTAGTTTAACTCCAGGTTCTAACTCAATAGTATGATGTGATAGGCTAAGTTCAAAACCTTTTAGGTCCTTATACTTCCAAGAAAATATATCATGAAACTCTCTACACAAATCAATGAATGCTTGATTTTATAATGTAAAACATACTTTTCCTAGTTTGAGGAGTCTATCTTTGAAGATCAAGACTCTTTCATAATTTTCTTATTTTGTATACATAATCACTTTTATTTATTCTTTTTATCATTATCATTGAATATATTTTCTAAGGTCACCATACCCTTAGGTATCTTATTTGTCCTTAGCTTCACAATATGATCACTCAATTATTTTGGGAGTCTCTTTTGATTCTTTGAAGAAAACTCAACCTCATTTTGTAGGAAGCATGTAATGTGTTTGTCACTATCAAACACTTGAAAATAAACTTAATTATCACATATATAAGGTCTGATAATAATCTTAATTTGAGATTGATTCCCCTTGTCTTTTATGGAACCTAGAGTATCAAACTAAGCTCCTATGGTATCTGGTCTATCAACATGATTACTCTACTCCCTTAGGACTAACTATATGTTAAATTCATTCAAATATTCAATCAAATCCCATACCCTATGATTATATGACTTAAGCAAATGGTTATTAGAATAAAACACATTTCTAACCTAATGAACAAGAAATTAACTATCTCCATATACCTAAAAATTCTTGATTCATTTTATCCTTGCCCATTAAAAGCCATTAGTTAAACCCTCATACTCAGCCACATTACAAGTACAAGTAAAATTAAATCTATAGGAAGCATAGTATTTCTATTTAGATGGGGAGACTAACATGACACTAGCTCTTGTACTAGTTTTACTTCTTGAACCATCAAAAAAAAATTCCACGTCTCATCTTCTTCACCTTCTTCCTTGGAAAGTAGAGGTGTTGGTATTCATTCCTCATGTATGAAATATACTCCTAAATTAGTTTATTACATAAGAGAATAAGTATCATGATCATAAGTGTTACTACCATACTCATGGATAAATAAATCTATAATGCCTTCAAACTTGGAAGAAGTGCCATCATCTATAATATAATCATTCTCTTTATAAAAAAAATAATTTAAATTGAAACTTGTCTCAATTTAAGGTTCTATATGAAACCTTGCAAGAGGTTGTGTCTTAATTTTAACCTTTGTCCCATACCTCATCCTAAAGACCAAGAAAGATCAATTAGCTAAAAGATAGCCACCAATCTTGGCAATAAATTACCTTGATAAACATATTTCAATCCAAACTATGGATAGTGTTGACCATTTTAGGCAACCTTTATATCTTATATGTGTGAACCTATGCATTCCTTTTTATAGTGCAAGTTTTGTAAATACATGTGTGGTATAATGACATAAGGTACTATATGAATGCAATAGTGAAGTTTGTAATACTTCTCTTTCATAATATTACTACACCTTGATTGGATTGTATAATTTCGAATAGCTTAGAGTAGGGATAATAAAAGTAGTGCAAGGATTGCATACTCTCAAATATTGAAAGTTTTGTTAGCATAAGAGGATGCATTATATAGGGGTGAAGTTTAATAATTATCTAGAAGTGATTTTTTCATATTGATTTCTAGTATTATGTTATGTTTTCCTTAGAAGGTTAGCATTAATTGATGACATGAGTTCCTTGAAATACCATGAACATATGAATTCAATATTTTTTATATGAGGACAAAATTCTAGGGCAATGTATTGGATATGAAAACTTGAGACATGGAAGTTTCGATATGGGTTGAGAATCCAATTTGATTTAAGGTTTTGAGTTATTTTGATTGAGTTACTTAGGAGTAAAAATAACTTCCTAAAGTTCATTAGATACATGGTGGAGCCAAGTGTTTCGAAGGTGAGTTTTCATACCATATTGGGAAGATGTGTATGTAAAAAAGATAATAAGTTTTTGAGTAAGAGATTTATAGAACCATTTTGATCACATGGATTAAGCATATTGGTGACAATTATACCTTGATTCTTTATAGGCAAGTCACTAAGGCCATTTGTGTTATAAATAGTTCTAGTTATACAAGTATAGGATGATTCTAACCCAAGAAAGTGTGCATTATAGATGGATTTTTATGCCTTTTGGGAATCAATCCTAGGGGACTAAATTTTGGAAGAGTAGAAGAGTTTATTTTACTTAGTTAAAAGTATTCCCACATGTATGGAAGTTTATTCATGGATTTTTCATCCATATGTTTCTTTGGTTTGGGAAGAGATATTGTTCCAACATTTAGTTATCATTGAAATGATTTGTTACTTATTATCATCCAACAAAATCTTTATAAGGATGAATAAATGGTCCTTTTGATTATATATTTGTTTTTAAAATGAATTTTTGAAACATACCTTAAGCTTTTTAGGATAGTATCCTCTACTTGTTTCTATATAAAGGGGTAGTATAGATGAAATGGATTGATGCATTCAATTTATTTAATATTTTTTTATCTTTTTGTGGAAATATTTTTTGATATTTACCACTTAAATATTTGGTAATTATGTAGTCATTTTATTATCTTGGGTTATAATTATTATTCATACCACATAAGGTTATAGGTTGATGAGGTGATAGATCTATACTTCCCATTTGTGGTCTTCTAGAGCCACATTTTTTAGTATAATTCAAATCTAAACTTGTGAAATTTTAAAATGTAAAGTGGAAAAACTTGAGTTATTTTTATTATGATTTACCTTGTAATGTATTTCAAATGGATTTAATTGTAATTCAAATATAGTCTTTTCAAGGTTATTTAGTTAATTATTATTCTATAATTCTATTGATTGATGGGACTCCTAATTTTCTTTATTACATTTAGTTTTTGATTGAATTGGGATGTTAATCCATTTTAAATATTCATTAGTCTTTGGATTACATTAGTTTGTGTGACTTTGATTTTGTGCCACTTTTGTGGATTGAGATAGGTTGTCGATCGAATGTTTTACTCCTTTAATGGATTAATATTTATCTCATATTACTTAAATGAGTTATTTTGATGAGATTTTTGTGTAATTTTTGCTTTGTGTAAATATGGAGTAATAGGTGGAAATAATATTGATAGCCTAAGTGGATGAGATTATCTATAAATTATTGCATAACTTACTGAGTATACATGGAAGCATTATCTCACATGTTATTTTTATAAAGGTAGGGAGGATGGTGTGATCTTTGGCATTATTTGTTATGATAATTTTAGAATTATTATTCTCCTATATATAATATTAATGGAGAGGAGATGAGTTGAGATACTAAATACTAGTTATATCCATTAGGTAGTAGCTAATGCAATTTTTAAAATGTCTGGGTGATAAATTGAACCATGCATACTAATTTTTGGTAAACAAATTTTAGCTATCCATTTTATAACTACTTGGGGAATAGTTTTATATATTGTGTTATTATTTTCATGCACTAATTGGGATATAATTAAGTCATGGAGACCATTAGATTATGGAAACCTAAGATATGAATAATAGATAAGTAATAAGAATACTGAGAGGTAGGAGTGGTTTCTAGTAGTCTCATTCTAACTCAGTATTTACTAAGTTTGGATACGATAAGGGGGATTTGTCAAACCTAGTCTTATAGATTTAATAATGTATACATAGGACTATATTTCCTTAATTTAGGATAATTTAAAATATATTAATTCTAATCTTATTCCTATTCATACTTACCTAGAGATAAACAGAGTAGTAGAAATATTGACTTGGGTTCACTACCTTTGAGGGTTCTCTGATATTTTTCCTAGGGGATGAAAGGGAAAATAATATTTAAGTTATATATATATATATATATGTATGTATGTATGTATGTATATGTATTACTCTTGTTAGTCACGTAAAGATTTTGTATTTATCTGTGGTATATATTATGCTATAAGAGGGGAAAAAATATTAAGTATGTGCATTTGTTTTAAAAAATAATACAATTTCTTTTTCATGTAGCAAAAGTTTAAAGGCATATAATTGATCCTACATATGTATTGAACCAAAATACATTACATGTTCTAGATCTAGTGGTGGTTATAGTAAACCAATTATAATAATTGATACTCACAAGTTTAGCTTATATTATAGATACGTATCACTATACATGGTCTATTGGGACCAATATTTTGGGTATAGTGCTACATGGGAAGACAATGAGTAATTTTTTAGTCTATTTCCTCATTTATTTAAATGAATTTTATATTGAATATTATTTACTACCTAAACTATTTTTTGAAATAGAAAGTCATCAGGACAATGATTTGTATTAGGGGGAAAGATGTTACATCCCATCCCACTCTAAAAATACTACTTAAACATTGGTAGTGGATTATAGAACTAAGTGATTTGTAGAACTAGTGAGTTATACATATACATACATACATACATACATACATACATATATATATATATATATATATATATATATATGTTTGTATGTATGTATGTATGTATGTGTATGTATAACTCTTCTTAGTCACTTATACATTTTGTAGTTATCTATGGTATATATTATGCTATAAGAGGGGAAAAAATATTAAGTATGTGCATTTGTTTTAAAAAATAAAACAATTTTTTTTTCATGTAGCAAAAGTTTAAAGGTATATAATTGATCCTACATATGTATTAAACCAAAATACATTACATGTTCTAGATCTAGGGGTGGTTATAGTAAACCAATTATAATAATTGATACTCACAAGTTTAGCTAATATTATAGATAAGTATCACTATACATGGTCCATTGGGACCATTATTTTGGGTATAGTGCTACATGGGAAGACAATGAGTAATTTTTTAGTCTATTTCCTCATTTATTTAAATGAATTTTCTATTGAACGTTATTTACTACCTAAACTATTTTTTGAAA
>JARHVA010003278.1:845000-1305000 GCA_037957365.1 Torreya grandis | reverse complement strand
TGCATAGGGTATCTCACTTTAAAATATTGAAAAAATACTTAGAAGGATCCTAGGACTAGTAGATAAAATGGTTTTATCCCTTTTAATATCAAAAACATCTCCTACAAATTTGGTGCCTCCATGATTCTTGCACTTCAAGATCCAAGCCTTCAAAGTTCATCAAAAGTATAAGATGGTAATATGAACATAATTTGATATGAATGAGGAAAAAAATTTGAAGATCATGAATTAGCTATTAGCTTTCAAATAGTGGTTCCTATTTGATCTAATGATCCACATTGCATTATACATCTTGATTCAATGGTGCAAGATTGGTCAATATGTCAAAGGATATTCATGGTAGGAAATCAATGGACTACATTACTTTGTATAAGAAGATCTAATGGTAAAAGATATGCTAAAAGGTTAATATATGAAATTAGGATCCATGGACCAATGGGAGCAAAGATAGGATGGAGTAACGTAATTGACTCAAGTAATAATTGATAGACAAAGTCAAACTAAGGCAACAATTTTTTACCAAGGAAAATAGGTCTTGTATAATCATATTCCAGCCATTAGAGCTTGGATAAACATCATGAAAGGAACACATTGATGAATTAAGATATAAGGAACATAAGGAACCTCCTTAAATCTTATATGGACCTCTAATTTATAAAATTCTATCAGGTAGGGTTATTCTTGCAATTATGTTGGCCATTTTAAGAATGGCCCATGCATATTCAAGATTTTATTTCATAAAAAGATAGAATGGGTCTATTTTGGACCTATTATAATACATAAAAGTGTTATATAATCTTTAGGTCTGTATTCATATGAAAACTTTAGGAAAACTAATAACCTTAGATTGGTTTTCCATCTATAGGATAGACTTATGATCTAGATATGAAAGTGGAGTAGTTAGGTGACTAATGCAAAGGCTCATTGTCCTTCAACATGGACATAATCTTGACAATCATCCACCTAAAAGTCAAAAAGCCATGATATGACTTGATCTATGAGTATGAGGTTTTGTCTTCAAGCAAGAGATGGTGTGAAGGATCAAAAAGGAGGTCTAGTGTTTGGAACCATTAGTAGGAGCTTTCAATTCACCCTCGGTTCCTTTGGGGACTTTATCACTTAATAAGACATAAGTAGTGTCCTAATTGATCAAAATATGGGAAGGTTTTCATAGGTTAAGGAGAAAATGGTTGTGGCTTAGGTTCAATCAATGACCTAAGATAAAGTGTTTTTTCTAATGGCGTGCTCACGCATCCTTTCTTTCTATCTCTATTCTCCTATATATCCTTGTATTATTCCCAGAAAAGGGGTTCTCAACTCTTAGAATTTAGAATTATCTTCTAAGACAAGGATACTCATTGATACTCTTTCAAAAGTTTGCTTATTTGATAGTGTTAAACCCTATCAAAATATTATAAGAAATTCCTTTTGAAGTAATAGGATCAACTCTTTGCATATCTATTATCTTTAATCAGTGCTCATTATGCCTGTGTGTGGTGAATTTTTAAAGATTATTCCTCATATTTTTCTATCATTCTACTTGCCTCTGTTAAGGCATTTTGAAACTAACTTGTAGGTCTATATTAATGTTCTACTTGGAACCTCTTATATGAAATATTTATGCAACTAGTGAGATTATGAGATTGTGTAAGCCAGAGTTGTCTTTTACTGATCTAGTGTGTGTTCAAGATTATGTGAGTATCCATTTAACTTTGGTGTATCACCATTTTCACTTTCTTAGGATCCCTTAACCATCTTTGTAAACCCTTTCACTATGAAACATTAGTTTAACATTAGTTTAGGTGAGCATTAAGATGAAGCCAACCTTCTCCAGAGGTCCAACTGCAACATAGGTGACCCATATCCTAAATTTTTTCCTATTGTATAGCTCAATTGGAGAGAGCTTGAAGAACCATCTCCAAGGGTGAAAATTAAGCCTATAATATTTTTTGGCATGCCTAGTGAGACCACACTTGAAAAAGGAATATTGATCAAAGTTTATGCTAGTTTGATCAATTTTATAGCAATTAAGCTCCCAAACAACATCATCTAGTGACTCAAAAAAAGAGTAATAAAAAATCTCATGTAGAATAGTAGCTTTATCTCATGCCAAAGGTGATAAAAAGGTTAACTTCAAGAATTATTCCCTTTG
Source organism: Torreya grandis (assembly GCA_037957365.1). Classification (NCBI taxonomy): domain Eukaryota; kingdom Viridiplantae; phylum Streptophyta; class Pinopsida; order Cupressales; family Taxaceae; genus Torreya; species Torreya grandis. The sequence continues at coordinate 1,302,848 of JARHVA010003278.1, read as the reverse complement.
AATTTGTTGAACTACCTTTAAATTAAAATAAAAATAAAAATTAAGGTTTGCCAATACACATCTATATCAGAGAACTTTTGCTCCTAGGTCATTTTCAAGGCCTACCCCTATAAGAAGACCTTTATTAACCAATTTAATATCCATGGCATCCACTAGATATTTTATTTATTTTAGTGGTTAAAGTACTCTCAACCTTGTCCAATATGATCATATCCAAGTTTTAACCCTTAAAAGTGTTCTTTATTATACTGGTGACTAAGCTACAACACCTTCTAAACACCTCATAGACATAACCAATTTTTGTAATATCCTTAATGTCACTGAGTAAAATATAGATATTAAATTATTAACTACTTTTAAAGGAAAGGTTATAGATTGGTATATAGGCCTTACTACAATTCTATTCAAACATGGGACCAATCAAGGGAAGCCTTGTGTAAAATATTTGAGGACAAACGTGATCATTTGTCACTTGAATAGAAACTAATCTCCATTTCAAGATCTCCTCATAAAGCCATGCAAGAATTCAACAAAAGGTTCCAAAAATTTTGGGACAAAATCCCATTCTCAATTAGACCAACCCCTAAATTTGCCTTATATTATTTAACAGCTTTAAATAGTGACATAGTAGTGATGATCTAATCTTTAGGAGGAAAAATACTTCTAGAAGTATATGATGTGGCCATCAAAGTATAAAATTATTTGGTTTAAGATAGAAAACTTAAACCTAGATCACTAATGCCCTTATTTCTTAAAATTAGACTACCTCCTATTTCTATCCCTCCATTGGATGTTATTCCTCCCACACCAACAATTACTATAATACCTGCACCAAAATAAAAGAAAGCTTCCACTACTAGATCTAGTGATTCACTAGAGCAAAAGACATTTCAAGAGCTCAAAATCATTTTTCAGTCCTTGGGGAAAGAGCTAGTAAATGTCAAAATGTAATAAGATTTAAACATGCCTTATCAAAGTTCATATTAACCTCAACAACAAGCCTTTCAAGCAAATAGGCCACCATATAAGGGGAACTACTAAATCTAGGGCCAAGTTCAAGACCAAGGATAAGGTCAAGATGGATACAATAGGCAAAATAACTAAAATCCTAATGTTTCTAATAATTTCAAATCCTTGGTCTCAGTTAAAACTAATGTAGCTCAAGACGTATAGGGAACCATACCTTAAAATTAGTCCTTTGGTCAACATATTATCTCACATGTTAATAAGCTAATATACTTGGATAAAAATAAGATCTCATGGAAAAATATGTAGAGGTACCTAAGATGACCAAGCCAAAAGAGCCTCCATAATTTCAAGGGTCTAATCAAGGACCAAATCATCTAGATGTTATAATGATGAATTATGAACAAGAAGAGTGTTATGCATCTAACTAGCAGGCTAGTTTTAGCCAGGCCTATATTCTAGTGGTAGAAAACAAAATATTTAAAAGAAGGAACATGGATGGTAATCATCACTCATTCATTGACAAATCCAAATGAAATTTATATCAATCCAAAGGTTTTAGTACCTCCCAAAAATAAGAGCCAAATGAATTTTTTGTGCCCTAAGGCTCATAAGTTCAACAAAAAATAGTTGTGGCTCCCAAATCATAAGAAAAGGTTGGTGGTTCACCCCTCAACATTGTTGAAAAAATGAAAAAGTCAAATGTGAGTGTGCCCATGTGGGATATGCTATAAATGCTTGGCTAGGTAGACATCCTTCAAGAAGGAATATCAAAGATCAATGTTGTAAATAAGCCAACAAGCAAAGTGAATGAGTTTATCACTAATGAAACTAAATGGATAAATGAAGGTCAATAAGGTAAATCAACAAAGATTCATTCCTTCTATAATTTAGTGATCATTAGTAACTCTCTATTGCATAATTTCATAGTGGATAGTGGGGCTAGTACTTCAATAATGCCAAAGTCCACAACTGGTCAGCTTGGCTTGAAATATTAACCATAATCAAAAAGAGTGTTGTAACTTTATGCTTCTTCTTATAATCCATCTGACATAATAAGGGACCTCAATATGACCCTACACTCTTATCTAACTGTCTTTATGGCTCGAGATGTATTGATCTTGGATGTGCCTCCTTATTTTATACCATGTTTATCTAGAGAGGTCAAATAAAAGATGGGGGATATCTTACAACAAATTGGTCATATATGGAATTTAGTATAAGTTATGAGGCTAAAGTGTCAATCAAAGTTGAGCCCATTACATAATTCCATATAGATTCCTATGGACAAGATAATGTCAACATCATTTTCACCATCATTGATGAGGATGAATTTGTAATGGGGTAGGAGTTGAATACTCATTTAGAAGAGGTAAAAGACATGTTCATAGATGAGATATTGAATGAAATATAGTTAGTGGATCCCTTAGAAAGTGTTAAAGAAAGGGAGTTGGGTGTTTACTATTTACATGAAGAAATCTAGCCCATGCCATCCCTTATGAGGCCTTAAGAAGACCCTATTGGTCTATGGAAGTTAATCTTGGATGGCTCAAGGAGCATTCATAGGGTGGGTGTAGGTGTCATGCTAATATCCCCTTAAAATGATAAGTAATTCTCTTCATATAAGTTCTAATTCAGCTTCTCCTACAGTGCAATAGAATATGAGGGTCTCATCCATGGCCTTCAATGGGATAATAAGAGAAGGATCAAGTAGTTACAAGTATATGGGGAAAGTGAATTGGTTTTACACTAAGTTAGAGATCAAAATTCCACTAATAATCCCTTAATGAAGTCCTAAAAACATAGAGTGTGGGACCTAATTAATGACTTTGAGGCTTTCAACATTCATTCAGTCCCAAGAGGCTAGAATAAACATGTTGATAAGCTAGTAGTTTTGGGGGATCATTTTGACATCCCCAATGAATTGAAAAGGACCAAGGCTCGACCACATGTCAAAGTGGTAATAATACCATTAGTGCTAGATAATGAGGCTCATTAGTAGGTTTTTGAAAATGAAAAATAGATTGCATACTTATTATAGAAAAAAGTAGAATTCTCCTCCCTCAACTAAGGAAAAGTGTAACATCAATATGAGGAGCATATTTTTAAATTAAGGTCCAATAAGCTTCATAAAGGACTACTTAGCCTAGAATGTATATTTCATGAAGGGGACTATATGAGGAATGTTAAAGTAATGATGTCAACAAATGAAGATAACTATGATATAGTTCTTATCTTTGAAGAAAAACTCCTCAAGCTTGGAAATGTAAACACTAAGGCTAAAATCCATAATTTCATAGAGATTTTTAAGGAATATTCTAAAATAATTTCTTGGAAATATAGTGATCTAAGGGGATTTGATCCTAACTTGGCCCAACATACTATAGATCTAGAGGCTAATGCCAAGCCTGTCAGGCAAAATCAGAGGCCAATAAATCCCAAGATTAAAGAGTTCATGATAGGTGACCCATAGAATAGAGTTATTCCCATTATATATCTCAATTTGAGAGACCCCCAATAATTATATCCAATGGAAAAAATTGAGCATATAATAGTTTCTAGCATGCCTTGTGGGACCACACTTAAAAAAGGAAGATTGATCAAAGTTTATGTTGGTTTGATCAATTTTGTAGTAGTTAAGCTCCCAAAAAACATCACCTAGTGACTCCAAAAGGAGGAATAAACACTCTAGTGCATAATAGTATCTTCATCTCTTGCCAAAGGTGATATAAAGTTTAACTTCAAGAATTATTCCCTTTGAATTTGTTGAATTACCTTTAAATTTAGCAAAAAGATTAAGGTCTTCTTTTAGGTTTAGGCCTTCAAAATGACCTAGGAGCAAAAGTTCCCTGATATGGATGTGTATTGGCAAACCTTATTATAGTTAGATGCTATTATTCAAAACATAATTTCAAATTTTCAAAAAAAAAATATTATTTCTGGTTAATTTATTTTTATCTTATAAATTATTATCAATATTTGTTTTTATTTTAGTAATGTAGATTATTCACAACTAAATTTAAGTAGTGTAATATGTTTTATATGTTGTATATATTTTACATTTTGTAGAAATACATATCAAATTTTTAATAATTTATACTTTTTCAAATTAATATTTCAACCTAAATATATCCATGGCATCCCCTAGAGATTTTGTGTATTTTTATGGAAAAATTCCTCTAGACCTTGTCCAATATGATCATATCCTATTTATAACTTTTAAAAGTGTTCCTTATTATATTGGTGACTAAGCTAAAACACTTCTTGAGCACCTCATGGACATAGCCAATTTTTTAAAAATCCATAATGTCACTAAGGAATATATAGCTATTATGTTATTAACTACTTATTTTAAAGGAAAGGTCCGAGATTGGTATAGAGGCCTTACTACAATTCTATTTAAACATACGACCAATTAGGGGAAACCTTGTGTAAAATATTTGAGGATAAAAGTGATAATTTGTCACTTGTAGAGAAACTAACTACCAGTTCAAGATATCCTCATGAATTCATGCAGAACTTAAATAAAAAGTTCCAAAAAAATTGGGACATAATCCCATTCTCAATTAGACCAACCCCTATCTTTGCCTTCCTATATTATTTAAAGTCTTTAAATAGTGACATAGTAGTGATGATCAAATATTTGGGAGGAAATATAGTTCTAGATGCATATGATGTGGCCATCAAAGCAAAAAATTATATTGTTCAAGTTGGCATACTTAAAATTAGACAACTACTACCCTTATTTCTTGAGATCAGACCACCTCCTATTACTATCCCTACATTGTATGTTATTCCTCCTACACCAATAATTACTAAAATACCTACACCAAAATAAGAGAAAGCTTCCACTAGTGGATCTAGTGATTCACTACAACAAAAGACATTTAAAGAGCTCAAAAACATGTTTTAGTCCTTGGGGAAAGATCTAGTATATGTCAAAATGCAATAAGCTTTCAATAGGCCTTATCAAAGTTCATATCAACCTCAACAACAAGCCTTTCAAGAAAATAGGCCACCATATAAGGGGAACTACTAAATCAAAGGCTAAGGTTAAAACCAAGGACAAGGTTAACATGGCTATAATAGGTAGAATAACTACAATCCTAATGGTTCTAGTAATTTTAACTCCTTGGTCCTAGTTAAAACTAATGTGGCTTAAGAAGTAGAGGGCACCATGACTTGAAATTAGTCCTTTAGTCAACTTATTATCTCAAATATTGACCTTTACCAAGCCTTCAATTATTAATGGCAATATGCTACTAATTTTGGATACAACTAAGATCTCATGGCCAAAAATGTAGAGGTACGTATGATGAACAAGCCAAAGGATCCTCCATAAGTTCAAGGGTCTAATCAAGGACGAAATCAGTTAGATTCTATAATGATGAATTATGAACAATAAGAGTGTTATGCATCTAACTAGTAGGTTAGTTTTAGTCAGGCCTATACTCTAGTGGTATAAAACATAAGATTTAAAATAAGTAATATGGATGGTAATCATTACTCTTTCACTGACAAATCCAAATGAACCTAATGTCACTCAAAAGGTTTTAGTACCTCCCAAGAATCAAATCTAATGGAATATTTTTGTTGCCTAAGGCTCACAAGTTCAACAAGAAATAGTGGTGGCTCCCAAAGCACATGAAAAGGTTGGTATCTCACCCATCAACATTGTTAAACAAATGAAAAAGTTAAATGTGAGTGTGCCCATGTGGGATATGTTATCTATGCTTAGCTAGGTAGACATCCTTCAAGAAGGACCATCAGAGATCAATGTTATAGACAAGCAACCAAGCAAGGTGAATGAATTTATCACCAATGTAGCTAAAGCATTAAATGAATTGAAATCATGTAAAGCAACTAATCCTCCTCCCTTCTAAATTTTAGTGATCATTGGCAACTTTCTAGTGCACAATTTCTTAGTGGATAGTGGGGATAGTACTTTGGTAATGTAAAAGTCCATAGTTAATCAACTTGGCATAAAATATGAACCATAATCAAAAGGAGTGTTGTAACTTGATGGTTCTTCTTGAAATCAATTTGGAATAATTATGGACCTCAATATGACCCTACACTCTTGTCCAAGTGTCTCTATGGCTCAAGATGTATTGATCTTGGATATGCCTCCTTGTTTTGTACTATGGTTATCTAGAGAGTTCAAAGCAAAGATAGGGGGATATCTTTAATATATTGGTATTATATGGCATTTAGTACAAGGTATGGCTCTAAAGTGTCAATCAAGGTTAAACCCATTACATAATTCTATATAGATCCCTATGGAATAGATAATGTCAACATCAATTGCACCATCATTGATGAGGATGAATTTGTAATGGGGAAGGAGCTTAATAATCATCTAGAAGAGGTACCAAACATGTTCCTGGATGAGCTATGGAATGAAATCCAGTTGGTGGGGCCCTTAGAAAGTGTTGAAGAAAGGGATTTGGGTGTCTACTATTTACATGAAAAAATCTAGCCCATGTCATCCCTCATGAGGTCTCAAGAAGATCCTAGTGGTCTATGGAAGTTATTATTTGATGGCTCAAGAATCAAGAACAAGGTGGGTGTAGGTGTCATGATAATATCTCCTTCAAATGATAAGTAATTATCTTCATATAGTTTCTAATTCTATTTCTCTTACAATGTAATAGAATATGAGGGTCTCATCCATGGCCTTCAATGGGCTAATAAGAGAAGGCTCAAGTAGTTACAAGTCTATGGGGATAGTGAATTAGCTGTACACCAAGTTATAGGTTAGAATTCCACTAATAACCCTTGAATGAAGTCCTAAAAACATAGAGTGTGGGACCTAATTAAGGAATTTGAGGCTTTCAACATTCATTTAGTCCCAAGAGGCTAGAATCAACATGTTGATAGGATAGTAACTATGGGGGATCATTTTGGCATCCCCAATGAATAGTAAAGGACCAATTTTTGAGTACATGTCAAAGTGGTAATAATACCATCAGTGCTAGATAATGAAACTCATTGATAGGTTTTTAAAAATGAAAAATAGATTACATGTTTATTATAGTAAGAAGTATAATTCTCCTCCCTCAACCAAGGAAAATTACAACATCTATAGGAGGAACATATTTTTCAATTAAGTTACAATAAGCTTACTAAAGGGTTATTCACCATAGAAGGTATAATTCATGAAGGGGACCATACGAGGAAGGATAAATTAGTGATTTAAATAAATGGAGATAACTATGAGATATTTCTTATCATTTAAGACAAACTCCTCAAGATTGTAAATGTAAGCACTAGAGCTTAAAGGCATGATTTCATAGAGATTTGTAAGGAATATGTAGACATATTTTATTGTAAATATAGTTCTCTAAGGGGTTTTGATCCAAAATTTTACCAACACACTATACAGCTAGATGCTAATGTTAAGCCTATCAGGTAGAATTAGAGGCACATAAATCCCAAGATTAAAGATCTCATGATAAAGGAATTGACCAATATTAAAGATCTCATGCTAATGTTAAGCCTATCAGGTAGCAAATATAGTACTATAAAAAAGAAGAGTGGGGAAATCAGACTATGTGTGGAATTTAGGGATATTAATAGGGTCTCTTTGAAGGATCATTACCCTCTACCATCCAAAGAGAAACTCACGCAAGTAGTTTTTGGTTTAGAATGCTTCTCTCTCCTAAATAGGTATTCAAGTTATAACCAAGTTATATTGAAATAAGAGGATTAGTACAAGACTTCCTTGACCACCAAGTGGGGGATATTTGCTTATTATAAGATTCCTTTTATATTGTCCAATGCTTGGGAAACCTTTCAAAGAGAAATGGATATGGCCTTCTAAGGAATGTTGAATTAAATGGTACTTGTCTACTTGGTTGACATCACAGTCTTTTCAAAAAATGCTAATGAGCACATGGACCATATAAGGCTAATATTTTTGAGATTAAGAGAGTATGGGATCTCCTTAAATCCCAAGAAATGTTTGTTATTTATGAAATGAGGAAAGTTTTTTGAGTTACATTGTCTCAAAATAATGATTATCCATTAACCCTTATAGAGTAAGTGTTATCTTAGCCTTATATTTGCCAAAGCACAAGAAGGGGATATAGAGCTTCCTTGGGAAGATCAACTTTGTGAGAAGGTTCATACCTATTTTTATAAACCTAGTCAAGCATATCACAATCATGTTGAAGAAGATCTAAGTGTTTTCTTGGTCAAATGAAGGAAAGGTGTCTTTTGAATCCATTAAGTAGGCCATTGTCTAAGCACCCTCACTCTTTAATCATGAATTCCCCAAGGACTTCATCTTGTAAACCATTGCGAATGTTGATAACATATCAACTATGTTGATGCAAAAGAATGCTAAAGTAATGGTGTAACCAATTGATTTTTTTAGTCAAGGTATGGATGGATATGAAGTGAGGTATACCTTTATTTAAAAATAGGTTCTTGATTCCTTGAGGAGTCTCAATAAGTTTTGGCCCATGCTCTCCAAAATAAGGATCCATCTTATGGTGTCTCATTTTAGAGTTAGGGACTTCCTCCTTAACAAGGATTTGAAGGAGAAGAGAGTAGGTTAGATCACAAAGGTCATTGGATATGATGTAGCTATCAAAGTTACCAATCTATTCAGGGGTAAGGGCTTGTGTGAGCACATAGTAAGTGACCTCTAGGAAGACAAGGAAGTTGTTTTGGTAACCCAAAACAACTCATAGGTAGGTGTACCTCCACTTTAAAAGAGTTGGCTTTATGATATGGATCACTTTTCAGCAATAGGAGAATGCCCCCAAGGTTTGGATAGATCTAGAAGAAGGTATTTAAAGCTTTAATCTATACCTTATGCATTCGTTGACGATGTTACTTTTAAAAAGGACTTCAATGGGGTACTCCTTAGGTGCATAGATGATGACCACGTGACCAAACTCTTAGAGTAGTTCCATGATGGACCTACAAGAGGTCATTTTGAACCTAGAACCATCACAAAAAGGATAATGAGGGTTGGTTATTACTTTCCCAATATTTTCAAGGATGCTCATGAATGGATTTGAAAATTCCAAAAGTGCGCCCTCTTTGTAGGAAAGAAAAAACTAGTAGCCCTTACACTCAATCCTATTCAGGTGGAGCAACCCTTCATGAAATGGGGGTTAGAATTCATAGGGATGATAAATAAACCATCAATTATAGGTCATAGATGGGTGCTCACTATAACTTACTAATTCATCAGGTGGATGGAAGCCATTGATTTAAAGGAGGCTAGTGAAGGTTTAGTCATGGATTTTTATGACAACCTTGTAACCAATTTTGGTGTCCCAACCACCATAATTTATGATAATGGATTGGAATTCCTTGGTATGAAGATAAGTGAGTGGGATCTCAAATTGGGCATCTACCTTAGTACCTTTTCCAATTACTATCCCTAAAGAAATGGATTTGTAGAGTCTATAAACAAGAATTTTATTAGGATCGTTAGGACGATCATGGAAGAGAATCAAAGAACATGACACACTAAGCTAAGGAAAACCTTATGGGATGACAAGGTGACTCCTAAAAAAACCACTCTAAATTCTCCATATGTTCTTGTGTATGAAAGGGAATCTAAATTTCCTATCTCCCTTGAGTTTCTTGCATTGGAATTGGCCCATTAGCTTGAGTTGATGGAGGATGAGCCCATGAATGTGAGGATGATAAAACTCATGGATCTAGAAGAAACTAGGGACCTTTTCTATGAAAACTTTGGAATCACATCAATATTAGGTCAAAAAATCCTTTGACAAGAGAGATAAAATAAGGAGATTTAAGGAAGGGGACCTAGTCGTCAAATGGGACTCAAATAAGGCCAAACCAAGAAACCATACCAAGTTTGATAGCTTTTGTAGTAGCCCTTATTTGATCCATAGATGCAAAGAACATAATGATTTTTAGCTTACCCAACTAGATGGAGAGGTATTACCCATCTTAGTCAATGGAATTTATTTAAAACCTTGTTATTGAATAACATTACATCTATTATAACATATTGTACATGTTAGAATAGTTTTATGATTTCCTCTAAGTGCCTTGTGCACTTTTATTTTTTTTTCTATTGTTTCTTTTTCAAATTACCTCAAGCATTTTTTTGTTTTATTTATTTAGGTCATTATTACTTTTAGAGAGGTTCAGCTTAGTTTCAGAGTCCAATAACTCCATGCCCAGTGAACTAGATAAGGCAAATGGTCTAGGTTATCAAAGCATAGTAGCCATGCTTCCCTATAAGTTGCTAAAGATGTTGGCCATTTTTGGCCCACATACCAAGATGGTGCCAAAATAGAATAGGTTGTTAATGAATGAGTAGAAGGATAGGAATAGATTGTCATATACCACATGGGATGCCAAGAGTGCTTGAAATTACTTATAAGTGTATAGCATTCATCTTGTTCTTTATTGTGTTCATCTATACATTTTGGGTCTAGTGGCATAAATTATAAGTAGATAGTTTTTCAAGGCCATATCTCACACATGTGGTAGTTTTATGAGAAAATGGTCACAAGGGTTTATTCATCTTGGTACCTAATTTTTATTTTATGAGTTTTAGATCATATACCAAAGTTTTGTAGAAGTTATACATGTTCAAATTTGGCTACTAAGTTAGATTTCACTAAGTTTCCCATACTTAGCCAAATGAACTAGACCATCATCAGGATGTCATGTAGGAATGAATGGACCAGTCAACTTGAGAATTTTTTAGACACACTTATAAATATGTCAAGACCATTATATAAAATGGGTTAATCCTTCTCAATCTTGAGAACATCTCCTAAAAATTTAGTGCCTCCATGATTTTTTCACTTCAAGTTATAGGCCTTCAAAGTTGGACATGTAACATAAGACATTCGTGCTAACATCAAAATAAATCTCTGGCAAAATTCCACATGAGATGAAAATTGATGGTATATGGAATGTCAAATATGATCAAATTACCATCAAATGATGTCCCATATACCATAAATTTTAGTTCATAAAACAGCCATTGGTTTTTTAACAATGGGTCCCAAGTAGATCTGACATCATGCATTTGATCATACATTTAGATCTAATGATGAGTGGAGGTTAAATGGGTAAAAAAATGTCAAGATAAAATGCATGCATGACAAGTTTCAATAGTGCATTAAACTAGTAGAGGATAAATAACTCATGATAATTTATACAAATCAAAATTGATGGAGTAAGATGAGTCAATACATCAATGGGCCAAATCATATTTTGATGGCCAATTAGAACAAAGGTGAGCCCAAGGTTTTTGATGGAGGTTGAGAAGTAATTTTAAACCAAGGGAAATAAGGTTTTTTAGGGTCATCTTGATTCCATTCAATCTCATTAAAATTCCATGGAGAGGTTAATAAGATGTAGTCAAACATAAGGAATGTAAAGAGACCACCATTAAAGCTAAGTATGGACATATGGTTCATATTTTTATAGCTTGTAGTGTTCATATAAAACTATGTTTTACCTTATAAAATGAGGAACTACACATATAATGAAATATTGGTTCCTACAAAGATAAATTGGGTCTATTTGGACTTATTTAGATTAAGGAAAAGGCTATACGGTCTATAAGTTTACATTGATTTAGACAACTATAGGAAAACCAATAATGTTAGATTGGTTTTCCACCTATAGATGGACATATAATCCAAACATGAAGATAAATTATAGATGTGATTAATGTAGTGGGTATTCATCCTTTAACATGGCCATAGTCTTGACAAGTATCCACCTAAAAATCACAAAGCCATGATCTAGTTAAATCCATGAGCATGAGGTTTTTTCATCAAGTGAGAGATCATGTGAAGGATTAAAGAAAAGTTAGTGTTTGTAACTATATCTTAGAGTATTCAATGCATCATCATAACCTTTGGGGACTTTCTCACTAAAAAACCCATGAGAAATGTCCTGATTGATTAAAAAATGTGAGAAGAATTTCATTGGCTAAGAAGCAAAATGTGGCATCTTGGGTTCAATTAATGACCCAATACAAAGTGTTATTTTCTAATGGAATTCTCCCACATCATTTCTTTCTCTCTCTCTCTTCTCCTATATATCTTGATCTCATTCCCATTGAAGGGGTTCTCAGCTCTTATAATTTAGTATTCTGTACTGAGACAAGGATACTCATTGAGATTATTACAAAAGTGTGATCAGTTGATATAGTTAAACCCTATCAAAATATTATAAGAACTACCTTATGAAGTAATATGATCAACTCTTTGCCTATCTCTTTACTTTAGTAAGTGCTTAGTATGTTTGTGTATGGTCAATTCATGAAGGAGATTCCTCCTAGTTTATTGTCCTTCTACTTGCCTCTTTGAATGTGTTTTCAAACTAACTTGTATTTCTATATTAGTGTTTTACTTGGAACTTTTATGAAATATTTATGCAACTAGTGAGATTGATTAAGCCATAGTTGTCTTTTTTTGATCTAGTGTGTGTTCAATATTATGTAAGTGTCCATTTAAGTTTGGTATATCACCATTTTAGATTTATTAAGAGACCTTAACCATATTTATAACCATTTTCCTTATGAATCATTAGTTTAGGTGAGTATCAAGATGAATCCAATCTTCTCTAGAGGTCCAACCCCAATATAGGTGACCCATAGCTTGGGCTTATTCCCATTATATAGCTCAATTAGAGAGAGCCTGAAGAACCATCTCTAAGGGTGAAAATTAATCTTATAAAAGATACATTCATAAGTAAAACAATGATTTTATAGATAGTTATGGATGATTTTATAACTAAACTAGTTATATTTATTTTTAAAAGATTGGTGTAACTTATGAGTAACCTAAATTATATTATTAGTAGTAACTATAATATCGAGATATTCAATCACCATCTCTTAGATAAATCATAAATGAATTCTCAAAATTACCTAATTATTATCATCCTCACCTCATATAAGAGGCCAATTTATATAAAGAAGTTTCACACCTCCTTTATCTATAGTGTTGATGACCAAAAAATGTGAGATCACCTCCTACATGTTATGAGCATGTATACATAGACCTAAAATCCAATCAACATAGATAAATTTAGTTATTTATGTTTAATTCAATAAAATTCCACTCATTAATCAATCCTATTTTCTATAAATCACTTAATCAAGTCATTTTGAACCTAGTCCTCATCATGTCTTATGTTTACCCTTTTAGTCAAATTATCATCTTCTTTATTAATATTTTCCTTAATCAATCTATCTTTATCTAAGCATTAGGAAAAAAATTATGATTTTAGATGAAATTACCATTCTATAGGGTCATTTTCACCATTTTCATGTGAAATAGCCACTTGTTAGTGTCTTTTTTGTTATTCTAAGTGGGCTTAGTCATTTTTCCATTTTATGACAAATTTCTACTTGCGAGGACCATTTCAAAAATTATGAGAGAATTTTGGTTTTTACCCAAGAATTTTCACCATTTTAAAAATTCACTATTATTTTAGGTATTTTTGTTGTTATAACAAGCAACTCACCATTTTCATGGTTGAGTTCATCACTAAAATTTTCAATGCAAATTTTTCATCACTTTCATGGTCATATTTACTACATTTGCATCAAATTCACTATTTTTGCATCAAATTTACTATTTCACAAATGAATTCACATTTTTTGAACTCATATTTATCATTATGAAAATGAAAAAATTCATTATTTATCCTTCTCCTACATGAAATAAATGCACTTAAATTTTAAGTAAACATAAAAAGGTACTTGTTATCAATCCAAGTTACACCCTATGAAGGAGAGTGTTCAATTCTGATTCAAACCTAGACTAACATGGGATTGGCCTAAAGGTTTTGGGTTACCTATAATTAGATCCAACCTCTAGATTATGGGGCTAGCTACCCTGGTAGATCACTTGTGGTTCAGTTTACTAAAAGATATTATCACTAGGGTGAAAAGGGAAAGAAATTTCAAAAAATAAACCTAATCTAAAGGCTAGTGATGCACCAATATAATCATTCATCCACTCAATTTAGACTTTAAAAAACACTAGTAAGCAATACAAGTGACTATATTTTCTAACTTCAAGGATATTATGCAAAAATGTTTCACATAAAGGTTTTATTAAGTGGTGAAAACATGAGGGTAATGATGGAAGGCTTGGATCAAGGCACTAACCAGTTAAGTATCCACTATAAGCTCAGCAAATTAATATTCAAAGACTATATGTGACCTACATAATATCATATACTAGAAACTAAGTGAGATTAGGGCCTACCAAGGGAGAAATTCTACCACTTGAGAAAATAAATCTAATAGAACACAATAAACCTATATCAAAGAGTCTAAAAATAATCATTTATATATCTTAAGAGGTTACAAAGTACCAATATAGGTAGTGTCTCCTCATGCCCAAGAGAGGGATTACAAATCAAGGCTTTAAGGATTGAATATATAGCAGTACATGAAGAGGAGAATAAGGAGAGTGGTGCATAAGTCCTTAAAGAAGTCAAAATACAATTAATCATTCCATATGATAGTTACAACAACCTTTCATGCATTGAAGTGTCTTCAAATAGTGTCCTTATAATGGTCAAAGTATAATTTTGGTAACATTTAACCATGAAAGGTCTATGGATTCCACCTTCAAACAATTCCCTCTCTTTTACAATTACTATACATTTAAGAGGTTCAATCAAGTCACCATGAAGACTATAACAACATATCTTCCTTTTGAGCATATGACCAAGTCAAGAAACTAACTTATTCTAGTATTATGACCATGACATGTGAACCATCCTCATTCTATTCATCAGTTACTAGGCAGAATATCTCTATAATAACTCCTCAAAAAGTCTCTCTATTCCAACTTTCAACTTTCTTATTGACCAAATGAGTCTAGTAGGCTATTAGGCCTAGTTACATTGTGTTTGTGCTTGAGTGGAAATAAATAACTTGTATGAGACATTGAGAACCTATGTGTAATTGAGTTTCAGGGTTGAACCTATGTCCCACATCATATCATGATCCATTTTGAGTAGCTTATACTTATAAACTTGCCAAAATAGGTGCCTAGGTCACCTTCTCCTTTTACATCTATAGACTAGTTGATTAGAGGAGAGTTAAAGATGACTATCTAAGCATATTTTTCGGCATCTACTAACTTGAGGAGACAAAACAAGTTCCAAAACTTACCTTCTAATAATTGACATATTTCAAAATAGTTATGTACCCTAAAAATATCTCAAAACCTTGAGAAAGTTCACTTTTATAAAAATTCCATATAGTGTCCATATGCACCAATACCATGGGTATGGTCTCCTCTGAGTGTTTTAGATGTTTCAAATATTTATAGGATCCTACAAGATTTTTTTATTGCAAAATATTTACCTTTTCCAAGATTGCTCTGTAGTAGGGTTTAAGGAGGCTTTTGGAGGTCCACCACCTTAATGATGGTTTATAAAGTATGGACCTAGAAACTATGTATGTTAAGTAAATTTACCCCTTTAACTTTCTTGAATATCTTGATTTCCCATGAAAAACATGTTTTAATATATGAATGTAAGTTGGTAGGCTTGTAGTCTTCTATAGGATGTTTGGATATGCTTATAGTCTTAACTTTTGTTCATAAGCATAATGTCCTCAATCTAGCTCATTCTACCATATATCATAAGTGTTTTGGGGTACCTAAATCCTTATAAGAGAATTTGCCTCAAGTCCCTCTATGGTTAGAGATCCAAGCATATGATTAGAAAACCCAAGTTGATTGTCTAGGACTGTGGTAGCTCAAACATGGTATTGAAACCAATTTGACCATTTGATGGTATTATACTATAATAAACACTTGTCTCATGTACTATACTATATTCTCATACTTCCTCATGGTTTCAACTATGCTCAAGAGGGTCTAAGCATACCTCCATGATGGTGTGGGCCTTCTAGGCCTAAGACAATATTTAAAGCCTAATTAGCCTTGATTGAGTTTTGAAAGTTTGAGTAACATATAGATGAAACTATATCATAAACACAATTATAACACCTTTCCAACAAAAAATTTATCCTTTTATAATTTCCCTATATTCCACAACTCCCACTTATTTTCATGGCTTATGTGACAACCTATAGACAATAATGATAGCTTGAGTGTTTGATGGGAATGTGTTAGGCCTGAGTGGCTTATTCCATTTCCAATATGTATTTATTGAAGTTATAAACTCCTATTTAACCTTATTTCAAAGACTAACAACATATCTAGGCTAATTTCCCTTTCAATTCTGATGCCTACATTCCTTATATAGTCATGTTTAGGGTTTGTGTTTCACTATCCTTGAGTATCCCTAAGACTGGGTTTGGAATTTTTATGCCTAAAAATAAGGTTATTATAAATTTAAAACCTTAATACATTCCTTCTCACTCACTTTATATTCTATTCTCAATCCCTTAATAGCCACATAGTATTCTTATGTCTTCAACCTACATGTACATGCCTATTTAGGTCTATCTTCTTTAGCTAACCCTCAAAGGAATTTTGACTTAAAACCTGAGTGTCACATACTAAAAGAGAATATTAATACACTTACCACCATATCTTATTTTCTCAAAACACCTTATGAAGTATAATTTATCTATCTTGTCCTCAAACCTCCAATTTCTTCACCTGGTCTCATCATAGACTGTTAATAGATTGAAGCTTGTATAAGATAAAATAGTGAATGTTTCCACTAATTTTCTAACCTTTATAATAACATTAGTATATTAATACACCTACAAAAATCATTTGTATAATTTTTTTGATCCTATCTAATTTTTTAGAGGTTTCAAAGCCACAAATTCTCCCAACCCTAGCTGTAGGCATTGGCTATGTGCAAGTTTTCTTAAGTTTTAATAGGTATAGAATATGTTTTGACCAGTTAATATTCATATCAAGGTATGAATATCCTAGGGGTGTTAATTAATTATATAAACCATACTCAAATTGACCTCAATCCCCTCAACATGCCCACAATCCTTATCTTCCCTCAATCTAAACAAGAAATCATAAGAATAAGCATAATATACCTTACTCTTTGGCTATATTTATATGTTTTAGGACTATGTTATGCTAAAAAATATTCTATCAGTCATTAAAATTAACTAAATTTCTTAAAGGGTTTAAACTATCTCTCAATGTTCTTACCCACACCTCCAACTACTCATCTCCACTCTTTGTACACAATACTACACCTGTAGGTCTCTTAAAACTATTGAATGTGTCTTTATCTTAAACCAACTCAACTTACTTAATGGATTTAACTTGATTAGATTATTTATTAGGTTCAAACATATCTTCATGTTTCATATCTTACAAGTTCACCTCTAATCCAATGTACAAGAATGAGTTTTGCTCCACTTAGCTACATCTCTTCACTAGGCTAGATGCAACATTTTTTGAGGTGTTTCTTGATCTATAAAAATCTTTGACCTTGTATCCCCTTGAGATATCTCTTTGTCTTAACTAAGATTATCAAACCCAAATAAACTATGCATTTGATCTTCTCAATTATCCTTCCCATTCAAGTAGGTCTCTAATACTTCCACTATACTTGTTGACTGTAGGTGTTGATTTGAATCTTGTAAGTAAGGATTTATTTATTTAGTCATGCTTAAGGATCTAAGATTCATCTTTATGATAATGATGATCTTAAAAAAATTTAAGAGTACCAAAACATTAGATTTACGGTGCATATTTGGATAAGTAGTAGTGATATGTATGTATGATGATAATGGGATATGGAAATTGGGAATGGAGTATTAAGCTCACATCAATGGTTAAATGGAAATGACAAAGTCATGAGAATATCATGATTCATGATGGGGTTGGTAATGGAGCATGAATCCATAATCAAGACAATATAAAATGATCATAGATAAGAATATGCATATGCATAACAAAATATATCATTTTTGAGGTTATTAAAGGAGTATACACAGTTCAAAAAGAAACCTAGGATCTTAAAAGCAACCTGAACATCTGATAAGTTACCTTAATATCAACTAAATAAGACCATGATGGTGTTGTGGATAGATGGGTGGTTTTTAGGCATGAGGCTTTGATGAACCTTAAGACACTTGAAAGAACACTTGTAATTAATGAAAAATTGAATATAATAACTTACTATATCTTGACAACCCTAAATTTGTCATGAATCATACACTATCCTTCTATAGATTAAACCTTAGATACACTCTAATTTACCATTGAATCTTGCTTGTAAACTATAAATTTGGTAGTTTATGTGTTATTTATCCCTAGAGACTCATTTGTGTGGATAAAAATTCTAAGTAAGTCATGAAACATCTCTTCAATACCTAAATAAACAATAATAATCATTAGTTTGGTCAAAATAGTCAAAAACACAACAAAATCTTATTGCTTCTCTTGCCTTGTGTATATGTGATGGTTGACCAAACTCTTTAAGTTTTGAGTATTTGTTCATAAAGTTGAGAAGACTCAAATAAAAAATAATACCCCTAATTGGAAGGTCATAATATCTAGTTCTTCTGGTCAAGATCCCAAATCTCTTTTCTCTCTCTCCTATATAGATTGAGCACAAACCTGAAGTGATCTTGATGTCTGCCAATGAATTGAGTAGGTAAAAGACATAATTTTTTGGATTTTAAATTCTTAAACCATTATAATATCTTAACCATGTGCTTGTATCAATTTCTTCTTGTATCTTCATCACTTATCTTGAGTAAATCTATACTGTACAGATCTGTACCACCAAAAAAGGTTGTTAAATCTTACAAATTCTACTTTATTTCCTCATGTTTCAATTCCAAACCATCATTTTAGGGAAACATGAGGAAAAATTTGAGTCAAAGGGCATATAAAAACAATTAACATGTTTTGGAGAGAAAAAAGGTAGATGTTTTCACACGTGTGAGTCTATTTGATGGCAAAACAATGTTCTAAATGTATAGAGGGGACAATTTCAAAGCATAAAACCAATTGACTAGAGTAATATAGGGACCATGGGGGTGATTAAAGATGTTATTTATGTTTTTTTAAGCTCCTAAAGTTAAATATTTATCATTTTAAGACTAAAACCTTTCTTCTAGACAACATGCATATAGCTTTAAAAGGAAATTTTCTAATGAATATCACAAAAGTACCTTATATCTTCCTAAAAGTTTTCAATTTGGCTTATATGTAGATACATCAAAATTTCAAATATACCTTACATATATTGAATAAATTCATAAAATATCATGGTGAGTCATCAATTGTAACCTTCAACCATCTCCATCAAGGAATTTTAGATTGTAAGACCACTTCAAACCCTTATCAAAGAGCTCCAAACATACTCAAACTTCATGAGGATACTTATCAAAATTTAAAATAGAGACATGCCAATGATAAAAGATTGAGAATTAATCCCTTTATATGATATTTAGTGACATCATGATGATAAATCACATCAGCTAAGGCCCCGAGATATTTAGGAGATATGAATCACAAGTAGACTCTATGATACCTCTAGGAGTGTTAAATGAATTCACGAAGAAATTAGGAGACATCATGACTCAAGAGACCACCATGTGTAGTCTTTGGTGGGTTAAATGAAAAGTTTTTAGTTATAGGGGTTGGAATTTAGCCTTGGGAGGCCAAATTTACAACATTTTTGGTGACTCATAGGGATTGACCAGCCTACTAGTCAAGAGAACCCACTCACTTTTAGATATTAGCACCTATGACACCTCTAGGACTACAAAAAAATAATAGGACATAGAATAGACAACTAAAGAAACACACCTAAATCTAAAAAATGCATATAACTTAAGGAAAACAACAAGACAAGACAATAAAATAATAAGGTAATAGACTAAATTTATGTTGACCACTTATTGAAATAAGACAAAAACACTAAAATAACTAACCTAAAGTAAACATATTTCCTCCAAGATAAATTTAAAAACTTGATTTATCATAATGGCACCATCAATTCTGATTATCATGCCTTGATTTTAGTCCACTTAGACATTGTTCACTATATGAGGAATCCCACTTGTACCTGTGGATATTGACATGTTCATGACTTCTTAGAAAAGTAAATGGGTCCTCTTTCTCTACTCCTAGGTGTATGAGTTGGCTAGGTGAGTCAAGAACCCAATAATAATAATTCAAAACTTATATTTTTTGTGAAAAAAATGATTGAGATGGGAGTGAATCAGTCTTAAAAACCTTTCTTAGTAATTTCACTTAAAAAATCATGAACCATTCAAACAAGCGCATATACATATCAAGCATAAGCACCTATCCACATAATCATGAAACACATGAACACATCACATGTTTGGGAAATCATCAAGGAGAAGAAAAACCACTAATATCTACAAATCAATTACATTCCTATGATAAAAACAACAAATTTAGTAAATCACCCACTTCACATGGAGTACTAACCCCAACTAGTTAAGCACCAACTCAACTAGGCTTTAACAAGCACCAAATTACAAGGAGGAACCAACCCCCTAAATGAATCAGCACTAACTCAAACACATAATTCATTTTATCAGCTTCAAAGCACCTTATTTCTTAACCAATTAATAATGACCACCTTTTTAGCTCTTCACACTCTTAGCCCTCTCAAACTACATTTTAGGTTTCTTTTCTTAATTAGGTCTCTTCAAGACTGGTTAGGTCATATGGCTTTAATCCCGATACACATAACCTCTATCAAATATTTATCATTGATCTTATACACTCCTATGATGGTATAAAATACATCCTTATACTCACCAATATATTATTTTATTCACTTACACTCTATATATACAAATAAGCCTTAAATTACCTTGTATTTATACAAGCCTCTTGTTCATATCCGTATTGGTCGGCCAAACACCATTAAATTCTTAGTTAAAACATATAATAGATCTTAGAACATATCATAAACATTAATAAAATGTTATTTAAGTCCCCTTAGGTCTGATATACCTTAATTAGGCCTCATTTCATCTTTAGGTCTCATGGAGACCTAATTTCATTAGGTCTACTTTAAGACACATAATACTTTGCCTTCCTTGGAACACATTAAAAAAAATTCACATAGTAGGAAAAAATAATATGACACTAAAATATACCCCTTCTAATCTCATATAGGATCCATAACACCTTTTATCTTTAAACACCATTTGAAGCATACCATTAGTATTGTTCACAATTAGGCCTGTTCATACCCAGAAAGTCTATCTTGAACTATTGAAGATAAAACAGAAATTAACTAAACAAATATGGAAAAAAATCACATATTAAAAAACCTCATGACTTTATTATTATTAAAAACTTAATTATATACTTTAACTCAGAGTATATAGGCTCAAACTCTTTTTTCCAAGATGCTCACTTTGAAATACTAACTAGCATCAAAACATAATCATAAAAACTTGAAATTTTGAAACCTAAAAAACACAATAAATGACTTAAATGCTTGAAAATTGTCCTAAAACATCCTCATAAGAATATCCATTAAAAAAACCATAGTATCTAATGTCAAATATTGGTCTTATAGACTAATTTGTTGACTTTTTTTCTCATAGACCTGACTCATCTAGACAAGCCATTTTAGCTTCAACAATTTCACTAATTTTAATTATTACCAAACATTATTAAAAGAATGGATAGGAAATAAAATTACCAAATAGAAACACAATATAAATTATATTCTTTAACTTATGGCATAGAGTCTTAAGCACTCAAAACTTGACAACTAACCTTGAAACACTTATAAAAGTATATCAACTTATATTTCATGATCTAATAATTCCAAAAAACCTCTCAGAATCTTGTTCTTACTTACTTCATCAAGCTTCACTATGCACACTTTCTCACAGAGTCTAAACTAGGCCTCTCAGGACAACTTGTGCTCAAACATGATTTACTTGACTTGAACCTTGACATCAACATCAAAAGAATAATTATGCTACCTTCAAATTATAAATCAATAGAGAAACATTAGTTTACCTTCAAAATATTTCTTTTCACAAGACTTCCTTGTCACATCAAGCACACAAGCTCATACATCATAGACCACTCACCATACATCTTGATTAGATGCACTTTGACATCAATGAAATCAAACTTGATATCAAATGACATCAACATTGGTAGAAATGGAAACACTTATCAACAAACTCCCCCATTGTCGTTGATTAAAAAACATTCTTCAATCAAATCACTCTCATTTCCCCCAATTTGGTCAAATTTCCTTCATGAACTTTCTCCCCTTTGACATTAATGAAAAATGGTCTTCCAAAAATTTCCATATGGAATCACACCTTCTTATAATAGAGGCTCAATAGACAAAATATGAATTATTATAATGAAATGTTCCCCTTACATCATGCATATTTATTTCAAATGAACATAGATTACAGGACCCATTTTTAACATAGATCAAGCTCAATCAATAACTTGAATAGACCCCCCTCAAACCAAACATCCACCATGATTATGCTAGATAAAAAGTGTCTCCATGAAGGCTAATGGAGTCACACTTTTCTATAAGTCGCTAAAAAAACATAAGTTTAGGAGAACCCTAGATCTCCATGCTCTCATAATATTGAATATTCTTTAGTATCCTTTTAGGCTTGATTGTCACCATAGGCTTGATGTCTTCATCAAACATTTAATAATCAATATGAGATAATAATATACATTCCTTAAATTATATCTCATTTGAAGTATGTTCTACCATATAAAACAATCCATTTGAGCTTGTTTACTGATCATGGCTAACCTTTTACTATTTTTGGTTTAAACACATTCATTTGCCTTCTCTCTTGCACTCTAGGGGATTCAAACCTCTTATTTATACTTGATTACCTTATAAATATATTATGCTATAATATCTTAATGTGTCCCATGTTATGAGAACTATATCAAACAATATCATACATACCTCTTGACTAATTTGAAATATGACTATTTACATAGTCCCATGAGTACTCATTTTTGGAGGGTCTTCTACACTCTCTTGATCTATGACCAAACTGACTATCTAAAAAAATAACCATTGAATGAAATAGCATACCTCATATCATTAGGTTTTTTGATAGGTTTTTCATGTTGACCTCATTATCTTCAATATATTTTTACTTGACATGAGTTTCTATATTTTTATCTTCTTTAAAACTAAGACCTGTCTTAATCACTTGTAAAATTTTGACTACTCAAGATGTCATATAGAGTGTCAATGATGTTTTAAAAATTCACAAAGGTCCTTTATAGATGATTCATTCAACTCAGCTTTCAAGGATTCTACTTTAGTTTCATACTTTGTTCATTCTTCCTCTTTATATTTTAATAGATTAGTGACTATCTCCATATGTGTTTCAATCTGATTGATGATCTCATCAAACTCCTTGGATTTTTTACTCATTCTCTCCTCAAACAAACTAATCTACTATTCATAGTCCTTAACTAATTATATTAGTTTTTTTATTATTTATTCTTTATAATTTCAACCCTTTTAGGGCACTTACCAATTCTAATTCAAGGTTCACTTCAACTTCTTTTTCATCTAATTCTACATTAGCCATAATTCCTTTCCCATTTGAGCAACCCTCATTGTCTATTTCTATGGCCATGAATAAGGTTTTGTTGTTGTCATGTTCATATTCATTATTTTCATCATCACTATCATATGTTTTTATATCACTTACATCAAATGAGTTATCTTCTTTACTAAAAAAATTTCTTATTTTTGAATGACCTTTTCCTACTTTTATACTTCCTAAAATATTTCTTTTTCTTGTTAGGATTACAGACCTTCTTCTCATCTCCATGATTTTATTTATCATTCTCAGTATTTTCCTTGTTAGTACACTTATATGTAAAGTTACCAATCTTACCACAATGGAAACATTTAAATGATAACTTATCATTGTACTTACTAGATCCAAACCTCAATTTCCTAGCAAACATGGCTATTAATTCATCATCATCAACATCTAAACATACCTTATCCTTGACCTTATTAGATTTTGAATTATTTTCAACTTTTAAAATTTCATCCTTCTTGAGAAATGTTCCTTCATTAGTTATCATCTCATAGGCAGTCAAAATGCCATGAAGCCCATCTATTTCAAGCTTGTCGAAGCCTTGCATCTCTTCCATTATAGATACCTTAGAGCCAAATTTATGAGATAATGATCTCAATTTTTTTTGAATATATATATATATATATATATATAATTTATTTTCTTTTCCCAATAATTTAATGACCTTAGCAACTTCATCAACCTTCAACATGTAAGATGAAATTGTTTCATCTTCATTCATCTTCAAACATTCAAATTATCTCTGATGGGTCTGGAACTTGGACATATTCACCTTGGTGTCTCCTTCATAGATACTCTTTAATGTATCCCATATCTCTTTGGTTTATACAGAGTGAATTACCTTCACAAGCTCTACCTCTTATAGGCCAAAAATAATGGCATTCATTGCCTTGGAGTTGTTTTCATTAGCCTTCTTACCTGTTGCATCAGTTGGTGGAATAGGAAGAGAACTATAGCCATCTAAAACTAACTAAAAAATATCATGACCTTGATACATCAAATATATCATCCACCTGATGTTCTAAAATTCATAATTAGGTCCATTGAATAAAGGATCCTTACTGGTAGAAAAACCACATTGAGCTTGTTGACTAGCCATCCTTGTTTCTAGGATCTTCATTAGGCTATTAGACATAATTCAAAGAACCAAGATATTATATCAAAATTTGGAATCAAAATTATTAAGAGGGGGGATGAATTAGTTTTCAAAACCTTTCCCATCAATTTCACTTAAATAATCAAGAATCATTCAAACAAACACATAGAACTACCAAGTATAAACACCTATCCACATAAGAATGAAACACATGAACACATAACATATGTGAGAAACCCTCAAGGGGAATAAAACCCATTTATATATGTAAATTTACTAAAACCCTATAATACAAACACCAAATTTAGTGAAGCACCCACTTTACATAAAGTACCAACCCCAACTTAGCTAAGCTTTAACAAACACCAAATTTTAAGGAGACATCAACCCCCTAGATGAATTAGCACTAAATAATCCACATGATTGATTTGATTAAATTTAAAACACTTTTTTCTCAACCAACTAATTATGAACACCTCTTCATCTCTTCACACTCTTAGCCCTCTCAAACTACCTTCTAGGCCTTTTCACTCAATTAGGTCTTTTCAATATTGATTAGGTCATATCACCTTGATCCTCATATATATAACCCACATATAATATTCATAATAGATCCTATACACTCTTACTATTTTCTACAATGCCTCCTTCTACTCACCAATATATTTTTTTTCTTACACTCTATATATACAAATAAGCCTAAAACTACCTTGTATTTATGCAAGCCTCTTGTTCATATCCTTATTATTTAGATAAACAACCTTTCATTTTTAGTTAATCCATGGAATAGATATTATGACATATAATAAACATGAATCAAATATTATTTGATTCCCATTAGGTTTGACACACCTTAATTACACCTCATTTCATCTTTAGGTCTCAAGGAAACCTAATTTCATTAGGTCTACTTTAGGACATGTCACACTTTGCCTTCCTTATAAAACATTAAAACACCTCATACAAGATATAACATATAATATTATACTCATATATACCCCTTATAATATCATATATTTTCCATATTACCTTTTATCTTCAACCACCACTTGAAGCATGCCATTATTATTGTTCACAATTAGGCCTATGCATACCTAGAAAGTCTATCTTGAAATATTGAAGATAAAACACAAATTAGACAAATAAAAATGTGATAAAAATAAAATGTTTGGAAAAATTATGACCTCATTATAATTATAAAATTCATTATATACTTCAACTCAAATTATATAGCCTCAAACTCTTATCTGCAAGATGCTCACTTTGAACTGCCAACTAACCTCAAAACATAGTCATGGAAACATGAACTTATGACACATAAAAGAACACATTAAATGAATAATAATTCATTAAAATTATAATAAAAACATCAAATTAAAATATCATAAGTTCCAAAGGAAAATATTGGTCTTGTCGACCAATTTGTTGACCTCTCTTACAGACCTCACTCAGCTAGACAAGCCATTTTGGCTTCAACATTTTCACTAATTTAAATAAGTACCAAAAATTATTAAAATAATGTATAGGAAATAAAATTAAAAAATATAAACACCATGTAAATTATATTATTTAACTTAGGGCATAGAGTCTCGAACTAATCATTGTAACTTATTTACCCAAAATTATCAGTTTGCTTTAAAGCATAGTCATGGTGACAATGACCTTCAATCACCTTTATGACCATTTAAAGAGACTCATGATGTATATGTATAATATTATTATATCATTAAACCATTTTAATATAGAATTATAATATATTCAAATAGAAATATTGATCTTGTAAACCAATCTCATGACCTTGTATCTCACTATCTCATCTGACCCAGACAAGTCAACTTATGAGAAACATTTTCATCAATCCACTAACCTAAAAAAGTTATATAAAACATGAAAATTCATTAAAATTATTTAAAAATGTCTAAATTCAATTTTATGAATCTCTATTCCATGATAACACATTCCTAAACATCTTTTCACTATTGCTTGGGTTCCTCACTATTTTCACCATTAGGCCTATTAGTGACTAATCAACTTCAATAACTGGTTTATCACACTTTAAGGTTTTATCCTTTATATAAACCAACATAGAAATAAAATAAAATAAAATAATATTTATTCTCCATATAATTATTTTCGTACTTTGACTTGATCAACTATGACTACTACATCAAAATGTAAAGAAACTAACACTTTCCTATAAGGTCTAATTGCACACACCTGACAAACCAATCACACGTGGAGATGCTTAGGAGAGTTTAATACATTATAAAATAGTTTTTATAGTCATTTTATAAAATTATAGTCTTTTTTCTTAAAAAATTATTTCACATAGGGTCATTGTTAGGGTTTTAAAGAGGGTTAACACTATTTCTAGTGTTAATGATTATTCATAAAGCACTACCCCTAATTTATAAAACTAATGGCTAAAAATTTGATATATGAACCTTCCACATATACCATGATTATTTTATGTTCCAATGTATAGGTTAAACATTCCAATGAACACCTAAAATTCCTTCTCAGTTTGAGAACCCTTCATTCTTTGCACATGAGAGACCTAAAAACCACTTTTCATGCCTTTTCTTGTAAACCATAACCTTAAAATTCATGAATATGATTAAAAAAACTTTAATAATTTTTTTAAATTCTTACTTTCTCTCACATTCCTTGGAAACTAATCTTTATATCTCATTAGGCCATGCTCTCACTATCTTGCTTTACTACACCTAAGTCTTCACACCTCATTAAGTCTTGAAATGACCTTCAAACTTATTTTCAGGATATAAATACTTAAATCACATGATTAAAAAACATATTTCATTATAAAACACTAATTTAAATCCTCAATAGGCTTTGACAACACCTCATGACACCTCATTAGGTCAGGCAAGGTTTACAACTGATCTAGTTACAAACTTGGACTTAAGGTATTACCCATGTAGGATCATATTGAAACTATATGAGTGATAAAATACACAATATATATTATAAATAATCCTTATATAACATATAATTCCTATGCATATTCATGTTACCAAGTTACCATGCTTATACCTTCTCATAAGGTCTCTTCATGCTATGACTAGTGCCATGACTATGCTTCTTAAGTAATTAAAACTTAATGATTGAATTTTAAACAATTTTTAAAGTATATCAAATTTTATTTCATGATAACATAGTCAAAAATAACCTATCACAATATTTTACTTACTTAATTTACCAAGCTTCACTATGCACACCTTCTCATAGAGTCTAAACTAGGCTTCTCAAGACACCTTATACTCAAGAACTAGTAATCAAACATGTTTTACTTAACTTAAATATTGAAATCAACCTTTAAATAATAATTATTTTTCCTTAAAAATATATCTCAATAGAGATACATTAGGCTACCTTCAAATTATCTCTTATCACAAGGCTTCCTTATCATATCAAGCATACAAGCTCATACCCCATAGACCACTCACCATGCATCTTAACCAGATGCAGCTTGACATCATTAACATAAAACTTAACATAAAATTATATCAACCATAAAGTCAATGATAAAAATTCTCAATATTCTTCCTTGTATGAAAAATGCTAATTCAACTTCAATCATAAGATACTCTTGATTTTCCACGTCTTGGTTCATGCCTTTACTTTGCTCCATATGGGATGGTGACTTGTCAAGACCTTTAGATGCACATCTTGAACTTTTTGAGGAATGATAAATGACATGATATAATCACTTGTCTTGTGTTTATGAGTATCAGCCTAAGGTACTAATTCACATCATCTTGGGCCTACTCTTCTTGTGGATAACACTTGATAGGGTTAGCAACTGATTCAACTTCAATATGTTCTATAGGAGGTGTGAGTTTTTAAAGCACCTGATATTCATTAAAAATTCTCATATACCACTACCAAAGATCATAATTATCACCTTGACACTCGATGTAATGATATTCATACTTAAAACTCTCATCAACCATTGTGTCTTATCAACAAAATTATTTTGATGGCAAAGAATTTGTCCTTCATCTTCAATGAAACTAGGATATTTTCTTGTATGTTTGAAGACTTTATAATTTTATCACCTTTCCTTGTAGTTTATTTAATATATATATATATATATATATATATATATATATATATATATATATATATATATATATATATATATATATATATATCTATATATATATATATATATCACTATCACACTCATCATAGCTATCATGACAAAGAGTGGATTTCATGTCATCAAGGAAATCCTGGGAACCATCTTCTTCTTGTCCAACCAATGTGTCTTCTTATTGTAGATTATATTACAACCAAGAAACCTCTTTTAATTCATCTTATTTTTCAACATGGAATACTAATTCATACGCATCCTTAGAAAGGGGTATCCCAATGGTTATTTCCTCTTCTTGTTCACTCAAATCACTCTCATCCTCTATCATTATAGTTATATCTCCTTCACTTATCTCACAAAGGAGAGGCTCCTTATTAAAGAATGACATGGTGTATCCTTAAAACATCTCAAGAATGTTAGTAAAATACAAAGGTGTTATAGATGATTTATCATGCTCATTGATCTTCCCACCTTTGATAACCATCACTTTCTTTTTCTTATGAATATTATCTTGAATAGATTTCTATAAGGGGAAGGTATTGAACTCTTAAGGAGGGATGGGTGGGGGTTGAATGTTTTTAAATTTTTATTTCACTTCAACATCTTAGCTTATACTTGATTAGTTTCCTCCTCCCCTTGACTATTTCATTTATTTCCAAGTTATAAACTTAGATATAGGAACCTCTTATTTTCCATTTGTTGCATCCTTGGGCATGAATATAGGAACTTCCTACTGGGATGGTATTACTTTTATAGCTATCAATAATTGATATAGGAGTTGGTTTTCAAGTTAAATTTGTTTAGCAAGGTGAGACTCAAAATCAAGCACCATATTATTGGATGGCTCTTCACATTCATCAAAAGTTGAGTGGCCTTGTAAATTCTATTGTGAATCATGGAACTCAGCCTTTTTAATACATGCTTCTCCCACCTTTTAAGCTCTCTCTTGGATAGACCTATAAGTAGTAAAAGTTGGTAGGGCTTGTGAGAAAAATTGAAGGTTATAACAAACATTTTTTTGACACTCTTGAGATAGGAAAGGCAATTCAATGGAAGAATAATGTGGAATGAAGGAGGGAACATCTTGCTAGTAGGATTGGAATTGTTGTTTCTCATGGACTATCAACTTATCATCAATGCTTGAAAATGACCACCTATGTCAAACATATCACTAAAAACTCCTAAATAACCTTCCCTCATATAATAAGCCCATTAATTCTTAGCTTGTTGTAATGGGGTTCTCATGATCTCAATCTCATGCCTAAGGATTTACTATCCATAGATATTTTATGTGTCAATGCTCACCATGTGTTTTTCATATCCAAATAAGGTATATTTAAATACTGATATGGATTGACTTTAAATATGAGTAGGCTAAGCATGAACATCATGATGTTTCCATAGATGATTAGGTTGATAAGTAGGCTACGAAAGAGGTGAATGAGGCTGACAAGGAGGGTTAGAGTGGTATCCTTGGTATTGAAAAGGATTATAGGCCTAATAAAAACTCTCATATTATTGATCAAGGTGAATGTAGGGATGGTATGTTTCCTAATGGGACTAATAGGGATCATCATGGAATTGGAAAGGATAATAGGGATACTGAGAAGGAATTGAATGAAAAAAATTTAACCCATATATAGCCATCACTTATCAAAAGACACATGAATAACAATGAAATATAAACAATAACCACTCTTATTGTGAGATCATGACCTTGTGATGACCCTCAACATGAATTTTTAACTGCAACCTAGCCTGTAAGTGCTTAAAAATGCTCTTGATGATTACAAGGTATTGTTATGAAGGCTCCAATGGTTGAATATATCCCACTAGGTGTGCAAAAACTATTAGCAACCCAATTTT
This sequence comes from Torreya grandis, assembly GCA_037957365.1. NCBI lineage: Eukaryota > Viridiplantae > Streptophyta > Pinopsida > Cupressales > Taxaceae > Torreya > Torreya grandis. Next base: position 1,272,239 of record JARHVA010003278.1, on the reverse strand, counting down.
CACCCTTTGAAGGAGAGTGTTCAATTTTGATTCAAACATGGATTAACTTGGGATAGGACTAAAGGTTTTGGGTTACTTATAGTTAGAACAAACCTATAGATTATGGGACTAGCTTCCCTAGTACATCACTTGTGGCTCATTTCACTAAAACCTATTATCATTGGGGTGAAAATGAAAGAATGCGCATAAAATAAACCTATTATAAAGTGTGGTGATGCACCAATTTACTCATTCATCTACTCAATTTGGAATTCAACAAACACTAGTAATCAATGCAAATGACTAAATATTTCAAGCTCTAAAGATTCCTATGCAAAAAGTGTTTCACATAAAGGTTTCAATAAGTGGTCAAAACATGAGGGTAATGATGAAAGTTCTAAATTAAGATATTAACCAATCAAATATCCAATCTAAGCTCAAATACTTAACATTCAAACACAATAGTGACTTGTATAAGATCATATACTAGAAACTAGGTGAGACTAGGACCTACCAAGGGAGAAAAACTACCACATGTGGAAATAAAACTAATTAGAACACACTAAACCTATATCAATGAATCTAAAATAATGATTTGTATTATCTTAAGAGGTTATAAATTACCAACATAGGAAGAGTTTTCTCATGCTAAAGAGAGGGATTACAAATTGAGACCTTAAGGCCTAAATATTTAGTAGAACATGGATATAAGAAGGAGAGTGGCATATAAGTCCTTGAAGAAGTCAAAATACCATGACATATTCCACATGATAGTTACAACAACCTTCCATGCATTGAGGTGTCTTCAAAGAGTGTCCATATGATGATCAAAGTATATTTTTAGTAATAGTTGACCCATAAAAGGTCTATGCACACCACCTTCAAACAATTCCCTCTATTTTACAATTACTAGACATTGAAGATGTTTAATCAAGTCACCATGAATCCTATAATAACCTATCCTCCTTTCAGACATATGACCAAGTTAAGAAACTAACTTATTCTTGCTTTATGACCATGAAATGTGTACCTTCCTCATTCTATACATTAGTTATTAGGTGTAATATCTCTATAATAATTACTTAAAAAGTCTATATATTCCAACATTTAAATTTCTTATTGACCAAATAGGTCTAATAGGCCACTAGGCCTCATTACATAGTATTTGCGCTTGAGTGGTCATAGAAAACCCATATGAGACATTGAGAACATATGTGTTATTGAGTTTTAGGCCTGAACCTATGTACCATATCATGTCATAATCCATTTTGAGTATATGATACTTATAAACTTTCCAAATAAGGTGACTAGTCACCTTCTCTTTTACATCTATAGATTAGCTGATTGGAGGAGAGTTGTAAAGGCATTTCTAAACATAGTTTTTGGAATCCAATGATTTGAGGAGATAAAACAAGGGGAAAACCTTCCCTTCCAATGATTGGCATCTTTTAAAAAATTTATGCACCCTAAAAAACTCTTAAAACCTTTAAAATTACACTTTTTGATAATTCCATACTATTTTTGTATGAACCAATACCGTGTGTGTGGTCTCCTCTAAGTTATTTATATGCTTAAATTGTTTCTAGGGTCATACAAAAGTTTTATGTTTCCAAAATTTTCACCTTTTCCAAGATTGGTCTGTAGTAGGGTTTAAGGAGGGTTTTGGAGGTCTACCATCTTAATGATGGTTCATAAAGTGAGTACCTACAAACTAAAACTTATTATTATGGATATTAATTCCATTTACCCTTAAAATTCCCTAAATATCTTGAGTTCTCATGCAAAATGTGTGATAAAATATGAACATAAGTTAGTAGGCATGTAGTCTTCTATAGGTAGTTTAGACATGCTTATAGTCTTAACATTTGTTCATAAGCCTAAGATACTGAATAAATCTAAATCTAACATCTATATTTAGTGTGTTTTAATAACTAACTCTTACTAAGAGCATTTTCCTCAAGTCCCTTTATGTTGAGAGATCCAAGCATCTAATCAGATAGTTCAAGTTGATCATCCAAGACTATGATAGCTTAAATAGGGTGTTGAGACCAATTTTACCATTTTATGGTAATATCATGTGCTAAAAACTTATCTCATGGACTATAACATCTTCTAATACTTCCTTATGGTTTAGTCTATTCTCAGGAGGGTCTGAATAAACCTCCATTATGGTGTCGGCCTTTTAGGCCTAAGATAAGATTTTAGGCCTAATTAGCCTTGAATAAGTTTTGAGGGTATGAGTGATTTATAGATTAAATTATATCATAAAAACCATTATAACACCTTTCCAACTAGACTTTTATCCTTATAGTTTCCCTAACTACCACAACTCCCACTTGTTTCCATGGCTTAGGTGATTGCCTATAGATAATAGTGATAGACTAAGTATTTGATGGGAGTGTGATAGGCCTAAATGGATTATTACATTCCCAATATATATTTAATTAATTTATAAACTCACACTCAACCTAATTTCAAATCCTATCAACATACTTGGTGCCATGTCTCTTGCAATTTTGATGCTTGCATTCCTTATATAGTCAAGCTTAGGGTTTGTGTTTCACTATGCTCTAGTAGCCTTAAGACTAGGTTTGGTATTTTTATGTCATAAAAATGAGGTTATTATAACTTTAAAACCTTAATACATTAATTTTTATTCACTTTATCATCAATTCTTAATCCCATAATAGCCACATAGTATGCTTATGTCTTCAACCTACACATATATCCCTGTTTAGTTTTATCTTATTTAGTTAGCCTTCAAGGGAATTTTCACTTGAAACCTGAGTGATACATAATCAAATACAATATCAAGACACTTACCACTATCTATTATTGTATCAAAACCCATTATTAATTATAATGTATATGTCTTATCCTCAAACCTCCAATTTGTTCACCTGGACTCATCATAGACTGTTAACTAACTCAATCTTGTCTGAGATAAAAAATTAAATGTTTCCAATAATTATCTAACCTTGATAATATCATGTGTATATTAATCCACATAAAAAAATAATTTGTACAAAATTTGGGATCCTATTCACATATTTAGATATTTCAAAACCACAAATTCTCCCAACACTGGCTATAAGCATTGACTGTGTGTAAGTTTTCTTTAGTTTAACTATGTTTAGGATTTGTTTTGACCATTTCATCTTCATAAAAATATATTAATAGTCTAGGTGTGTTAATTAATTATATAAACCATCTTAAAATGGACCTCACTCCCCTCAACATGCCCATAATCTTTATCTTTCCAAAATCTAAACAAGAGCTCTTAAGAATAAGCATATTGTAGATTACTATTTTGGATATGTTTATATGCTTTAGGAATTTTTTATGATAAAAAAGATTTTATTATTAATTTGAATTGAATAAATTTCCCAAAAGGTTTAAACTATCTCTTAATGTTATTTCCAACACCTCAAACTACTCATCTCTACTCTTTGTACATAGTACTGCACCTATAGGTCTCTTGAAACTATTGACTGTGTCTTTGGGTTAAACCACCTTAAAATAATTAATGGCTTTAACTTCCTTATATTATTTATCAAGTTCAAAAATACCTTCAATTTTCATATCTTACAATTTCACCTCCAATCCAATTCACAAGACTAAGTTTTACTCCACTTAGCTATATATCTTTACTAGACTAGCTGTAGCTTCTTTTGAGGTGTTTCCTGAGCTAAAAAACACTTTGATATTATATTACCTTTATATATTTATTTTTTATAATTTATGTTATCAAAACCAAATTAACTATTCATTTTTTCTTCTCAACTATCCTTCTTATTCAAATAGGTCTCGAGACTGCCACTATACTTGTTGACTATAGGTGTTCATTTGTAGCCTATAGGTAAGGATTTACTTATTTATAAGTGTTTAAGTCTCTATGATTAATCTTCATGGCCATGATTATATTCAAAAATCTAAATAGTACCAAAGCATTATATCTATAGTGAGTATGTTGATAAGTATTAGTGATATGTATGTATGATGATAATGGGATATGGAAATTGGGAATGGAATATTACGCTCACATCAATGGTTACATGGTAGTGATAAAGTCATGAAAAATGAATGAATCATGGGGGGGGTTGGTAATAAAGCATGAATGCATAGTCAAGATAGTTTAAAATGATCCTAGGTAAGTATATACATATGATTAAAAAATATATCATTTTAGAGGTTCTTAAAGGAGCATACACAGTATAAAAAGAAACCTAGGATCCTACAAATAACCTTAACATCTACTAAGTTACCTTAATATCTAGTAAATAAGATTGTGAGGGTGTTTTGGATAGATTAGTTATTTCTAGGTTGTGAGGATTTGATGAATTTTGATACACTTCAAAAAAATAACACTTTTCATAATTGAAACGTTGCATACAATAACTTATTGTGTCTTGACAACCCTAAATCCATGATAAACCATACACTATCCTTCTATATAATAAACCTTAGATATATATACATCCTTGTCTTAGAGATACCATGAGAGAGTTATAAATATTTATGAATGTCAAACTTTGAATCAAAGAGGTATGTACAAGATTGAAAACACCTTATTGGTCCTTCAACACCATCAACCTTCAATTCAATATAAATAACACTCTAACTTACCTTTGAATCTTATTTTTAGACTATATATTTGGAAGTTTATGTGTTATTTATCCCTATAGACTCACATTTGTGGATCAAAATGTTAAATAATTCTTGAAATATCTCTTCAATACCTATAGAAATAAGAACAATCATTAGTTTGGTCAAAATAGTTAAAAACTCAATAAAACCATATTGCTTCTCTTACCTTATGTAGATGTGACTGGTGAATAGAATCCTTAAGTTATTATAATTTTGTCATAAAGTTATGAAGACTCAACCAATAACTAATACCCATGATTGGAAGGTCAGAAGGTATAATTCCTATATTTAAGATCTTCTCTCTCTCTCTCTCTCTCTCTCTCTCTCTCTCTCTCTCTCTCTCTCTCTCTCTCTCTCTCTCTCTCTCTCTCTCTCTCTCTCTCTCTCTCTCTCTCTCTCATGGACTGAGCAAAAACCTAAAGTGCTCTTAATGTCTGCCAATAAACTAAGTAGGGAAAACACATAAACTTTTGGCTTTTAAGGTCTTAAAACATTATGATCTCTTCACCATGTTACTATAACAAGTCCTTCTTGCATCTCCATGACTTATCCTAAGTAAATATGTACTATAAAAATCCTACCACTAGAAAAGGCTATTGAATCTTACCAATTCTCCTTCATTTACTCATATTTCAATTCCAAACAATAATTTTAGGGAAACATGAGAAAAAATGTGATTCAAATAAAATATTAAAATAATTAACACATTTTAGTAAAAATGTAGATGTTTTCACACATGTGAGTCTATTTTATGACAAAATAATGTTTTAGACTCATAAAGAGGACAATTTAAAAGTATAGAACTATTTTACTAAAGCAATATAAGGACCATTAGGGTGATTAAAGATATTATTGATGGTTTAGTGGCCTCTTGAAGTCAAATATTTATCATTTTAAGACAAAAACATTTCTTTTAAACAACATAAATATGGTTTCAAAAGAATATTTTCTAATTAATATCCCAAGAGTACTTTATCACTTCCTAAAATTATTCAATTTTGCTTCAATGCATCTTCATGACACTTTCAAAGATTAAATTCAACCATACCTTAAATATATTAAATAAATTTGGAAAATTTCATGGTGATTCATCAATTGAAAACTTCAACCATCTTTATAGAGGTGTTTTAGAACATAAGACCACTTCAAACCCTTGTCAAAGACCTCCAAACATACTCAAACATCATGAGGATACTTATCACAAATTTAAATAGAGACATGATAATGACAAGACATTGAGACTTATTCCCTTCATAAGACATTAAATGAGATTATGATGATCAAGCACATCACCTAAGGCCCCAAGACATCTAGGAGATATGATGATCACAAATAGAATCTATGGCACTTCTAGGAGTGTTGAATGAATTCAAGAAGTAATTAGGAGACATCATGACTCAGGAGATCACCAGGTGTAGGATTGGGTGGGTTCCTTGAAGAGTTTTTGGTTATAGGGGTTAGAATTTGGCATTGGATGGCCAGATTGCCAATAATACCTACTAGTGGTCCTGATCCATGTGCCCATTTCAACTCTCATACTTAATCTAAAAGCAATCTCAAACATGGTCTATGAGCCATTTTCTATAGGTCACTTTTGTGTAAATATCAGACATAAATTTTTGGATGCCTAGAGTAGAAATAAGCCCATTTTACCCCCCAAGGTGTATATATAGCCTCACAATTCAAAAAAATTCCCCTTAGGGGATAAAATCTTGTTCATTCTTCTTTAGAAGATTAATTTTGGCTTCAGTGTCTATTTATCATCCCATTTTATTATATCCTCTTCATTTCTCTCCTCTTGGGATTTTTAAATGTGATTATTTCATCATTTTTTTAGGTTCTCTTATCCAAAATATTTTTTGACTTTCCCCTCGAGGGGGCATATAGGGATTAACAAGGGCCTTTTAGGGATATCTTTGAACTTGCTTGCTAACACATTTATAAAAAATGTCAAATTACAATATCTATTATTTCATTGTCTAATTTTTCATCCACTCATTTTAACTCTTTTTCTTAGTATTTGATAATATGTTAATTCATCTATGTCTTGCAATTCCTCCTCAAATAGGAGGAAAATTTAGACACTCCATTTTAATCACTTCCATGTCAAAATTGCAAAATAGAATGACTTTCCACAAAATTTACACAAACTACTCTAATATCATCTATTTATCCTAATTTCCTCTATGACTCTAATGTCTAATTTCAAAATCACCTTGAGGCATCCTTAATTGGGTTAATTCAACACAATATATCATTAAATTACCAATCTGGTCATGTTTCTAGTCATCACCAGCCATTTCCCTTTCTCTGATCAATTAACCATTTCCCCCTATTCAATAAAATAAGCCAAATCCATGCTAATATCATATTAATTAAATTAGTCATTTTTATTAATTTAATTAATTCTTCCTCTAATTTTAAATTATATGGAATTGAATTTCTAATTTAATTTTAAATCAATTTCTCCCTTTCCCACCTTATGTGGGGCACTTTCCATGGAGTATTATCCACCCTCCATCTTGGAGATAAGATGGAAGACCCTTATTCCACCTTTAAATATATTTTTTAAGGATTATTCACCCTCCATATTTTAAACTATAAATAGGGCTCTCATTTCATCCCTCACAATATTTTGGAGGGCCATTCTCCACCCTCTATCTTTCATGCAAAATGGAGGGCTCATATTAATCCCCCTTGGGATATTTTGCAGAGAATATTTTGCCCTTAATCTTAGAAAATATGAAGGGATAATATTGGTGATCCATGTAATGATACATGTTATTCGTTATGGTGAGTTATCCACACTCCATATTGAAGGCAAGATGGAGGGCATACATTCAGTCACTCTACCTATAAATAAAGGGGCACCCCTCTCTTTTTTTCAAGGCTCAAGATTTATATCTAGTTCTAAAAGTGACCTTGTGAATCAAAGGGAGATTCTCAACTCTTATTAAAAGTTATAAAAGGGATATTCTCAACTCTTCAAATATGACATTGGTAAGGACTCTTTGATACTACCTTCCAAGGCACATTTAACTTGCACTCGATAAGGTGAATAATCCATAAAGGAAGGTATAATTTTCATGATTTTGTATTCATATTTTATTTTATATTCATCCTTGCTTTAAATTAGGAGGTTCTAGGCTTAAGGTTTTTGTTTAATTGTTTTGATTTTAACATTTCACTAATGAAGGAAACACTAACCTTTTGTACTCCTATGGATACACTAAAGAACCAATTATTTTCTTGAATGAGATTACAAAATATATAGAAGAAGAAGAATATGGAGAATAAGTAAATGTTTATATACCCATGTAAAAAATAGAGGGTATTTTAATTAAAAATATATCATTTTTTCCCTACTCTATCCAATTTTATTCATCTCTATAGATTTTTTAACTAAACTAATTGGCTCAAGCACCCATACCCATGCTTATTTACTTATTTTAGAGATTAGATTTGAATATTATTCTAATATTTAAATTAAATTTTATTTGGATTAATTTTATACCCATGGTTTAAAATTAATAAATATTTGTCCTAACATGTTCCCTCTTAAAATAAAATAAAGCTTTTAAAATTTTAATTGTTTCGTAGCCTTTACTTATCTATATTTTTAATACATAAGATTTGATTTATATTACTATGGTTATCCCAATAATAAAATAAAATTTTATATCTTAAAATAATATTTAAATTAAGCTTAACATCCTTATAAAATTTGAAGCTAAGAGATAATGGAGCTTCATGCAAAATATTCTTAATGGTAACACTTTTCAAATTGAAGGCCATAATTATACATTGAAAGAATATGTCTTAAATCATAATAAAATATTAAAAATATATAATAATCCACTTAAAATTCATGACACTAATAATAAATAAAATTTTCATAAAAAACATTTATATATTAGTCAAACTATTAAACATGAGCATGAGATTGATAAAATTATTTGCATGGTTTTGAGATGTTAATGCCAAACATATTCTATTAAATTATCTAACCATGAAAAACCACATGATGATTCAAATGATGGTCCTAATTACATTCATGGTTTTATTTATTATAATCATTCAATCAAACATGGAATTATTATTAACAATAGTTATAGAAAAAAATTAATTATAATGACATTCATAGCTAGTCAAATAATATCTAGTTTGTCAAGGATAAACTAAGCAAGATTTACTTGGTATGATTATGATAATTAAATTTATAATTCCATTGCTCTAAAAAAACATGTTATATTAATTTAAAATTTTCATTCAATATTCAAAGCATATTAGTTTTGTTCTATGTAGTAATGGATAATTGTGAATATAATAATTTGCTTAGACACCAATGGATTAATGAAATGAGAAAAATATATTACAAAGTATATAATTTTCTCAAAAAAGTTAATAATAATGAAGTATTTAATATTGAGATAAAAACTTATAATCAACCTATCAAACCTTAATTTCCACATGTATAATCATCTATAGATTTCTTATAGACTAAATCCTTCAACCTCACTGGTGTTTTCTACAATATCTCCACCTACCTTTCTGGTTCATTATACATTTATATCAATGACATCACATCTTAGAGTTGAGACTCATATAGTTACATGTATGATACATATAGAATTATATAAACCTAATTTTTGTACAAGGGTTGATACTATAAATTTTTAGTATTATTTTATGCATATAGATCATTTGTTTTAATCAAGGTGTTTGGTGATTGGTGATTGTTGATTCATGTTTATCATTCTCCTTATTATTTGTGTGATATTTTTGTCTTTTTTCTATTATTTTATTTTTTTATTATTCGTTATATTTATGCATGATTTTTTTTAATATCTTTCTTTTGTTCTCTGATATTTATTCCATATGCCACTTAAATAAAATAAAAAATATATAACTCCTAAGGATGTACAACTTACAAACAATAATATACATGTTTTTCCCTAATACGATATAAACTATTAGTGAATTGATATTATTAAAAATGATCTTTAAGAATTAATCTAAGTTTAAAATCTTGAAATAAATTATAATTATTTTACAAGTGGAATGTGTTATATATATTATGAATACAAAGGGATGAGTAATTAGATTTTCTGAATAATTATTTGACTCTTAACTATATTCTAACATTGGAAAATAAATAAAATTGGAAATATGATTCATATAGATCTAAAATTATGTTTCTATATAATCGTGGTGGGTTTTTTTAGATATCAGTTATTATTAAATGTTGATACTAATAGGTTATCATAGTCAAAAAATATTTCTGTGAGAAATAGGATTTCTGACCATATGGTCACCTTCACTTGTCTCTAAAATATCTATATGTATGATGTTGAAATATAATAATGCACATAATATTTAAATCATACTCTATCATCTTGAAACCCTCATGCATTGACATTATATATATATTCTATATGTATGTATATATATGCATGATAAATTACCCAATTAGACTATATATGTGTGTGTGTGTGTGTGTATGTGTGTGTGTGTGTGAGTCCAATTGGGTAATTTATCATGCACTATCATAATGGGTAGATGGGATGACCCTAAATAAGGAATTGATTTAAAAAATTAGTAATTTCTTGGAGATGGTCAAATCAATATTGACTACCAATACCAACTAAGTTTGAAGTCACTGACACATACACAAGAGGAATAAAATCATAATTTTTTCATGTCTATTTATTACATTATGTAAGTATAAAATAGATAATGATATTTTTTTAGGTGTTTGATAATAGAACAAAAGGATAAAATCATAAATCTCATGTAGATATGAGATAATTGTGGGCTAGGACCATATTTTTGTGTTCAAGTCATGCATGGTAAATGTATGTCAATATTTTATTTTCAAGTACTTAATACTAGATATTAATATCTAAAATGGTGTCTTTTGTTATAATATTGTAATTTATAAATAAAAATGAAAAGGTATACATGAGTTTGTAAAAGACACTTTAAATTTTGTAAGAATCTCCACTTGTACATGTCAATCAATAGTAAAATATATAACAAATATATTATAGTCAATTCCCATATATTTAAATTTAAATATTATCTTGAAATATTAAAATTATAGATAAAGGAAGGAGTAAATTTTTGAATTTTTGGAAACCATGCTACACTTGAAATTTTTTGGAGAAGCTTCATTGTTGAAGAATTTGAGAAAGGTGTTTTATTTTGAAGTGCCTGCAAATTGATTCTATTTTTTTAACCATGAATAAATTTAGGGTGATAAAACCCAAATTCTGTGTAACTATGAAAACCCTTGGGTTAAGAAGAAAACATGCCCTAACCCCCATTAATAATATGGGGATAAGTACATGATGTACAAACCCAAATAACCTTTAAAATATAATAAAGAATGGGAATCACATGATGGGCTTTGTAGAAGTAATAACTTGGTTGTTGATCATCACTAAACCTCAATGTGCATTACCCTTATAAAATTTAATCAATTTATACATAAGGATTTTTATATTTAATGTTTTTCACTACTTGTTGCTGATTGAAAATGTGTTTTATAAATAAACAACTATACTATTGCTAACTAAAAAATGTGTTAACGTGCAAGAATCACTACCATTACCCTTTAGAACTATGCCAATAATAAATTGTTGTAGTGTGTATGTACATGAACCAACATCATGCCTCATGAATATGAAAGTGTGTATATGTTCATGAACTAATATAATGACATTTGAATCTATGTTAACTGATATTCAATGTTATGAATCTATATGTTGAATATAATAACCTATATCTAAAATGTATGTATATGTGAAAACTTATCATTATTATTATTTTAAATTATGTACATATGCCCATGTATATGCACTTAATTGTGTATGAATATATACTCAATTTTGATTAAAATGAGTTCAAATGCATGGTATATTCCCCCATAATATATACCAATGCACTAATATCTATCATGTAACTTAACTCATATGATATCTAAATCATTATGAATCTCTAAAATTTTATTTTTTTGTTAATGGAGGCTTATGTATCTATTATAATCCCCTTGTTATTACATTGCTTTGATATAATGGGTGTGTATTGTAATATAATATTCTCAAAATATTATATAACTATATTATTCATGTATCAAGATACTAACATGTAGAATCATGTGAACATGTGGATAGTATGACATTATAGAAAAGTATATATCATTAAATACATGTAACATATGTAATGTAAGTAATATATGTGTAATGTCTATATATACATATCAATGAATAGCTAAGTAGTAATGTCTAAAAAGTGCATGATATCGATCATGGCACTATCAAGGCCAACAAGATCAAAATGTGCAACAAGATTAAAAACATCAAGAACTAATGTCACACATAAGGCTATGGATCTCATATAGGGGACATGAAGATGTCATAAAAATAAGGACAATGGCCACATTCAAGGGACATAAAGATGAGCCAAATAAGGGACATAAATATTTTGCATCAAATATGGTAAAAGGGCCACACACAATAATAAATCATGAACCATCCTATAATGAAAGAGAGTAACAACATAAATAAAGAATAAACAAATATTAGTGTACACAATCACATGATAGTATAATATCTTATTATAGCACTATGTAAGATATCAATAAGTAGCAAGATATGTGTAATCAATATAAATATCTAAAAATGGTGGAGAGGTCATAGAAACATATTATTTGTGATAGTGAAACCTATGGTATAAGATGCCCCTAATATTTTCATGGCCACTAAGTAGAGGAATGTTTAACATTTGTATGTCCATGTGTAATTTGTATGTCTTACATCATAATCATATATAATAAAATTCATGTGTGTATGAAAATAATATTCCATCTAACAAACACGTGATAAATAATATATGTAAATAGTGTAATCTAGTATTCACATCATGTTTAGGTCTATTTAATGATTTTTTAAATGTTTTTGTTTACTTGAATCGATATTGATGATCAAGAATCAGAGATTAATTCATCATACTTAGGATTGAAGTAGATATCTCTTGGATTGTTTTTAAGATTATGTAGATGTATTACCTTTTCTTCTAGTATATTTGATTATTCAAATTTTGCATTTTTTTTAATCTTTAAATATACTTCATTTTTGTGAGTACCATTATCATTATGTTAAAACCTATTTTTTTCCTTCATGTAGGAAGGAAATATATTGATATGTTTTATTCATTGTGGATTGAATTAGATACAACCAATCCAATGCTAACAGAGTGTCAATTAGGTGTTAATATGTGTCATCCATATTCATGTACCCATGTGTTTCAATCATAATAGATCTTTATAGAAATACCATATAGATTTTTTTTCAAATGCATCAATTTAATATTTAGATTTAGACCATATAATAAAATATTTGAAAATAAATACATTAAATCATGTGTAATAAATATATAAATTATTGGAAAAATATGTGGCACGAGGTTAATAAATAAATAACTTATTTATTGATAGGTTCTAAACTATCATTATTGCTCAACTTCCTTCCAATCCTACAATTCAAGTCTAGTTCCATTAATATAAGTTTTTTAGTGTTTTTATATATCAAAAACTAACATCAAATCTAAATGGTAATTTCAATGTTAGTGTCCTCCTATGAACATTTATATCCTACCCAAAATAAATAGTATTTAATGGATCTAATAGTTATACTTTTCTAGGGGTTTTAGCACCTTTTGTATGCTCTATTTAGATTGAATACATAGGATACATATGACCATATATAACTTGAAGCTTTCTATTCACCTTAGGTTATGTCACCTTGACATTAATGGGGCTCACAAAGTCAAGCTAACCTCAATTATCCCTATGTCAATGAGTGTTGCCTACATATCCCATACTCTGAAGAGGGACTCAGAATTATGTAGTTCTCACCTATTTGTTGTGTTATGTGTGAAAAATGGTTTAGAATGCTATTTTTAAGTACATGTAGTGATTTAAATTTTAACTTGAAATTTTTTATCATGGAATGAAGTTTTAATGATTTAGACATGAAATATGATAGATATAGAAATATGGAAGAATATGGTAGTATAAATCATATTTTTAATTTATTTAATGAGATTGAATATATAATTTATTTTTATTTTATAGTTGGGTAATGAACTTGATTTAATTTTTATTTATACCACCTATTTTTAAAATTTAATCATATAAGGGTTAATAAAACATAATAGGCCAACCTGTGAATTTTGAAATATTTGAGAATTTGAGTGTTTAGAAGGCATGAACACTTGTGATGGAAAATGAACACTAGCATCACTACCAATATATAAGTTTGAATGCAACTATACATGAATAAATAAAGTTGCATCTCTCTAACTGATAGTAAAAGACATATATTAGAATTTAAGTGTATTTTAGAATATAGGTGATCTAGATAATCTTAATAATAGGGTTAGAGTATAATATAATAATTTTTTCCCAGTGAGGTGGTGAATGTGAGCCTATTAGTTTCTAGGAAATTTATGAATTAAAGGGTAAATACTTGAGTGATATTTGTCAAGTTTACAAGATTAGTTTAACATATAAATTTATATTTGAGCGTATACATTTCCCCTTTAATTTATTAATTCATTATGATAAAACTACTAGTTTAAAGCAAATAAATGTATACCATGGTGTATGAAACACACCTTAATTTTATTGAGACATATTTTATTTTTTTGTATGTGTATGACCTAAAACCAAGTGAATTTTACAAGTGTAATTAGTGCATATAGTCTAAGAACAAATAATTTATTTTTTATTGAAATATAAGAGAGCAAGGAAGGAGTACATATGTGGTGATGCAACCACATTGCCCATTTATAGTTATATTTGGTAATGATTCTTCATAGTTGAAGCATTGGAGAGAGGTTCAAAATTGAACCTTAGAGATGTTAATAGGTGAATTAAATGGTGTTTATGACCTAAATATAGTATAATATATCTTAAAACTCAATCATACAACTTTGATGTATCATAATCTAGCCAATCTCACCCAAGTCAAATGATATAACCATATCAACTCATAATAATACAAAATAGTTCTAAGTAAACTAAGAGCATATAATATAAATTTCACTAATCAAAAATATAAATGCTTTAGTATATAAAAAATCAAATGGTGCAACTTGGTATAATCGATGCATAAATATTGGTATAATATGGATAATGTATATATATTTTTATCCATTTTTAAGGAATATGCACCTAAAATGTGTCTCAAGATGAATTATATATCTAAATGTAACCATTTATTTGTATAATATGCATATTATGTATCACAAATTATAAAAACATTGTCCTAAATCTATGCCAAATGTATATAATTTTTTTGCATGTCAATAGCTAGTTCATTTATTCTGAATCAAATTCTACCAATTCTATCAATAATTTGTATATGTAATCATGTCTCTATGAAATGACCAAATTGATATTTCCCCATTTATAAATGATGGGAATTAAAAAGTCAAAGTCACATTAGCTCAAAATTATAAGATAACTATGTTGTATATACATGAATCATATAGTAAGAAAACATATAATATATTAATGAAACTTGTAGTATGCATACATAACAATCCCTAATACGAATGATGTGTATCATGCCAATGTATAGAAGATAAAAAATCATTAAATAATTAATCACACATAAAATTACTCAAATGTCATGTAAAGAGGGTTCTATGGAAATTGAAAACAAGAGGAATGTTAAAGTGTTGCACACTCAAGGGGAGGATATATGAAAATAGCCACACACTAAATAAATGAGAAAAAATTAGGTAAATATGATGACAAAGTAAGGAACATGTTTAAATTTTCCATAAGTAATAGAAATAAGTAAAAAATAAGTACACTCAAGTAAGCCATGTCAAGAGAGTAATTACATGACATATAAGCAACTATCATAAACATAGCATACTATTCCATAGTTACATATGTTATCAAAATGTCATGTAGAATATTATATAAATTACATTATTTAAATATCAGCATATAATTTCAATGTGATAATGGAAATGATCATAAAATAATATAACATATGTCAATCATTGTCATATATAATCAATATGCCCCAAACATAGTGTGTCACATGGGAAAAGGAAATGTCAGACATTTTCATGTTCATGTATCATGGATATCATGCATACCTATAGTACACTCAAAAAACCATGAAGTGCATGTATGCATATAAACTAATATGCTATTTAATAGCATAACTTAAATGTCATATTTATAAGCTAGTAAGCATGTGAAATGCTAAATATTTTTGTATTTTTTCTTTATTTGAATTTTTTGTATTTTCTTGGAATTTTTTGAGTTTTTAGGAATATTTGGAGGATAATAAAAGAATATTTATATAATAAAAAGTGATAATATGAGCCAAGGATATCATCCAAGATACTCTTCTATGAAGGACACATATCATATGTGTCATATTCATATGTTGTGTAATAACTATCATCAACCACATACTAATATTTTATATTATTAGGATCATACCAATCAATGTAATCATTATCATATTATACATGTAACTTCTTAGGTTATTATTTAATTTATGATATATAAATTTGAGCATCTATGTATTAAAAACCAATTGAACCATAGATTGGATTTTACTTCTTGAAAGTCTATTTTTATTGAGTATGTTCATCATTGTCAAAATGTTTCATCTCATTGTGGGCTAGAGAAGAGTCATGTATCTTTACTTGAACACTAGGAAAAGATGTAATTTATTCCATGACTTATTTATTGAAGGATTAAAGAATATATTTTGTAATATAGACCTTAACATTTTGTTCCTCTATTCATGAAATAGATATGATGTTTGGATCCTTATCAACCACATTTGTATCTTTTGATTTTATAGGCATATATTGATTTGAAAACTCCATTGTGAGAAACCCTCTTTTTAAAATTCTTGTTTGTGTATCCTAAGCTTGACTTTGTAACTTATATTTTTTCTCTTTCTTTAAAATAGCCTTTTCAATACATTTCTTTATTAATTATTCATTTTCATTTTGTGCCTTAATAATTTGGTTTTTTCATCTTGATATTTTTACAACATTTATTTCTCTTTCTTTGCCTTTTTAATTTTTTATTGGTTTGAATTATCCTTTGGAAACCATATTTTTTCTTTTTGTACTTGTGATTTTAGAGATGTAATAATAAGGTGAAAGGGTGGCTTGATTTATTTATCTGTTATAGGGTCACCGCTATCTCCACTTTGTATTTTATTCTTCAGAGTAAAAGAACAATATATATGATGCCCATGCAATAAATGATATGCAAAATAATATTTTGATATTCTAAGAGAATGCATAAGATGTAATTTTATCACTTTCATTCAAATCATTTCTATTAGGGTTCTAATTTTAATCTTATTATCCTTAAATTCACTTTTTAAATCACTAGTTATATATGAATTGTATTTTATCTTCTTCTTTTGATATCAAACCTTGTTGGGAAAAATATTACTAGATGAAGATACAAATCCATGATTAAAATTAGAATAGTTTGTATTTTTCATGTATGTAATATGATTATTCAATGATTTTATATCTAAACTTAAATAATGTTTTTTATTTTGTAACTTTAATAATGATGATTTTATCCTTAAGGGCTCCACAAGTACAAACCCTAGGTACTTCAAGTTGAATATACATACACACACCATCTATAGGGAATTGGGAGGTGGAGGGATTTAAGGAAAGGAATATTGGTTATCTTATATTGGAATTATAGGATGTTACACATTACCCCATGAAGTGTGATACCATGAACCTCATTATATGGATGGTATCTATGACCATTTAGAAAGCTAGGTGGAAGAGATTATTTTTTATCTAATTTTTATTTTTAAAACAAACATAAAAGATAGAGTATGAAGGCCAAAGAAATTATTTTAATGATTTTATATTCATTAGATACAAATATAATAAAATAAATTTTTTTGAAAGGAATGACAATATTTATATTTAAACTAAAGTATAGTTAATAATATAGATTTTCTTAATTTAACACATGCAAACAAATACAATGAGTACAAAGTGACCAAGGGATAAAATATAGAGCATATATTGTTTTACATTATATTCTAGAATATGACAATGATCAAGAATCATCATAGGACTGTAACAGATGTCTAGGTTGCATTCATTTTGAGTTCTAACTATGTTTGTCCACTAGACACTTGTGTCTAAGTAGGACACCTGTGTTGATGATAGTTTCCTAGAGTTGACGATACCATTCAAATCATAATATATCTCCATTTTTGAATTAGTAAGCTATATTTTTATGGGTTTCTATCACCTTATACCTAATTTATTTATATTTTTCACATAGTTATCAATCTTAGTATATTTATCAAAACTATATTTCCAATATTCTTTGCCCTTGAATGATGTCATGGGGAAAATGGGTTGGTGTAAAATTAGTGTAGACCTACCCAAAATACCCTATGTCAATGGGAGATGCTTACATAGAAAATATTTCAGAGAGGGCCTCAGATTCATGTAGTTATCCCCTATGTGTTTGATTGTGTGTGAATCATACAATGTGTTTAAAGTAAGTACAATAGTGACCAAACTTGTAACTTGGAAAATTAGGATCTTGGGTTATTAATTTAGTACTTCAGACTTGTATATGTCTAGTCCCTATGACTATATGGAAATAGGCATAAATAGGGAAGATTTTGATCAATTAAATTATCTTTGTTATTTTTCTAGGCTTTTAAAGTGTTTTAGGTGAGGAATGAATACATGTTGATCTTATATTTATATCAATCATTTTTGAATAATAAATCACATTAAATTACTTAGGATAACCATTAGGATAGATATTTCATTTTAAAATTATATGAATTTAGGGCACTTAAAAATTACATCAGGTCATGACACTAATGCCAATGTTAATATGTATTTTAGAAATTAGTGTCCAAGGAGAAAGAAAGTAGGTATAGGTTAATAACTTGTATACATGGAATATAAGAACATTTTAAACATTGTAGGCAAGAGAGAAGGTTTGTTTCATCAACATATGGCTTGTTAGACTAGGAGATAGGATAAAGGTCATAAGATAGAGCAAATGTGAGGCTTGTGAAAGTGAGAAAGGTCTAGAATAAATAGAAATTACCAAGGGCTGAGTTTTCTAGGTGTATAATATTAAGGTGATATATAATCATATAATAGTGTTTACATTCCTCCCCCTTTAATCGAATAATGAAATTACTATTTTATATGGAAAAATTGTGTACCTATGTGTGTATACACACCTTATCTTTACATGAGCCCAATTGGAGTGCCTTTTTAGTGATTGAAATGCAACTAAGTAATGTTACAATATATAATCATTACATTTAATATTGAATTTGAAATCAATAATAAAAATTATCATAAATAAATAACATGGATAGAATACACTTATGCATGTATCATGTAGTAATGGTTTTGGAGTGACAACTAAAGAATTAGAAAAGGGGCTTGCAACCTCATCCATACTTTGGATAGGAAAATGAGTGAGCCTAAAAGTGGCCAAGTGTGTCACACCTTGGTGTTGATATACCTAGATTAGGGGAATTTGGGAATTCATCATGTTCCTAACTTAGAATAGGAAGAGTGGTGCTTCAGCCATCGAGAGTATCATTTCTTGATGATCACAAGTTGAGCATAAAATATATGATATGTATAAATCAATATAAGATGAATGATGTAATAAATATCACCTAAAAACTTGATGATACTAGATGATTTAATATTTCAATCACACCAAAAAATAACCAACTACTATAGACAAGTAAGTCTTAATAAAATTCATAATAGTTTGACTAAGGTATCAATATGTAAAAGTTTGATCATAGTATCATTACATAAAACTCCATTATATGGTGAAAATATATAAAATAGTTTTAGAACCTGAAACTAATTTGGATTTTATAATATTAGGCATGTGTTTCCTAACATATGTACCTTAGATATTCTCATGTTAAATTTGTGTATAAAAATAGTACCAATGTATAGAGTTATGCCATAACTATGAATATGAATCATATGACTATGTGCTTTGCCCAATTTGTAAAATTATGTAATTTTGGAGAATATGAGTCTAAATCATGACCCCATTATATGTGGAGAAATATGAATAATGATATAAGTACCAATTTGGATAACATGTTTCTAAAGCATGTCCCCACTATAAATTGGAGATGTCGAATACTGAATAGGTGTGTAGAACATGCTTCCAAAGCATGCCCCCACTAAATTTGAGAATTGATAGAAGTACCATATATTGAATGAATGTGGAAAACATGCATCCAAATCATGCCTCCATTGAATCTATAAACTTTAAATGTGTGGAATCTATGCCTATATGACATGCTCCCATTGAATATGAAAGATGATACAACTACCATGTATTGAATGAGTGTGGAAAACATGCTTAAAAAACATGCCCCCATTGAATCTATAAATTGATATAAGTGCCACATACTAAATGAGTGTGGAAAATATTCTTCCAAATCATGACCACATTAAATTTAGAAACTGTGACAAGTGTGGAAAACATGTCTTTATGACATTACCCCACCAATATGCTCCCACCCTTTATGGTGATGGAAATATAGTTACTGGTAGTTAACTCACCTCAAAAGGATAAGATAATTTTATAATCTATGACTGTAACCATGTATCATATAAAATGAACATGTATAGGTATATATAACATTGAAGCACATAAAACTAATTTGATCACATGTAGGCCTAAGATGCATGGTAAACATCATGGTATCATATAGATAGTAACAATATAATCTCAACAAGTAAATTATCTCTATGTGGTAACATAGTCGATAAAAATGTAGAGGTAAAAAGATGTAGTAGTAAAAATGTAGTATAACAAAAATTTAGTATGACAAAAATGTCATGAGGATAAAACATAGTGAGGAAAAATGTAGCCATATTTTTAATGTCGTAAAAATCTTGTGAAGATCATAATTAAGACATTTTAGTTATTATCACATTATTTATTTATTTTCTAGTTCATTTTGGTGATAGTAGTTAACATTTCATGGTGAAAAATTAATGCACCAAATTTACAAGCAAAATAATAGAGGAAAATGTGATTTCATGAGTTTGGACCTTTAGTTCAAAGTTGTGTTGTATTTTGTGTGAGTGCATCTTTTACTATGTATTTTTCCTGTGATGTTTTGTCTTTGCTATATTTCATCTTTGCTACATTTTATCCTTGCTACATTTTCCATAATACATTTTTAACTGCTACATTTTTGTCTATTATTTTTTAGTAGGATGAAGCATACACATAAGATCACCCAAAAAATCAAAAGGAAATGGTCCATGGAGACTGTAAATAAGGGGCATGTTCAAATTTTATTGAATCAAAGGGACATGACTTATTTAAATGACCATACAATAAATAATGACATATTCAAATGTCCATAAAAAAAATAATCACATATACAATGTCAATAAAATCATACATATGCATGGAGATGCAAGAAAAGGATCATACAAGAAAGAAAATAGATAGGCAAGACACTCAAGGAAGTGGATAAAGTAAATCATAAACAACCAAAATAAACAAGTCATAGTAGCCCATGGATCTAATGTGTTAGGAAAAGTATGTCAAGTGTATAGCATATCAAGTACCTTGTGTAATATATAATCATGGATAAAAGCATGTGTAGTACGTATGTAATCTCAAACATGATAATTTAGATTGATCATCAGACCATATAACTTGTGTGTATCAAGATCAAAGAATTGGATGCCCCTAACGTCTATATGACATGAGTAGAGGGAAATCCCAACATCCAAAATAGATCATGTATTTGTGTATCCCTATATCATACTCAAGAATAAGTGTGACACATATGTGTATGTAGGAGTAATTGAATATGTCATCCATTAAAATGGAACTAACACGTGGATGCCAAAGATCTAATAGAACATGTAGGTGTTGAAAATGTTTTTAGAGTTTAGAATGTTTTTGATTTTTTGGGTATTTTTTGAATATTTAAATAGAAATAAAATCATATGATTCCATCCATTGGATGGTCATACATATCTCTCAAATATGAACCTATTTTAATAATCATGTGATACTATTAAGTAACGTGTATAGGTGCAATATCTATCACTATATTATCTATGATGCTTTGCATATGTGAAATATGACTCTATGGGCTATGAGAGATAATAGGAGTATTATGACTAGGGGGTCATGGAACACATCATTGATTATTTTGTGTTTTTATAAATATCAATAATAGGTACATGTGTAGGTGATCTATATATATGAATCAGGAATTAGGAATTTGTATCATGGTTCTTTGGTAGATTTGTATTTGGTATTCTTATTTCACATGACAATGTAACTTTAGTTGGATAAAGAAATTTGCAATGTATGTTTGTATATGGTAACTTTGTGTAATAAGTATGTTTATTTTTGAAATGTGTTTATTATATTATAAATAAATAAATCACCATATGAAATAAATTATGTATGGGTATAAGGACTCTTGACTATAATGATTTGGTGAAAATGGGACCATAGATGGTGTTTCTATAGTCATCTTTGGAGTATTTGTATAAATATACTATGAAGGTGTATGTATCTATTTAGGTACCCATATATATTATGTAAGTTTACCTTCTCCCTATGTCTTTTTATGAAGGACCTTTTCAACTAATGGTTCCATAGTAAGATCAATGTGTAAGAGATTAGTCCTAGGAGAGAGTACACTAGTAAAAGGACTTCTACTAAAATTCATCTTATTTGAATGCCAATAGACCATGTGTTCCTCTTAGGGATCAACGTGGGATGCATAAACATTCATAGAAAAGGATCTATCATAAGTATGTGAAATAGGTATGGATATGTATATTTGATATGTAATAATTACATGATTAGCTAACTATATAAGATTTTGTTTGAGAGAGAAAACACTCATTATCTCAATGTTCATTAATACCATGATAAGTGAAAAAGTGTTGCCCTTTACATTATAAAATATATGATGTGGGTAATGTGAATTAGGAGCGAGTTTGATCATTCATTTATACATCAAAGTTTATAGTATGTCATGTCCTCTATCTCAGTACCAATCAAAATGAAGAGGCTATTGTTTGCTACTAGTATGTGGTCTAACTATGGAAGATTTATTGTAATCATGTTCCTTTACTTTGTTCAATACATTTATTATTTATTATGTGACATATGGGGTTAGTTCTATAGAAGGATTTTGAAGTGGTTCAATATTTTTTGTAACTTGTTTATTTAATTTGGAAACAATATTTTCACCATGTATGGCTTTGAATGGAGAAATAGGTAACTTGGTTTATGTATTAATTAAAACACACACATAATTATGCACATCCCAATATAGGATATAAAATAAAGTTAAGGGATTATGTAATGCTCCTTATCTTATTTGAGAAAGAAGAACTCTGCTAAATATAAACTATATTTCCAAATTTGAAGGTGTGTAATATAAGGAATATAGACCATCCTTAAATCAAATAATATAATCTTGTATCAACTCATTTTATGTTTGTGTCAATGTTTGTAAATTTTCCAGTGGTAATTTACGTAAGTTATAACAATGAAAATGTGATATTGTACACACCTTAATTTGGTTAGGCAACCATAAGTACTATGCCTTTTATTCCTCTTTCACAAGAATCTCTTAATGATGAATGTAAATATAATTTACATGGTCATTATGGGTATTTTTATCATTATTATGTCTTTTTTTTCCTATTTGTTGTACCCCCAGTGGTCCTGATTCATCCCCTTGCAGTCAAGGGTCCCCTAGCCTATTCTACCTAGTATTTATTCTATTTTTGGACCTCAAGACACTAGAACCATTATATAGACACTATCACCATTAGTTTTAGTGTCAACTTTTGTCACTAGTGTACAATGGTCATTTTCTTCCATGTTTTGGGTCCTAACCCACCCTTGAGCATTCTCTTATGTTTTTATCCCTCTTTTGTAGCTTATTGGATAGTGAACAAGGGTCTTACATTCAAATAAAATTTACTTATATATAAAGAGAATCACAAGGCATTTTATATCTAGAACTTACTTTCTTGGCACATAATTACATAAAATAAATCAATAGTACAGCTCAACACACTATATATTACTCATCTATCACATTTAGACTTCAATATTTGATCAAATAAGCACCCAAGAGAAATTCATTCTAACATGTCATGTGCATTTATTATGTATGTTACCTACGGTATAACTACATATTATTTGATACCCCTATCATTAGGGTTAATTTAGGTAACATCCAAGATAACATGGGTACTATCAGGCGTGATTATAATATCCCATAACCCAAATTTTTCCCTTTATTTTTCATTTGATCCAATTGTTGTTTTGTGTGTAGGTATTAATTAGGGTTTTGAAATATATCCATTAAAAAAATTACATAAATGAACTTTTATGAGTCACAAAATCACCTATAGGTCTCTAAAATCCTCTTATAGCATCTTTAAGAGTTTCAAACAACTCTTCTACAGAAGAACACTAGTTCCTTTGGTGCTACTATCCTCATAGGGAGATATTTTTTGAGACATATTTACAACTATAGTTATAAAAAAAATATGATTGGATGATATCCAATCCTATTATAGCCTCATGATTTACATAAACACCTATTTTACTCCAAATAAGTTCACTTTCTCATAGTCTTTACTATTTTGGAAAAAACTTGTCAAATTAACTACTTCCAATATTTATCGTAAGTTATTACTATACTCAACCATTTAAAAACCTATTATTTTCATCTAATAATTCTTAAATAGTTAAAACATTTGGTGAACCTAACTTAGTTTGAATATTGTTTAAAACCCTAATTTAGCCTAGGGTTTACTTACTTCATTTTTTGTGCACTAAATTAAGGTTTACAACTTTTTATTTTTTCCTAATTTTTATCACAAACTATATGATCCAAATCATTCATATATTATGGTTTAATTAAGTTAATACAATTTAAATTTTTGTTAAATAACCTCATAATACCCTAGATCCACATACTAGGTCCTTATACACCCAAATACTAGCTTTTAAGGTTTCAAGTACAATCTTGATTTTTTCTATACATTAGGCTGAATATTTCCCATATTTGCACATATACCTATGTTAGATTAAATTATAACTATTATATGATTTTTATTCATTATTTACATTATCTTCTTTGGAAAGTTTAAAATGACATCCAAGAATCCTCTTATACCTCACCCTATTGATGAATTTCTGATTTTTTCTCATAATTATAAAAATGAATGGACAAATTTCAAGATTGAACATTAGAACATGATAATTATTTTGTTTATAATGATTATTATTGTTATTATTATAATGATTTATATGACTATTACTATGATCATGACACTGAAAGTGTTGATGAGGATATACTAGATGCATCTTTTTCTCTTTCCTCTCCCTCTTCTCCTACACCTCAAAATAAAACTAAAAATATAATTCCAAACAAACCTCTTGTTCATAGTGATTTCTTCCAATGTGATCATATATTTTCAATCACTTTTGGTACCTCTTTGTTCAAATTAAAACAATATAAGTGCAATAAATGAAATCTACTTTTGCATGATTTAAAAAAATATAGAAAAGAGTAATCCATATTCTTAACCCTTTTAAGTTAACTTTGAAAAAGAACATATAAATGATATTACACCTTTTACCAATGTGAAAAATAAAGTAGACAAAATTATTTTATCACCTTTTACATTCCAAGATAAATATAATGATTCTTTGCAAAATGTTGATAATGCAGATATATCTAACTCTTTTCCTACATGTCATAGTATGCCAAATGAAAACATGATTGATACTTATCTTACCCTTCAATACAACATTGAAAATAACAATCATACATACACTCCACACATATCTAGTGAAGACAATAATTGCATTTCACCTACACATGATGATATATTGCATAGTATTAAAAAATTAAAATGTTCTCCTACTCTCTCTCTTAGTGAGTATATTAATGATAATTATTCTAATCTTACTAATACATGTGAATTAAACTCTGATTTTGATGAACCCTGGAATGAAAATGATTACTATGATTTTGGTGAAGAATACATTGAGTCTAAACCCTCTAGTTCTCTCCTACTTCACCCATCTCTCATGTTTAAATTGATGTTAGTTTAAAGGCTTAAAAACACACACACTTATTCTTATTTTCATAGTTTATATAACTTACATTCACATGATAATAATCTATCTTCTATCTTATAAGCATGGGATAATTATTTGAAAATGAATAGAAAAAGAGATACCAATAAATCTCCCTTAACCCCCATCACTACATTAGAACCCATTTCTCATCCTAAATTGCATGAGGGTGATAGCTTAGTTCCCTCTGACTAGGTCCAAGATATTACCCCTCCAAATATTATGGTGAGTAAACATAGTACCATTTTATGATGTAGTGTACCAATGGCTAAGATTAATAATAAGATTCAACAATTATCTAAACCCATTGATAATGTTCATATACCTTCACAAGAGTTAATCTCTTTGATGCATGATGTGGGTTCTTTACAATAACAAGTAAACCATCTCACATTGGAAAGTAAAGCATATTACTCATGGCAGGATTCCAATGCCATCCATAATAATCCCATCCCATGTAGCATTTACATCGAAGTTAGCATATACCATCATTATGACACATGTCACTTGTAGTTTGATTCTATTATAGTTATTTCCATTGACACTAGAGGGCTTAGAAATAGAGTGGTTTCATCATTCATGCCCTAGAGGTTCACTATACACATTTTATGAGTTAAAAGAAGTATTTCTCATGCATTATATTTATAACAAGGGACCTCAAGTCACATATAAAAGGTTTCCTTCACTATCCTAGCGCCTATAAGAATTAGTAAATGAGTACATTATAAGATTCAAAACATATGTACATCAATTGATCTACCAGCTACTAGATTTAAAAGTATAATACATTTTTTATAAAGGCCTAATTCTTCTTCTTAAGGATAAATTTCCATATGAGACATCCAAATCATTTAGACATCTATGTTACATAGCTCTGGGATTAGAAAAATGTTAAGACTAAGTGACAAACATTCAAAGGTAGATTTCCAATAACCATAACCATCTAATCTAGTATAGGAACACACTCCAAATATTCTTATAAAATAGGTGGAATATAAATAACCAATCAAGATATTCAAAAAGGGTAAAGATCTACTTCATAGAGCACCTCTTATAGTCAATAAAGCATAGGAAACCAATAGATGGGATATATAGTTTTTAGATAGAGACAAGCTTCATGATATCTTACTTACATTATTAGATAAAGAGATGATCACACTTTATTCTACTCATCACCATCCAACACACTATCTTCAAAAGATATAAAATAAACCATATTACAATTTTCATAAGATAAATGGACATTTAGACAAAAAAATTTATCCACTCTTAGATTATATTGACCAGTATGTTGATAGAGGCATTATATCATTTACATAAGGGCATAAAAATCTTAGTCTTCATGATCTCCTAGATCACACTCCTCTGTGATTGAGTTATCCCAAGATGTTCCTTTTGAGGAGACATTGGTTACTCATCATATAATCCATGTGATTTCTAGGACACCTACGCATGAAAGATATCATGTACCATAGAGTCAACAAAGATGGGAACCAGTTCAAAAATAATCAACCTACTTATAATAGCATGGTATAAAAATGGAAATTAATTAAATCCCTAATTATAGTTTAATAAATAATTAAATTATTTTACATAGATCACATAAATTAGAACATACTTTAATAGTCAATTAAGATATTTTATAGATATCACAAAAGTTAGGACACCTGTCAATAGCTAATTAAGATATTTTTTAGAGATCACAAAAATTTTAACACAATTTAATAACTAATTAAGATATTTGATAGAGATATTAGAAATTAGAACATAGTTCAAGAATTGATTAACAATTTTTTTAGATATCACAAAAATTAGGACATAGTTAAATAGATGATTAATATATTTTCTAGAGATCATAGAAATTAGGACACACTTTATGAACTAATTAAGATATTTTCCAGAGATCACAAAAATTAAGACAAAGTTAAACAACCAATCAAGATAGTTTCTAGATATCATATAGATCAAAGCATAGGTTTAGTATGATATTTTATTAAGCTATTTAATATATATTCTACACATTTAACTATTACTAGTGTAGTACAAGTAATATCAGTTATATAATCTAATTATATGCCAACACAATAAGAGAACTTGTAGTTACATGATCCACACTCAAATATCCTTTTATACTCTTATAACACCCATACTAACAAACTAACATTCATAATCCACCATACATGTGTACTTAAACATTCATAAATATATAAATAATGTGTTACCATTACATAGACATATAACATATTTCCATATCATCATTTAAAATAATGAGTATAATCAAACACATGAAAATACACATTTCCACAAATCAAGATACAAATATACATTATACCCATATATAAAAAAACATCCATATATATATATATAACTTGATACATAGCTTTATTAAAATAATATAAGTCACTAAATAATTTGGTATTGGTCACCAAGACTATCCCCCTCAGTCTCACTCTCTGATACATCCATACTAGAGCTAGAGTCTCCACTATCCCTTTGAGACCTATGTCTACTCTCTCTATCCTATAACACCATCAACTAGACTATCACCTTTGTACATTTATATTCTCTTACTATAGATTTATATGGTCATACACTATCCTATTACCTACCCCACCTAGATCATTGGGTGCCAGCATAGCTCATATTTGTATCTCTAATGTTCCACATCCCTATCAATAGTTTATCGCCGATATGCCACAATAGTAATGGTTCATCAATATAAAAAGTGAGCATGAACATTGGTAACATTTATGGCCCTCTTCAATATTTAATCATCCATGACATCATCACAAATATGCCATGTTAGTAATTTAGGCATAGACTCAATGGTAGTCTCCTAATAATCATCATCACCTAGACCTACACATACAAACACAATATGTAAGACACATACCCAAGTAAATAAGTAATGAAGTAAACAAAATATATGAATATATGATGGCAACCTACCCTTAATGGCTATAAGGGGATCAACATCCAACACATCTTCCATGCTGATCAGACCTCTTAGGAATAGTGACTACCATCTATGTTCCCTACACCATGTTATATAAGCATCATTCAGTCCTAAATCATCCACATTTGATATATCAAGCACTAGATACTTATCTATCAAATAAATCAGAGCTAACTCTATAAGTGATGATTTAGGCCTACTCCCTAGCCTCACTAGAGATTGAAAACTCCTCAACCATAATAATGGTGATGATGGAACATATTGAGTAACACCAAAATTTTGTGTCACTCATTTATATTGAAAACTCTTGAATACATTGACCCAATGGTCATGAAACTAGCATCTCACTTACACCCATCTCAACTTATCACCATCCTTAGGCCATAAATCATGGACCTTATAGGGTCTCTAGATAATATCTCCATCCATAAGCCTATCCAACACTTGATGACACTAGATAATTCTCCTCTTGGGCAAATGGGATGTATCAGTCCACCTCTCTACAAATGTCTAGGGGTGAGACCAATCACCTCATCTAAATAACACCAGTCTACTCACTACTATATGTTCATAATCCCAATAATGCAATAATGTAGATGAACCAATACCACCTACACACATCTCTTGAATGAAGTGGTATAAGTCCTGATACAAGTTGGCTAGTATAGTGTGACCCCATGAGTACATGATACCATGTTCCTCTATATCCTATACTATCCCATGCATAATATATGAGATAGATACTCCACTTTCATCCACAATAATAAAAAAATCTATTATAACTACTAAAAACTTCCACAACCATTGAAAATTCATTGTAATAATCAATGATAATAATACATCACCATTGCTCCCTTAGTGATGAGTTCCCATGAATATCACTAAAAAATACCTTGCATCCCACCTAAGACTTTGTCACTAGTGGTCTCCTATAGAACTAATCTCTGACCAAAAATTGGAAACCTTAGGATCCTATAGACATCCTCTAATGTGATAGTCATCTCCCTAGTAGGTAACCAAAATGTACTCATATCCATGTTCCACTTCTTGCATAATGTTGTCATCATATTTTTATCATAGGGTATCAAATATAATTATTCCATGTGATCCATACTATCTCTATCTACCACAACCCTCTCCTCATCTATCAAGCATAATCCCTATAAATATTCCATCATCTAGCCACTCTATAACTCTCTCATACACACATCTACCTAAAAAATATAACCAAATCTAGCATTATCATCATAAAATATTAGATAAACATACAAAAATAATTATAAACCACCAATCAAAATTAATAAGCACCAAAAATTGTGCTACTGAACACTAGAGATTCATATGGGATAATAACATTGGATAATAGTGCCTTACCTAGGACACTAGTGCCATATTCTAGACACTAGTGCCATTCTCAAGACAGTAGAACCACATTTTTCAAAATGGCCCTAAACTACCAAATTTTTAATGAAAACAATGGAAAACAAACTAAATATGTCAAAAGAAGGGAATAAGGATAGATCCCTTACTAGAGTAACCTCTTCTATAGCCTAGATAAGTGCCTTCACCTCCTCATATTAGGTCACATTCATTCCTTGTCTCCTTGGGATGCTTTTTAGCTTAGAACAAATAATAAATATCAAGTCAAATTATTCAAATGAGTTATAAGACCAATCAACCAAACTATAGAAGTTAAATTTTAAAAATTTCACTTAAATAATATTAACCTTATGTGCTAATTTTTTTTACTCATACCAATTTATTCAAAATGTATTATCTAAATAACTATAGCTCTGATCTGTGATCCATTTATTGTGAATGGGACTTAACCCTGATGTACATTGCCCCATACTAGATCCACTACTATCCTAATAAAATTCAACTCAAAAGAATGATAAAACCTATATTTAGTTAACAAACTAAATATAGACCAAAGGTCTATCCTACTACCAATTTAAAAATAAACAATTCTATTATAATTGATAAATTAATAAAAAAATCATAATTAAGTATCACTAACATATTAGCTAGTATCATTTTTGGTTAGACACCCTTACCATAGTTTTCACTCTCTCATAAAAAGGGGGGCATATGCACACTATTTATATAGATTCATATAGCCACATAAATTAGTTTAGATACATAATTTTACTTGGATATAGATATATACATATATTTATATACACTTGTTCATTTAGATACATAGATATTTAGATATACAAGTTTAATCAAATATATAGATATTTAGATACACAAGATTACTCAAATATATAGATATTTCGATACACAAGTTTAAATAGATATACACATATACAGATACATAATTAATTCTAATCTCCAAGGTTTCATGATCTCACTAGGTATGGGTTCAAATACATAGTTACATTACTCAAATATTACACTTGGGGGGATGATGCAGGGCACATGTCCTCAATCTTATAGGGATCCACTATATTATACAAATGGAATAGAAAGTTATACCATTATCTATGTTCAAATATCCACATTATAGTTATATTGTCATCAAGATTTCACCATTTTGGATTACATGATCATCTGTAGTGGTTGATCCATAACCTCTCACTAGACCTAGATTATCCAAAACAAGTGATAGTTTTGACCTTTAATTTTATATTACATTCCTAGACTCGATCTAGATATCAAACTAGGGAAATAGGCCTTATTTCTCTACATTTTTATATTATATACTCAGATTGAGTCCAAACACCAGAGTGGGGGAAAATAGGCCTTATTTTTCCAAAATTTCATATTATATACTCAAATTCAGTCTAGACATTAGAGTGGGGGTAATCGATCTTTATTTCTCCACATTTTTAGATTATATACTTAGACTCAATCTACATATCAGAGTGGGGGTAAGCATGCCTTATTTCTTTTCATTTTTAGATTACATTCTCATATTCACTTTAGATATTAAAGTGGGGTAAAGCAAACCTTGTTTCTCCACATTTTTATATTATATACTTAGACTTAGTCTAGATATCAAATTGGGGGAAATAAGGCCTTATTTCTCGACACTTTTATATTACATACTCATATTCGGTCTAGATATCAAAGTCGGGGAAAGAAGACCTTGTTTTTCCACATTTTTAGATTACATTCTTAGATTCTATCTAGATATTAGGGTGGGGGTAAAATAGGGTTTTATTCCTAATAATTTAGTTTACTATTTAGATTTACATAAGGAGCACCCACATTTTGGATTTCCTCTTCATATAAATCATTCTATATTTTGTCCACTTATTTGGCCAAAAAGTGGGATAGGTCTAGAGCACATCCACAAAGGTAAGTATAGGTACACATTTCTCTTTTTATTTTATTCTATTAATTTCATTTCATTTCATTATTATAATAAAAGGGGGGAAATGTACACATCCTAATTTGGTAAAGCAACCACAAGTACGGTGTCTTTTATTACTCTTTCACATGAAGGTATTAGTGAAGAATGTAGCTCTTATTTTTATGATTAGTATGGGTATTTTCATCTTTCTTATTGCATTTTTTCATTATTTATTTCACCCCTAATGGTCCTATGTCATCCCTTGCTAGTCATAAGATCCCCTGGTTGGTTCTGCTTGTTTTGATCTATTTTGGGACCTCAAGACACTAGTGCCCTTATTTGGATAGTAGTGCCATTGACTCTAGTGTCCACTTTTGGTACTAGTGTCTAATTTAGTTCTAACCCTCCCTTGATCCTTCTCATATGTTTTATCTCTCTTTTGTGTTTTATTAGCTAGCAAATAACGGTCTTACATTCAAATAAAATTACCTTCTATATAGATAGCCTCCAAGGAATTTTACATTGATCACTTACTATATTTTCACATAATTACATATAATCAGTCAAAAGTACAACTCAACACACTACATATTACTCATCTATCACATTTAGACTTGCATGTTTAAAAAAAGAATGGCTTGAGTGAAAGTCATTCTAGCATACCATCCATATTGATTATGCATGACCCATAAGGGAGAAATATATGTGATCTAAATCCCTTAACATTTGGATTAATTTAGGTATTAACTAGGATAATAAGGGCTTTATCCTCTACAATTGTAATATCCCACAACCCAATTTTCCCCTTCTTTTGTATTTGATCCAGTTATTGTTTCATGTGTGTATGTGTTCATTAGTGTTTTGAAAGATATACATGAAAAATAGTAATAGAGATAAAATTATAAGAGTCATAAAATCATCTACAAATCTCTAAATCCTCACACGACATCTATAAAAGTTTTAGGCAACTCTTTTATAGGACACTAGCACTATAATTGGATACTAGAAATATTAACGTTACTATCCTCATATGGGAGCTACTATACAAGACCTATTTTCAACTACAACCATTAAATTAAATATGTATAGATGATCTCCAAGCCTGTTCCAACCTCCTAATTTATTGAAACACCTATTTTAATTTAGATAAGTACACTTTCTCACCATTTTTACTATTTTTTGAAAAACTTGTTAAATTAACTATTTTTAGTATTTATCTCAAGTTATTACTATACTTAGACCTTTAATAACCTAGGTTTTTTATCTAATAAGTCCTAAATAATTAAAACACACACACACACACACACACACACACACACACACACACACACACACACACACACACACACACACACACACACACACACACACACACACACACACACACACACACACATCTATTTGTTTCAATGTTCATAAGGAACTATTTGAAAAATTATAAAATTAGTCAAGAGCCCTTTAGTTTAAGCTAAGATAAAAAAACAACCTTTGATAAAAAGCTTGCATTTTGGGCCCAATGTTCAAAAGTGTATTTATATTATCATAAAATAATAGTAGGATCCCCTTAACCATCAAATGATGATAACTTAGGGATAACTAATTTTTAAGGATAAGGGTGCTCAAACACATCCCTTATAATAAGATGCTCTATTAATGTATACTCATCAATAATATTTTCATGAGAATAAACTTGTAACTTTAGAGTAATATCTTATTTATAAAAATATCCAATGTTAATCATAATAAATAACATGTCATAATAATAATTTGAGGATTTTGATAGTGGTTGTAAAATACCATTCATATAGAATATATGAATGATAGACTCTTTATTATTTTATTAAATAAGTTCCTCACATGATTTTTTAATGTTTTGTAAAGGAACACCCATGTCTACATATGTAGGTATATCTTGTGGTAAGACACAAATTTTAATATTATTATCATTACAATGTGCTACATTGCTTACAACTTCATGACATATTAGATGAGTAAGAGGTATAATTTCATTTTGAGTAACACTCTCCTTTTGAGAAGAAAATTCCAAGGAGGAAAGGGAAGAAACCTTTTTTATTTCATGTACCACATTAAGAGATGTAATCATGTTAATTTCACTTTGAGTCACAGTGTTGCATACTATATAAATAGGAGTAAGTAATGCAATATCACTTTTTAATTTAGGTGCATCATTACTATGCACTAAAATAATATTGGCATGATTATAATTTTCATCCTTGTTATTTATTTTTAGGAAATTCCTTCATTAGGAAAACTTTTGGGAATGTTTTTTGTTGTTTGAATTTATGTGGTTTTACCTTAGAAAAATATACATCAAATAGATTTGGGACTTTTTTGTGTCCCTAAACAATGTAGCTTGTGTAGGTGCTTCCTTAAGATTTTTAGATGCACTCTTATTTTTTATTCAACCAATACAATGGGAGATATGGGACATGTAATATATTTCTCACAAATGAGGGTGAAGAATGAAGTTGAATATTTTCATTTGAATCATGCAGATAAGTAGTGGAATTTTCAAAATTATTATTATTTGGGGAAGGAGAAAGATACTTGATTTCATTAACATTTTCATTATGAGGGTTAGTTGAGGAGCATTTGAATTCTTTGATATTTTTAACATTGGAAAGGGGAGAATCACACTCATTGAAATAAATAAAGATGGTATGGATGCAATATTTTGGTTTTCAACATTAGGAATGGTATAATTTTTGATATTTGTTGGTTGTTCAATATCATAAATAGAGGAATAAGAGAGATCTCATAACCAAAGGGAATTTCATCACATTCATAACTAAGAGTGGAAGTATTAAGATCACTACCTTGCTTATTTATATTTGCATTTACATCATTAGCTCATTCATTGTCATAGTTGCAAGCAAAAGTGGATTTATTTGATTTTTTGTTTTCTTTTAGGTCTTCATATGCAATACACTGATCATCAATTGGATTAAGGAAACAATCATAATGTAGCTTCTATGCATAACCTCTTGTTGATAACTCCATATAGGTTAAAAAGTACTTTAAGATGAATACGAAGAACACAACTAGGAAAAGCAAAAAAATAATGTGACTAATCATTCCTAAGCTATGACCATATAAATGAGGGAGAAGTTGAATCTAAAAATAAAATATAAAAATTTGAAATAAAATTTCAAAGATGGCAAAATCCCTAATATTCAAATTAGGGTTTTGATTCAATATACATAGGATGGTTTCACTAACTTTTTTAACGATTTTAGATTCATAATAAAAACATACAATCAATTAAATTTGTTTGAAATAAATGATAATAGTCATATTTACACCAAAGTAAAGTCAATAATATAGATTTTTCTAGTTTAGCATATGTAAATAAATACAAGTACAAAGTAACTAAGTGATAAAAGAGAGAGAATTTATTATTTGATGTTCTGTTTTAGAGTATGACAATAATCAAGAATCATCATAAGACTACAATAGATATTTGGTTTCCAATCATTTTGAGTTCTAACTATGTTTGACTAATAGACGCTTGTATCTAAGTAGGACACTTATGTCGATGACAGTGCCCTAAGGTTGATGGTATTGTCTAGAGTATAATATAGACCCAATTTTGAATCCATTAATTGGGGTTTTTTTGTTTTTTGTCACCTTATAATTGATGTATTTAGATTTTGTGCATAGTTTTCACTTTTAATTTATTGATTAAAACCCTAGGTCCACTATTATTTTCCCTTGAATGATGTCCTTGCAAAAATGGGTTAGAGATAACAAGGTGTTGAGCTTCACCAAAGACCCCTATATCAATGGGCACTACCTACATAGCCAATAATCTAAAGAGGGCCTCAGATGCATGTAGTTCTCACTTATGTGTTATCTTGTGTGTGAATCATATAATGTGTAAAGTAAATATAATAATGACTTATCTAGTAACTTTGAAAATCAATTTTTTGGGTTGTTCCTTTAGTAATTTAGACATGTATATGTGTATTCCCTATGACTAGTATGTAAATAAGAATAAATAATGAAAATTTTTATTAATTTAATGCTCTTTGGTCCTTTTATAGGTATACATAGGTGTTTTAGGTAGAATGAATAAGGATTGATCTTGTATTTATCTCAATCCCTTTAGAATAATAAATCACATTAAAGAACTTAGGATACCATTAGGATATGTTTCTATTTCACTAAAATTTTGGTTTTATTTTTAGAAGAAAATTGTTAAACTTAAAAGAAGGGTAAGGTTGGTAGAACTTGGATGTGGTTTGTGTGCATGAATCCAAAAAGTTGTAGATGTTCCTCTTTATCTAGGGAAGATGACCTATAGATAATAAATCACTAAGAAAATGGCTGATTAGCTAGATAGTAGGGTGGATTACCTAGCATGAGCTAGATTCAAGAAGAACAAGCTTCTTTAGAGGCTGTCAACCCACACTTTTAAACAATTAAGTTCTAAAAATGAAAGATAATTTGGTTCCATAAATAATATAAGATAAATGAAATACAATAAGTGTTTGATGGGAGAGATATGAATTTGAATAATTTTATAAATAAATGATTAAATATAAATGATAGATTAATCAAATGTGATTCATAAAATAGAGTGATCCTCTATGATAAAATAAAAACTCAGAAAGTAGAATTCGATTAGTGTTTAATAGGTCAAATCAGATTGCTATTGAAAATTGATAGACAATGACCATCGATGGTTAAGGTCAAAATATAAGTGGTTAGGTGACCATCAGTAGCTAGTGACCATCTGTGGTTAGGGTCAAATTGTCTATGGTTAGGTAACCATCAGCAGTTATTATGCAATCTAGGTTAGGTAGAGAAGTTTGGTTGGGAAGGTTGTAGGAAAGTTTTATAAGGTGAGTTTAGGTTGGATGCTAGTTTTAAGATAGAGGGTAATGTTTAGAGGTGTCTAGTTTATGTATGGGGTGTTTAAATGATTCAAAGAGGTTGTGGGTGGTCCTGGGGAATAAAAGTGTCTAGAGCTACAAAACTCTAACTTAGGAAATCAAGATGAAAGAGAAAGTGATACAAGGAATGAAACAAAGAAATTAATAGTTGAATCTTAATAATAAATAGATACTTAGATTTATTATTTCTAATCTAAAGAATTTTGAGGTTGGATGAAAGTTTGTTGTAGATTTTAGAGCAATTTTGGTAGAGTGACAATACCTTGGATGTTGACTAATGAGTTATAGCAAAACTTTCAATCTTTGTCCTAGGAGCTGGTTTACTAGAAGCTTTCTCAAATTTACTAGAAGTAAGAAGAATCCCTACATAAAAATAGGTAATCTCTTGCACCAATTTTTTATTATCCTCTTTTACCTCTTCCTCCTCTCTTAATATAAAAGGAAGGGAGTGGTGAAATAATAATTCTGACAAGATGTCTAACAAGCTATATAATTTTATCCTAACATTCATTGATTATGAAAATGGTAGATCAAATAGATATTAATAAAAAAGCAAGCAGGAGTTTGAGTTGAACTTAACTTTTAAGGTTGTTAAGGGAAAACCATTAGTGTTTGAGGTTAACCATTGGTGGTTAAGAGTCAACCATTGATGGGTAGGGTCAAAGTCAAAATTAGCTAAACTTAGCCATTTCTACTCGTGGCTGATGGGGTAGATGATTAGGAAATGGTCCTAAGGGGGTTTGAGGGTGGTCTAAAGGTTAATGCAACACTTAGGACCATAGTGTATGGTTTTATACTATCTACATTTTTCTATTTTTTATTATGCAATTTATATATATGAGTTGTGAAATAAAAAATGGAAGGTTGGTAGAAGGTCTTATGCCTCGAGTATGGGAGGAGGTGTTCCCCCTCAAATTGGGAATCCATGAGGTGAAATATAATTGGGTGTGGTTTTTATAAGTAGGTTAGTGGGTGATAAATTTGGTGATAGGTTGGGCATTGAATTAAAAATATGCACACAAAATGTGATTAAGTATGATAACACATATCACACATAGACTAAGTTTCCATAGTTGAAGTAGTTGGTAAAATAAGTATTATAAAAAGGATAAGTGAAAAAAGGACCAAGTGAATACATTTAGGCATGGTGGTTATGGTGCACTTAGAAATACAAGTGTCTTATACAAGTTCAATGTGTTTTTAGGTATCCAAGGTAGGAAGTGATCTCAAACAGATAAAAAAATAATGCAAGTTCAAGTAATGTAAATATGGTGAGCTAATCTTAGTGGTTAGGATGACCAAGGTAAGGTTATCAAAAAAGGTAAAAAAAAGTGGGCCAAATTATCCAAGTCAAGGTTAATGAGGGTTTTTTTCTAGTTGAGAAGGTGATCCCCAATGGTTGATAGTGGTAATGATGTTGGTTTGAATATGTTGTGGGTGGTGGTTGTGGTTGTGGTGTAAAAATATATAAGGGTCGACCATCAAAGGTGAAGGTCAACTATTGGTAGTATCCTACTAACCATGAGTGGTTGGACATAAGCCCTAAAAGGCCAACCATTAAAGGTCAAAAATAGATGCCATTTGGTCATTTTTAAAATAGAAACCTATGGTAGAGGCTTCTTTGGTAGTTATGAAAATGACATCATTGGATATTTTGTGTTGAGTTGAGTGAGTTGAGTGAGGGTCTCATTGAGTGAGAGTTGACTAGGGTGGAGTGTGTGGTAGAGGTTGACTAGGGGGGCAAAGTGAATGGGAGAATGTAGTGTGGTAGACATAGAGTGTGGGGTTGAGTAGAAAAGGTGGTTCTAAGGGATCCACCATGATAGTGATCATGGAATGAGGTCAGTGATGTAATTATATTAGTATTTTTTTTGTTTTTGGTTATTGATCTAGGTGGGTAAGTGTAGGCATTGGAAATTTAGGGGTAATTAAGATTAGGGTATGAAATTGGGTATTGGGTGGGTAGATTTTGGGTGGGAACTAGTATAGGTGATTATTAGTGTAGGTGTAGATTAAAATTTTAAATTTTTGTTGATGTTTATGGGTATTTAGGTAAACCTTAAGGCTTGTGTTTCACCAACCATTACCATACAACAACCATTGGTGATCATTATCAACCATAAATGGTTGATAGGTGACCATCAATGGTTAATATACAACCATTGAAGTGATCATTATGGAAACCATCAGTGGTTCACCATTAAACCATCAATGATCGATGGTTGATTGAGAATGGTTTCATAAGGAATCATCTCTAGTTGATATGTGACCATTGATAGTCTAAGGATAAAGTGAAAAGAGGGTTAAAAAGGAAAGGTAGAAGAAATAAGTTGAGTGTTTAGGTTAAGTGTAAGGTATTAGTGTAGGCAAAATTATATAGGTGTTTGTGTAGGTGAGGTGGATAGGGTAAGGTTAAAGGTAGTTTAAAATAGGTAGTAGGCATAGATAATGTTCTAATAAGTGAAGTATTCTAATGAACATGTCTATCCTTGTAGGTGAGGGAGTAGCTATAGGTGTAGAATTGAGTGTTGTACTTCTTAAATGAGGTTCATTGAGAGATGATAGACCAAGAGTAGGATCACTTGATAGTAGTGGTCCTCGGAGGCATAATATATTATCAATGTGTTTCCAAATATGTGGCTATGTTGGTGGCCCCCATCAAGAGATGAGACCCAGCCAGCAACACATTCTTTCTACCAATCAAAGAGATGATGATCCTACTAAAGGAAATCCACTTGATTATGAGGCTATTGATATAAGGTGAACTAATAGAGCATATCAAGGATGAGGAGAGAGATCAACTCATTGATGTTATATATGGGGAGGACTTGGTACATGTGAGGTGGCATGTTAAAGGCCTTCACTATGCACCCTTATATCATATTGATAAGGGAGTGAGATGGGTTATCATAATGATGATGTTCATGTTTTGTTATACACTAATAAATTTTAGTAGTGGTAGATTTCCCTCTATATTATTAGGCATTTTAGTAGGTATGATGATGGACAAGATATTTTATGCTTGGGCACCTATCCTACTTGTGCAAATATATCAAGAGCTTTGGTGATACATGTCGCACATGAGGTATGGCATCACTATCAAGTTTTTTCTTCACTATTAGGCATATGATTACATCAAGGTACTTCAACCAAGTGGATTTCCATGTCATGGATGGGTACAAGTGGACTATAGAGTTGGATTTATGTGTTGGAGGTATTATTATGCTCTCACCCCACTATGGGTAAGATCATGAGATTTGGATTAGTACAAGGATAAGTAAGAGGCACTAGTTGAGGGGGAGGTGATTTAGAAGCCATATACCTAATTTATTGCATGGGTAGGTCTTACAAGATAGATCTTGTCATTGTATAGTTATAGGAGGATTGAGGGTAGACAAGATCTTGAGGTATATTTGATTCATTTTGATAGGTAAAAGAGGAAATTTGGTCTCATGAAGGGTATCCAAAGTGCTTTCCTAAGGGTATGGGAGGGAGGACATGGATTTTTCACTTCCTAAGCCATATCCAGAGGAGTTTGTGCTAAGTATGAGATATATTGAGAGTGGGAAGGGGTGAATTAGTATATAATATATATTTTAAATCTTTTACTTAATCAAATTTATTTTATTTAACCACTTAAATCATACATTCAAGATATGAAATAAAATTGAAGTAATAACATGCACCACACGAGAGAGAGAGAGAGAGAGAGAGAGAGAGAGAGAGAGAGAGAGAGAGAGAGAGAGAGAGAGAGAGAGAGAGAGAGAGAGAGAGAGAGAGAGAGAGAGAGAGAGAGGATTTTTACATGAAAACCCAATGTGGGAAAAACCACAAAGAACAATATAAAGTATAATAATGATCACCAACTCAAATTACAAATTTTGAAACCACGAACTTGCAAGAGCACCAACCCACAGGAACACCAAACCCTCTTGTGTATAAAACACAACTATCTCAAAATGTTGTTTTCTCAACAAATGATAAATACTATTTCATCTTTTCTCTTTTCTTTTCTCTCCCCTAATCTTCTCAAATAAATAAAATAATTCACTTCCATGCTTATTACAAATGGCTACCCAAGCCTCCTTTTATAGCTTTCCAAATGACCTTTGGAATTCACCCTTTATGACCCTTTAATCATCATAGAAAATGGTGCCAAAATTATATGACCCTTTTAATCCTCATGGAAAATGGTGCCAAAATTACATGACCCTTTTAATTCTTCCATATGAAAAGTCACATGGTGACTCTTCATGGGAAAATGTGTCCTTTCCCTCTTTTGTCTTTATCTAGTGACTCTTCAAATTTCTCAAGGTGACCCTTCATGGGAAAATTCATCTTTTCTCTCATTTATCTTTAGTTGTGACTCTTTGAATTCCCCATGGGTCCTATTTTATCTTTATGCAACCAAAGATATATCCATTAATATATAAATAATATTAACACACTATAGATAAGATATAAACATTAAAAATACCTTTAGACATTAAATACTATGGGTCCTTTACCACTAATAATTTTAGACCTTTGACATGAATCACAATATTTCCAACAATCACCCCCTTTGTCATTAATGGCAACCTCAAACTGAAACTACCACATCCTATAACTTATCCCTGTACTTCTCAAAAAATAAGACCTACACATACTGCTGACTAAAAACATACAATAACTACCCCTTACTATAACATCCTATTTTTTGAACATATTCCTATACCTATTTCTATATTTCTTCCCCTTTGACATCAATGGAAAAGGTTTTATCTTGAATCTAACACCTATCTCCCCCTCAACTGATATTGATACTCAATGGTGGGAAGTAAAATAAATTACTCCCAACTTCTCTCATGGATATTTGAATGTGTCCTTTGATAGTACCTTTGTGAAGATATATGATAACACATATAAATTATTACTTGTACTCTGAGCATCTACAATCAATTCATCTAAATCTTTTCTTCTCTTGTCACAACCTTAAACATACAATTTTAATGTGTGTCCGTGATCACATATTTGACTTACAATAAATAGATTATGCTTAAGACCTTCTACATATAGAAAATTCTCAATATTAGTTCTACCATTATCCAAACTTAATGTACCTTTTCTATCTAACTTGGTCATGGTATTGTCTTTGAATTTCACTGTACCACCATTGATCTTCTTTAGAGTTATGATAATGGCTTTTATTCATTTCTTGCATGTAAAGTTGGCTAGACTAACATATAATTTTTAGGTTGTTTCTTTTTCCATGAACCTATCTAAACTCTCTTCTTGATGAATGAATCCTTGAAATTTTGGTCCTTTTTGACTGACTTGAACATGCTTCTATAATACTAGGTTATGTGTCTAAAATTATTACACTTGTAATATATTATGGCCTCTTCATCAAAGCCTGATAGAGGAGCAAAAGAATTGTGGATTTTGCTTGACTCTATATGAATTTATTTCTCCTTGTTTTTGAAATTGTTAGCTATTTTCTGATAGTTTATTTTCTTATGACCATAACCATTACAATAAAAATAATAACCATGAAAATAGAAACTATTCTAATTTGTGTATCTTTAACCCGATTGTCTTTTGTAGCTTTGTTCCTTCAAGCCTTCTTTATTTGAACTAATCTTTGTAGTTTCAACTTATTTTTCCATTTCCTATTTTGTAAGAGCTTCAACTAGCTCTTTCCCTTGTCTGTGAAAGTAGTTTCCTCCCATTTATCTTTTTAAAATCTGATACCTGTTTTATTTGACATTGATATTTGAATTTCTAATATCTTATTCAACATATTAGTGTTATTCTCAAATTTTGAATCATTGGTTGCTCTATCATTGATTTCTTTATTTTTTTTCTCAATATGTACTTTTAAAGAGGCAATTTCAACAATATACCTTTCACATTCTCCACTTACTTTTTGTAACTGAGTTGTTATATCTTCTTTAGTCTTTTTGGCTTTTTTAATGTGTACTTATAGATTTTTCATTATTTATTTTGACTCCTTTTCATTTTTCTCGAGATAGCACTTCAATCTGTGATATTTCTTCTCAAGAGCTTCTAATTATTCTAAGGCAAAAATGAGTTCTCCTTCTAGATTCACATTGGCTTCATCCTCTATTTCATCATGCTATTCTTCTTGATCATTTATACTTCTAATTATGGAGGCATCTTTATGCATGGTCATGAATAGATTCTCTTCTTCATCTGAGTCATGGACTCTACTATCTTCAGCTGAGATAAGATCTTTAGAATATAAATTCTTATTTTCAAATCTCTTCTTGTATCCTTCTTCATTTGCACCATTATTCTTATCTAGGAAATTATCTTTAAACTATCCAATATTACCACAATTAAAACATTTAAATGGAAACTTTCCTTGATATTTACCTATGCCCCTTTTAGGCTTGTAGATGAATAGGGCTTCATTATCATCTTATTCATCAATAGAGATACCACATGATTCTTGAATCTTGGCTTTGTATTTCTTAGATGTTCTGAAATCAACTTATCTTTTTGAGGGTTTTTCTTATTCGGTTTGCATCTCATATGTTGTAAGAATACCATGTATTTCATCCATCTTTAACTTGTCTAGATCCTTCATCTCCTCAATTAAAGATACCTTTGCATCATATCTCAAAGGTAGAGATCTCAAAACCTTTTTTACCACCATTGACTCTTCCAATTTATCTCCAAGGCCTTAAATTTGATTTACTATTTAATCATCCTATAAAAGATAACTTGTTATATTTTTTTCATCTTCCATTTTCAAACTCTTAAACTATGTC
This sequence comes from Torreya grandis, assembly GCA_037957365.1. Lineage (NCBI taxonomy): Eukaryota > Viridiplantae > Streptophyta > Pinopsida > Cupressales > Taxaceae > Torreya > Torreya grandis. The sequence continues at coordinate 1,228,402 of JARHVA010003278.1, read as the reverse complement.
CTAAAATTTTGAAGCTTAGCACACTAAACTTCTCCATTACCTTTGTAAATATTCTTAAGTTTTAGACAATTATAGTGAGCATATTTTCATTTCATAAATTTAACAAATTTTGATTATCTTAAACCACAAAAAATTGCATTTAAATCTTTATCATTATTTTGACTTGCCTTATTTTCCATAGGAGTAGTTATAAGTGTCTATGGCTCTTCGTATTCATCCATCATTGCTTACCAAATGTTGAATGTGAGGACCATCAAGTAAGTCCTCATCCTTATGTTTTAAAAGGCATAATCTTTCCCATCAAAAAAAGGATCCTTACTTGTATAAAAACCTACCTGTGTTCCACCCATCGTGCTTTCCTTGATTTACCTTCAAGATGTTAAACTCTTTCCAAAAGAACTTGCTCTGATACCAATTATTAAGCATGGGATATACTAAGAGGGGGGTGAATCAATATATTATATATATTTTAAATCATTTACTTAATAAAATTTATTTTATTTAACCACTTACTCATACATTTAAGATATGCATTAAAACTAAGTCAATAACATGCACCACACAAGAGAGAGAGACACACACAAAATTTTTACATGGAAACCCAATGTGGGAAAAACCATAGAGAACAATCTCAAGTATATGAATGAGAACCAACTCAAATTACAAAGTTTAGAAGAACCAACTTGTAGGAGCACCAACCCTTTTGTTTAGTACCAACACAATAATGATTCATGAGTACCAACCCATAGGAGCAACATCCCCTCTTGTGTATAAAATACAACTATCTCATAATGTTTCTTTATCAACAAATGATAGAATACTACTACATCTCTTCTCTCCTCTACTCTTATTAGCTAGATAAAATAATTTTCTTCCATGCTCATTACAAATGGCTACCCAAGCTTCCTTTTATAGTTTTCCAAATGACCTTTGGAATTCACCCTTTGTGACCTTTTAATCCTCATGGAAAGTGGTGCCGAACTTGCATGGCCCTTCAAATTTTCCCATATGAAAATTAACATAGTGGTGACTCTTCATGGGAAAATACATTCTTTCCCTCTTGTATTTATTTGGTGACTCTTCAAATTCTTCAAGGTGACCTTTCATGGAAAAATATGTCATTTCCCTCTTTTGTATTTAGTGATGACTCTTTGACTTCCTCATGGGTCCTCTTTCATCTTTATGCAACCAAGAATACATCCATTAATATATAAATAATATCAACACATTATAGCTAAGATATGAACATTAAAAACACCTTTAGATATTAAATGTTATGATGAATTTGTCACAAATAATATTAGACCTTTGAAATTAATGACAATATTTACAATAATTTGAGTTTGATCAAGAATATTTTCCAATGAGACTAGAGATTTATGATATATGAGTCACATAGGATTACCTTATTGGTTTTAGGCATATTATTATGTGGTAGTGTTAAACATAGATAGTGGATAGGTTAAGATGTAGGTATTGGATGTTGATATGGAGAAGGTATCAAGGAATATATGGATTTTGATGCCCCTAATAGGTAGGTGCTTATTAGAGAGAGGGATCATGCCAAGCTAGCATTAATGGCAGCACAGGCAGTATTAGCAATAGTAATATTAGAGAGAGACATGGCATAGGGATAGGTGGGTAACCTCACATAGGAGAGATAATAAGAATGAGTGTAGCTAGCCTTGGTCACACAAGAGAGGGACACCTTGAGATAGGGAGGAGCATGTCTAGTGACACCTATAGGACCATTGGGGATGATTGTGATGTCTAGATATGTTGCTATAGTAGAAGAGCTTGGATATTATGAGGCACTAGTATTTACCCACCTTCCAAATGAGCCACACTTTTATGAGTATGTGACATAGAGAGTGGTTGGGGGAGATATTATTGCTACACTAGGTTAGTGGGAAGCATTTATAGGTGCATAGAGAGGTCATATAGGTGAATAGAATACTAGGAATAACAGTCCTCTAGTATCCTATATTATCATGAGATTTTGTATTTTGATGTATTATATGATTTTAATACTATCCTATGGTTTGATGTAGCAAGATGTATATGATTTTGATAGATGTAAACATTATTATTGTATATGATGATTATCATGATTATGATCTCATGTGTGGTAATGGTTTTGGATATGGCCTATGGTTTATTACTCATGTTTATGGATGTGTTTCTTTTGTTATGATGTTGAATTGTTTGTTTATGATTAACATCTCTATTTGAGTAGATGTATGTTTGGTTATAAATGTGGATTTTTTAAATTAATGAATATATGTTTCCTTTAGGCATGTGATGGATTAATCATATTTGATGACTCATTGATTTATGCTATGATAGATGGTGATGAAGTGATAGATAGTGTTTGATTAGGTAATGTGATTGGTTATGTAGATTATTTTAGTGATATGATCATGATGTGATGATGTTATTTTGAATAGATACATGTTTAGGTAGATTATAAAAATATACATGTGATGGACAACATATGTGACAACTTATTAACTTATGATGTAATAAATGGTGATGATGTGATTGATCAAATTAGATATGATTTTGTTAATGATGTGATATTATTACAGTTGGTTATGATGATTGATGATTATGTCCATGATGGTATGATATGATGTTGATTGAGATGATTAATTCATTAAGATATTATTTTGATTAAAAAACTTAAATAAAGAAGACATAACAAAACACATAACTGATATTTAAATATTTTTAATGAATTGCATTTGATTAGATGAAGGTGAATGGATCTTAAAAACACATAGAGTAAGTTAGTTAACAAAACTAAATGTGAGGAAAGATAATAAAGATGAGAAAGATGAGACAATAAATATAGAAGAATCTTTAATGAATACCTTAACAAATAGGTATGAGAGAATAAGAATAAGACATGATGATTCTTCTTTGGCAAGGACTAAAACAAATAGAAGTTAGATCAGCCCTTCAAATACTTCATATTAGCATTCGTTAGGTGGTCAAAAAGATTCTTGATCACATAATGTCAATTAAGCTCAAAAATCCCTTGTTTATAGAGAGTATAAAGGGAAGATGGATGATAATGGAATATTCTTATTAGACTAGCATGCCTCTTCTATAGGTTACTAAAGAGATAGTATAAACAATTCCATGTCACATAACATGTAGAATAATTGATGTGAGAAGTATACTGATGAAAGCCAATTGTGTCTTCCAAAATTATTTTTGCTTTTTTAATTTTGATAATGGATCTTTTTATATTTTTCTATTAATTGGGAAGTTGGGGAAGCTGATTGATGTGAGAAACTTAAAAGAAATTGTTATGCTTTGACAAATGCTTTAGTGAGCCATCCTTCAAGGGAGTGGTCTAAGTTTATGAGATTTATTTAAGGTTTTTGATAGATATCCTTCAAGGGAGTATCCTACCTTACATTAAGCAATTTTGATTGGTGTTGGTAGCTTTCCTTTAGGGAGTAGTCTATGAATGCTTGGAATGACCCATAGAATATATGATTTTTTTATTTTTTATTTTTAATTTTTTTGAAATATATTTTCTTATATCAACTTAAAAGGTACACCTTCATGAAGGTAAGACTAAAATACAAGAAGGTCAATAATGGGTAAAAGAGTTTTAAGTGACAATGACCATGTGAACCCATCTTATAAAGGGGTGGAGAGTACCATGAGAATCATGCCATGGGTATAGCTATGGTACCCATGTTCAAGATTAGGCTAAGGTTATGATGGATAATCACACAATCTAAATTTAATCAGTTATCCTTAAAATAAGGAGATGAAGATGGTTGAAAATAAGGGATGAACTTAAGTTGGATAAAAGGTGAGTTTGATCTTGTTTAACAAAAGAAAGGATATAGATGAGAAGCATTGATGGGCTTAGGTTTTGGTTTCCTTTCAAGAGAGGATAACTAGTAAGATCTTGATCCATACTTGTGCATTATGATATAAGGTCCAAGAAAATTGAAAGAAAACTTACCCCACTTATTTTTATCCATATTGGTTACATGTTGATTTTCCTTTAAGATGATATCTATGTTATTGAATTCTCACACTTTGAGGTGCTTGTTAAAAATATTCTTGATTCATTCTTCATAGACACAAAGATGGGTAAGCATGGCTAAATGATGTTCATCAAATAACTCAAATTGGGATAAACATTGTTGATGATAATGATCTTCAAAAATAATATCTTTTAGGGATATATGAAGAGAGGTAAGTTGGACTTTGAGAGGCAATAAATCCTCTATTCCAAAAATGAGAGAAAAAGGGGTAGTACTTGTAAGGGTTCAAATTCTAGTATGATATGCCTATAAGGTGAAGGGGATGTGTAAATGCCAATCCTAACTAGATACATTAACCACTTTAGTTATCATATTGTTAATAGTTTTGTTAGAATCTTAGGATTTTCCATTAGCCTTTGGGTGATAAGGTGATGAGAAACTTAACTAGATACCAAATGCATCACAAAGACCTTAGACTTTCTTGTTATTAAAATATTTACTATTATCGGTGATTATTTTATGCAAAAAACTAAAATGATGAATAATTTTATGGTTAATAAAGTCAATGATCATTCCAACCTTGGTTAAAATGAGAGGAATAGATTCCACTCATTTGGTGAAATATTATATTGTAGTGATGATATAATGATGTGACTATGAAAAATGGGGGTTAATTTCAATAATAAGATCCAGACCCCATTGCGAGAAGGGCTAAAAATCTTTGGATACTTGGAGACTATGGATAGGTGAGTGATAAAAACTAGCATGTTAATGACATTTAACACACTTATTCATATAATCATAATAATCTTGGTTAAGAGTAGGCTAGTAGTATCCAGGGTGAAGTATATGTTTATCAATAGCTAGACCACTAAAGTGGCTGCCACAAATCCCATCATGTATTTCCCTGATATCATGAGAGTCATCATGACTACATAGGCATCAAAAGAGGAGAACATCAAAGTCATATTTATAAATAATCCTCCCCAATATAATATAACATGAGGTGCTCTGAATAAATGCTCTTTGATCATTCCTGGAAAGGTCAAAAGGAATGATTGAAAGGTTGAGATAGTTGAAGATCTACTTATACCAAAGGTTAGGTTAGGTATCCTCCACATTAAATATGGTTGGAAAGTCTAAACTAATATAATAAGTCTCTATATATGATGGATAATGATAGATATCTTAGACTTAAAGGCTATAAATGGGATCTGAGAAGTGAGAGAAGCCATTGTATTGACAAACTTTTTCATAGATCATAGAGTGGCTTGGATAAGATAATTATCAAATTAATTAAATAATGCATCCACAAATTTTTTATACTATTTAAAACATCATTCTTACACTGGTAAGAGCCATTTATTTTATTGAACATGAGTTGAGAATCACTAAAGATGGTGATTGTTTTGACTCCCAAGGCTAATTTAGTTTAGAGACCTATCACTAGGCCTTCATATTCAACCATATTTTTAGTAGAATCAAAATTTATCTTGAAGTATAAGGGAATATTTTAACCATCAAGGGGAATAAGGATAATACTAGCTCCCCTACCATGTTAACAATTTTATCCATCGAAAAACATGGTCACTTGATAGGTGATGTCATCTTAAGAAAGGGTTGTGATGGATTCATTAGGAAACTCAAGAGGAGAAGTTGGTTGTCTACTAAGGGTGATTTGGCCAATTGTTCAATAATGAATTACATTTTAATATAATTTTAATAGAGGAAATTAATATCAAACATAGCTAAAAACATGAGACACTTAGCCGTATGTTGATTTTGGTATGGCTTGGAGTGCATATACTTGAGAGAGCTAGTGTTGGTTATGATAATTGTTTTGTGGTTGAGAAGGTAATAACAAATTTTGGTAGCTATAAAGACCAAGGTGAGGTAAATTTTATCAGTATATGTGTGCCATGTTCATACTGTATAAGTCTATAAATTATATAGTAAACATATTGCTCTTTATGCTACTCATCTCGATACAATAACATTGCCCCTAAGGAGTGGTCAGTGGAAAACATATTAAGGTAAAAAGGTTGATCTTCTTTGGGAGTAATGAGGATAGGTGAAGAAAAAAAGTAATATTTAAGTGAATCAAATGCCTTCTAATAGTATTTGTTCCACTTAAATTATAAATCCTTTTTTAGGGGGTGGTGGAAAGGTTGTCATCGATCAGAGAGATAAAGTGACAAGTGGATTAGAGATTCCCCTAAAATCTATGGAGTTTATTGAGGTTGGTGGGAGGAAGCATGTAAAGGATTGATTTGATTTTGGTAAGATCAACTTTGATTCCTAAAAGGGAGATGATAAAGCCAAGGAAATTTCTTGATAAGAACCCAAAAAATACACTTCTTGGGGTTAATGTGAACATGGTAATGGATGAGGTATTAAAAGATAATATTAAGAACAACCACATGATCTTTATGAGATTTGGATTTCCCAAGAAGGTCATTGACATAGTCTTCTATGATTTTGTTAATAAGGTCATGGAAGATGTAGGTTATAATGTATTGGTAGGTTGCACCAACATTTTTTAAACCAAAAGGCACAACCCTTAGCAAAAAATTAACTAGGGGATGATAAAGGTGGTTTTATATTGATCCTTAGGGGTAATTAAGATCTGATTATAACCTAAGAACCCATCCATATGAGATAAGATATCATGTCTAGCGATAAGATCAATAAGCTAGTCAATACTTGGCAAAGGAAAGTTATCTTTTAGAAAATAAAGGTTAAGGTCATGAAAATATACATAAATGTGAAGTCCACCTATTGATTTGGTAATAAGGATGACATTCAAGACCCATTAGGGAGAATCAATGGGTTGAATGAAATTTATAGATAAGAGACATTAAATTTATTCTTTGATGAGGAGGGTTATATGAGGGTACATCCAATGAATTTTTTACCTAATTCGATTAGAATAATATTTAGTGACTATGTTATAGGTGGCAATGGAAGGGTTGATTCTTATAATGTCACTATAAGACCAAGAAAATGCTATGCTATAGTCTTGTAGTAAGGAGAGAAAACCTTGAGGCTCTATGTAATTTAGTGGCTGACTAATTTTGACAATGCACAGGTTATCTAGAGTACCTAGGTTGATATCTATGGTGGATTAATTGTACATGGTTGAAGTATCAAGAGGAAGGGATTTGTGGATAGAATAATCTTTTAGACCAAAATAGTCAAGAATGGAATCATCATCTTGAAATCAAATAATATTAATGGTAGGAGAGTCATCTTCTACCATCTCAAGATGAGTCAAAGGAATGGGTACAATCTCCCCATAATTTTTATAAGTTAGGAGCCACAGTCTAATCATATTAACAAAAAATATTAAGGGGGAATGATGCCAAAATCTTTAGATGCTGATGGTGGGGTGGATAGTGAGGATGGGGCTTCCTCATCAATGATGGTAATGGGAGGAAAATATGTTAGCTCTTCAAGTGGAGCAAAACTGAGACCAAATCTCTCATAAGAATTTTGGGTCTTACATGGAGGTAACTCATGTGGTCCATGCTTGTAATGTCCTAGACTAAATCCTTTCCAAGCACACCTATGGAGGTATGTCTTGACGAACTCTAGTTTCTCTTGATAGGAGAAATCAGAGGTGAATAATCAAGGATAAGAGGAGGTTGAGTGGGTTATAAGTGGTTGATAATTTCTCCCATAGATAAGATTCATTTAGAGATTCTGAGGTCTGAAAGGAATAATTTTTTTGGTATTGGGTTTGTACCCAAGATTCTGGTCAAGGTTCCCATACTCTTGATGAGTAGGGAGGGAATCCAAGGCTACAAGGTGATACTCCGTAAGTGAGATATATTGTAATGTTGATTATAAGGGGTATTTCATGGGGATTTAGATAGAAGAAATGGATGAGATAGTCAAGGCTAGGTTGGTAAAAGAAGTAAAATTGTTGTTGGTTGGTGAAGACTTGGTGGATGGAAGGAGATGAAAATCATTCAATCGGTACATCATGTTGCATGATGTAAAATGACTTGGGTTATATTGTATGGTAACTACTTGAATTTTTTGATAAAATTTGATGCATTAATGTAGGGTAGATGGCACACAATTCATGGAATGGATCCGAAGGCACCTAAGTAAAAAATTGTATTGGAACTCACTTTTTATTACATATAGTTTAGGTAGTATACGAGGTCCTACATGAATGTAGAGGATGATTATTACTAGAGTTGTCATAGTGTCATTGAAGGAACATATCACCACTATGGTTTTTTACATAATGTTCTCTAGTAATTTCAACTAGTCATATGTGTGGGAAGAGATAATGTTGATGTTATCCCCTCCATCAATCATAACCGTCTTGATGTGGGTTTGTTTGATGTATGTGGTAATGAAGAGAGAAGGATATAAATCATGGGGATGAATGGAGGGTATTTCTTAATTTTTAAAGGTAATAATGGTGGAAAGATGGAGGGCTCTAACAAAGTCTGCTAGAGGTTATGGAACATCTAGTTAGACCTCTATGGACTATAAAATCTTCTATCATTACCTAGTCGTGATAGGGTGAGGTATTGATTAGTTCATATAAACTCATCTTCACCATTATTTGGTGAATTTGGTTTAGACCTACTCTTTATATTAATTTAGAAGGGTTAGATTGAGAGGTACCTAAGATGAATATCAGTTTGGGAGAAGGTGTGGGTGTTTAGGTTTGGTTGAGTGATTGGGTGGCAAAATAAGGGTATGTCCATGGAATAAACACCTTTTCCTTCCCCTTATGCTTTTATTGGGATTATGATTATGTGACTAAAAATATGGTATATATTTATGGAAGAGTTGGGTTAGAGGACTACTTTAGTTCCTCCTCACTCTTACATGATAGCACGAGAGCATACATGTTTGGGGTGATGGCTTGTGGTTCTTGGAGTGGCTATGGGGTTATGGGTGGATCTTCTAAAAATAGGTCATCATTAGCATATAACTGATGTAATAGGACTTGTAGATCTTAAAATTTATTTATATCATGTCTTAGCATTATATGGTATGAGTAAATTAGATTTTCATCAAACTAGGATAGATTAGGACTATTAAGGTCAAATGGTTTGATGTGAGGAAAAGTCAAGAAAGAAGCTTGCAATAATATTTATAGGATGGTTGAGTAATACTTAGGTAAAGGTGGTAAGGGTGTTGGAGGTTTGGTTTTTACTTTTGGGGTATAAGCCTTTTTAGGCATAGGATTAGTACCAGGAGTTTTGGGTGGTGGAGTATTCTTGGTGGTTGGTGGTTTGGAGGTAGAAGTTTTATAAATAACAAGCTTGGTAGTGGGTGGTTTGAAAATATAATGGTTAGAAGTAAGATGTTTGGTAGTGGTGTGTTTAGAGGTAGAGGGCATGAAAGTAATAGATAGGGGCATATCTAGAAGAGGATGATGGGTTTGGGTTGTATTTGGTGGACATTTTTTCTTAACAAAAGGATGAGGTCCTAGGAGGGAAGAAGGATGTTGTCTAAAATGGAAGGCAAGTTAGAAATAAGTGACAAGGATCTAAATTTTGAAATCCTAGGTAGATCCTCTTTCTTGGTTGGCTTGACTTTGGGTTTATTTGGTGGGCTAGGTGGTGATAAATCCAACTTGAGAAAAGGGTGAGTAAGGATCTAAGTATTGATCACACCTAAGTTTTTAATGGGCTTGGTTAGGATAGTAGAAGGTGTTTGGGATACTTTGGGTGGAGTCAGTTTGGATGGTTCAACTATGGTTTGAGAGGTAGAGGTTTTTAATGGTTTGGTTAGGATGATGGTGGGTTTAATAGTGGAAGTAGAAGGTTAAGTTGACAACAACATGGTTGAGGACTCTTGCTTGGTTGGGTAAGGAAGATCAAGAAAGTGCCAAAATGTGGCATGATTTGTATTGGGTTGGGATATGTACTACATGTTTTGAACTAGTCTAGAGAAAGGCTTATAGATAGGATTTATCCCTCTGGTATTGGCCTTAAATGACAAACCCATGGGTTGAGAGATAGGAGTGGTCACCTTGTCCTTTTCCTCAATCAAAGGCGACAAGGTTTGGGAAGGTGAGTATTCTATGAGAAAGGTAGATAAAGTGACCTCTTCCTTAGGAATTATTTCCAAAGGAAAAATGGATTTTTATATGATGGAAGAGAAGGATATGGTGGTAATGGTTGCCTATTTTGGTATGTCTTCCAAATGAGAGGTTGGTAACTACACTACTTCAAAAAGTGGGAAAAGGGGAATAGTTGTTTCCTTTGTTTCAATTTCCAAAGGAATAGAAGGTGATTCCACTACCTTAATAATTGGAGGGGAAGGAAATGTGATTTGGTTAATGGTTTACTCAAAAATGAGTTCACTAAGAACTAAATTAATGGTATGGACCTCATGGTTATGAGAATATTTTGCTATATTATTTTCATTGTTCATAAAAGGGGCATGATAGGGAAAAGGTTGTCTAAATATGTCAAATGAATAATTTGGGGGTACATTGTGGTTATCCAGCACAAGTTCCCCTTCTCAATCAACCCTTGGACAATGATTTTGAAATTAATGCATCTACTAACATCATGTCTAATGACATGGTGGAAGGCACCCAATTTTTCCTCCTTATACCAACCAAAGGTGGGATGAGAGAAATCTAATTATTGTGGGGGTTTAATTGGAAGAAGTTGTATGATGTTTCATTTCAAAAAAAATTCCAATATTGAATAATAGGACTCCCCTAATAAAGTGTATTGATTTTGGTTGTTACAGTTCTAGTTTCAGGTATTTTGGTTATAATAATTAGATGAGTTGGGTTGGTTAACAACTAGAAGAGGGGTAGTTTTAAGGATAAATACATTCACAATTCCCTTGGTTTTGGTGTTAGTATTGGAGTGGTTGGTTTTTTTTTAGGATGAAGTTTCATTTGATTTGAAACTAGAGTTCTTGTTCCTTAATTTTATCTTCCTATCATCAATGGCTCTAATCTCCAATTTTCATGCCATGGTGAAATATTCATCAAAGGTCTTGAAATTTTAAACCTACAGAGTGGAGGAAATATGTTTCACATAAGCTTGAGATAAAATCTCAATTAGATCAGGTTGGGGCAAAGAGAAAGAGTTAGTTTATCAAACCTTTCCAATGAGACACAAAATTGATAATTAACTCATCCTCAAATTTCCAAATGGAGTAGAGGTCGATAATGCAAACTTTCTTAGATATATCTATGGAAAAATAATCTAAGAAGGTTTGAGCTAATTGGGAAAAATAAAAGAGGGAGTTCTTGGTAATAACATTGTACCAATCTAATTTCAAACCAGATAGGGACATGGGAAAGGTGTAGAGAAGGAGAGAATCATCCTAAGTAATCAAATAACAAGAGTGTCTAAAATATCTAAGATGTTGCTGAGGTTCTTCATTGCTATGAAATTTCAAAAAAATTAAAAGCTCCCATTGAGGAAGATAAAGTCAGATTGAGATAGATGGATGAATTTTTTCATTCTATATTTTATCATATGATAAGAAGTTATGGGAACTAGAGATAGATGACTCCAAAGTGGTCATCTTATCCATTAACATCTTAAAGAGATCCATTCATGGTTGTGTACCCCCATATTTGTAGGGCATATTATGTTGAGTTTGGGTAGGTACAACATAAGTATATCTAGTGGAAGGTTATGAGGTTTCCACATATTTATATGTAGATATGGATGGGAATATGTCACATATGGATATGTGGACATAGGTGGTTGGGTAAAAATTAGAGGTATATACCCTTGTGTGTTAGGGATGTAACTAGTGTTTGGTATAATGGGCACCTATTGAGGAATTGGGATAGGTTAGGTTGGAGGTATGATCAGGTTGATAGGTTGAGGATGGGTGGTAACATTGGTACTAATGGGTGGAAGGATATAAGGTATGGGAACCACCAAGCTTTGGAATGGAGTGGAGGTAGGTGGATTGAAAATAAAGGGAAGGGTGGAAATGTTATTAGAGGGAACTCCAATGGTAAGTGGAATGAAAGTGCCTAAATTTTGGGTGATTACTATATTATAAGAGTTATTGGTTAGGGTGTAAGGAATTTGGGTTTTGGTTGGGTCGTTGAGTTGGTTTTGGATGTTGGTACTGGTAGGATTATTGGTAGAATAATATGCTTGGGTGACTAAGGGTTGGGTGGAAATGGTATAAATAGAGGTGCTACCCATAAGATGAGATGGCATGACATAGGGTGGATTGATAGGTAGAACTGAATAAGGGGAAAAATAGGATATGGTGTTAAGCTAATGTTGGAAGGCTATGGGGTTATTATCTAGAAAGGTTGAAAAATCTATATCACCTCGAGTAACCATCTGAGGGATATTGACACTTTTAGAATGATGGGGAGAGCTCTCTACATCTGAGACATACTATATAGATAAAGAGGAAGAGGAAGACATGTGTCTGGGAGGTGGATCTTATTTTTCCTAGTTTCTTATTTGTTATCTAGTGAGAACCATGCAAGGAAGGGGAAAAGGAAGATATAATCGATGTCATAACTCAAAAGAAAAACAATCAAAATATAAAGATCTCAAATAAAATAATGCATAAAATAATGTGTGTTAAAATCCTAAGATAATTTATTATCTCTTTTTAATCTTATGCCTCAATTTCAAAGAAGTGATGAAGACCAACTTGGGCTTGTAGAGTAGGTACTAGAAGAAGATATCTAAGGATGGTTTTAGGTAGTTTAAAGATCTCAAAATCTATATTAGAACTTGGTGCATGGATTAATATTGTGTCCTAACCCCTCACTTCACACACCATAGGGATAAGGGTGATAGGTTCTTAGCCAAAATATATAGAGTTACTAGAGATTATACTCAGTGAGTGTACTGTGTTGGTTCTCCCCTTGGTGGTGAAATCCAAGTAAGATAACTGAGGAAAAGTGACATCTAGGTGATGAAATATCAGTCAAGCCTTATGTCAATATTTTGATGTTTAATTTAATGTATGGTTTTCTCTTGTGTGTGTGGAGAGAAGTAAGACTACGATTATTTTACTTGACTAGATTGAGATATGTGAGCTAATCAATACAAGAAAATATTCGATGAAATGTTAATTTTAATCCAAAATAAAATTTCATTATATTTTCAAATGAATACAAAAAAATTAATATGCACCTAGATATGATGATGATAATGTGAATCCTAAGCCAAGGATGAATACTTTTATTTTCAAAAGTGAAAGCAAAACAAGACAATGTTTATTCTTTTCTAAGAAGACAAAATAAACTAGAACTTGTGTTTTGGAAAGAAAGAAAGAAAATAAGGAATGTTTAATTTTTAGAAAAGAATGAAATGGATGACTATTCTCTAATGCAAATAAATGTATTATAGTTAAAAACCTAATAAAAATCTCAAGGGTAACCTACCAAAATGTTTCACTAAAATTTTGCTTTTATTTCCCAGAAGAAAACTGTAAAACTCAAAATAAGGGTGAGGTTTGTAGAACCTAGATGTATTTTGCACACATGAATCCATATGGTTTTATATGATCATATTTTCTCTAGGGAGGGTGACCTGTAGATAATAAAACACTAATAAAATAGTTGATTAGTTGGATGGTAGGGTGGATTGCCTAGCGTGAGCCATATCTAAGAAGCACAAGCTTTCTTAGATCTTGTCAACCCATTATTTTAAACAATTAAGTTATAAAAACAAAATATAAATTCTTGAATAAATAAAAGAAGATACTAAAATGAAATACAAGAAGTGCTTGATTGGAGATATATGAATTTGACTAATTTTAGTAATAAATAATTAAATATTAATGATATATTAATGAAATGTGATTCATAAAATAGAGTGACCCTATGTGATAAACTTAAAATAAAAAAGTGGAATTTGGTTAGGGCCTGATAGGTCTAATTAGCTTGCTATTGAAAATTGATAGATAATGACTATTATTAGTTAAGTTCAAACTATTGATGGTTAGGGTCAAGCTATCAGTGGTTAGATGACTGTCAATAGTTACTATGGGATTTGGATTAAGAAGAAAAGTTTGGTTGGGAAGGTTATAGGAAAATTTTGAAAGGTGGTTTTAGGCTGGATGTTGGTTGAAAGATAGAGGGTAATGTTCAGAAGTGTCTGGTTCAAGTAGATGGTGTTTAGATGATTGAAAGAGGTTGTGGGTGATCTTGTGGAAGAGAACTGTTTGGAGTTATATAACTCTAACATAAGAAAGTGGAATGGAAGAAAAGGTGATAGAAATAATGAAAAAAAGAAACTAATTATTGAATCTTGATAACAAATAGATAATTAGCTTTATTATTATTTTTTTGAAGAATTTTGATGTTAGATGAAATCTTGTTGTAGATTTTGGAGCAATTTTAGTAGAGTGACAATACCTTGGCTATTAATTGATGAATTATGGAAACACTTTTGATCTCTATCATGGGAGCTAGTTTGATGGAAGCTTTCTTATATTTATTAAAAGTAAGAAGAATACCTACACAAGAAGATATGATCTCTTGCACCAAGAAGTTATGATCCTCTTTTACCTCTTCTTCCTCTCTTAATATAGAGGGAATGGAGTGGTGAAATAATAAGTATAATAAGCTATCTAAGTTTAGCCTAACATGCATTTATTATTCAAATGATATATCAAATAGCTATTAATTAAAAGGCAAGCTTGAGTTTGATTTTAAGTTAACTCCTAAGGTGATTAAGGGCAAACCATTAGTGGTTGAGGTTAACCATCAACAATTAAGGGTTGATAATCGAGGGTTATGTTCAAAGTCAAAATTGTCTAAACTTAGCCACTTATACTAATTATTGGTGGGGTAAATATTAGGAAATGGTCCCAAAGGGGTTAAGGGGTGGTCTAAGGGTATGTGCAACATCTAGAATCCTAGTGTATAGTTTTCTAGTTTGTATAGTTTCATTGGAAACGTAGATGAATTTAGGGTATTGGACACTTGCATCAGGTGAGGACCCTAACATCAATGCTAGTGTCTATTCTAGATGTTAGTGTCTAGGGAGCATGAAACTAGGTATAGGTTTAGAACTTGTAGAGATGGAAGATAAGTACATTTTAAACATTTTGGATAAGAGAGAAGGTATGTGCCATCAATATAAGGTTATTGAAACTAATAGATAGGTTAAGGGGAATAATATAAAGTAGATGTAGGGCTTATGGAAGTGGAAAAGGTCTATAACTAATAGGAAAAACCAAGGTCTAACTTGTCAAGGTATATAAGACTAAGGTGATATATATTAATAAAATAACATCTATTAAAACAAGGAGAAAAGACATCCCTTATACTATGCCCAAATAAAACTTAGATTTGGAAAAAATTTAATAGTCTAAAATTATAGAAAGTTAAAGACCTAGGGAAATCTAGGGCCATTTCAATTAAACTAAGAGGTCTATTTTGTTGTAATATTTCATTCAAAATGGGTCTTTAAACAAATTCCTTATTGAAATAAAAAAAGAATGCATCAATATAGTATTCATTTTTAGAGAATATAACACAATATTTGATAATAAATACATTCAATCATGTGTTATAAATATATAAATTATTGTAGAATTGCATAGCTAAGGGTTAGAAGAAAACATGTCTTATTTATTATTTGGTTATGAATTATCACTATTTCCCAGCTTCTTTTGAATTCTGAAACTCAATTATATGTTTCATTTTTTAGATTTTTTACTTATTTTATTTATTGGACACTAGCATCATACCATAGACATTAACATTGATGTTAGTATCCTCTTATGTATGTTTATATTATACCCAAAATATAGGCTCTTTTTTAGATTTGACAATTACAATTTTATGGGTTTTTATCATCTTATAAATAATTTGTCTGAATCACACACACACATACTCATATGATTATATATAACTAAAACCCTATATGTTAACCTTAATTTATGTCACCTTAATAAAAATTGGTTAGTGGGATCATAAGGTGGAGCTGACCTTGAGGACCCATCTATCAATGCATGTTTCCTATGTAGACAATACTCCAAAGTAAACCTTAAACATATATGTAGTTATCACATATGTGTTGGTGTGGTGTGAACAATGGCATAGAATGTTATATGCAAGTTTATACGCTGATCTAACTTGTAACTTTACAAATAATTCTCATGGGATATTATTTTAATGTTTCAAACCTATAATATGAGTTCTCCTATGAGTGATATATAAATAGGGAAGAATAGAGTATAGCCTAAATTTTGGATTCTCTCTATATTACTATTTTTATTAATAAAATCCTAAAATATAAACAAAATAAAATAAATGGGATAAAATAGATAATCATATTACCATGATAATTATCACCATCATTTTACCTCTTTGTAGCTCCTCTCCAAGATTACCAAATGGATTCTTGGTGCAAAATATGTAATATGTTGGATTTCTTGACTATGCTTGATAATGGCTTCTAATGGACTCCTTGATTGGGTGGTGACTTTGATGGATGGAATAGAGAGATGGTTATGGATAAAAAATGGAACTATGGCTTAAATTTTTCATTTTGTTTTTATCGAGGGATTTGGCTTAGATATATACGAAATATAAGGAAGAATCAATAGCTCAAATTTAATTTTGAGCCATTGAGATCACTGGCTAGGATATTTATAAGGAATTTAATTCCTTATAAATATCCTAGCCAGTGATCTCAATGGCTCAAAATTAAATTTGAGCTATTGATTCTTCCTTATATTTCGTATATATCTAAGCCAAATCCCTCGATAAAAACAAAATGAAAAATTTAGAATAGATAATTATAGAGGAAAAAGGTTTAATTTAGATGAGATTTATATAATTATACAACTCTATAAATATGTATTAGGGTTTAGGGGTAGAGGAATAGCTAGTTAGTAGGGTGGTAGATGGGTAGGTAAATAAATTGTATTTTTAAATTGGCAAGTGGCTTAGGGAGTAGGTTAGTAGGTTAATAGTTTTAGTTAATAAATTAATTAAGGGGATTAATTGGTTGTTAGGTAGGATAAGGCTTTTGGGATGTAGGAAATAGGGAATAGGATATTAGCTAATTAACTAGGAAATATAGTTATAGGTTAAATTAGCAAAATTAGTGTAATTGTCAAGGTGAGTAGATTTAGGTGCATACATTTTACCCTTATTTAAAATGGAATTGTGAGTGTACATGAGGGATGGAGTAATGTTATTTTAAATAATAATCGTAATCATGTATGAAATTAATGTTAGATGGTGTTAATAGATATGATACCCCCTCAAGGGAACATGTAAGGAGAATCGACCTAGATGGTCACTCAAATAGAAGTCCTGAGGGTGAGATGAGATTAGGAAGATAAAATGAGGTTGGGATGCCCCAAGTAATGTCATATCTATGGTTGATGTTCCCTAAATTTAGAGATAAGAGGATAAAGTGGCTCAATTGTAAGATGGGTTCTAGATAAATGACCACTGTCTAAAAAATAAATTTGATTGATAGGACTGAATTCTTGAGAAGGAGATATTGTTTGGAAAATAAAAAGATGAGACAAAGAAAAACCATTTATAATTCCCATAACAAAGACATATGTTAGGGATGTATCAAAAATTGATAATGAAGATAAAAGGAGTTGATTATTGATAGGAAGACACTTTACGTAAGATATGTAGCTTAAAATGATGTATGAGTTTTGAATGATTAGTATAGTATGGGATGGGGATGAGTGGTTAATAGTGGTACAGCTATCCCTAGGCATAAAATCATAACCAGGTGTTGCTTACATAGTCTTAAGAGATTTCAAGCTGATGTAGTTCTAATGTAGGATTAGGGTGGATAGTGGGGGAATGGAAAATCCATGCTCCAAATGGCATAGGAATGATAGTGAATGATTGATTGCGATATTGATTGAATTTTCATGGGATTTTATTATGGTAAACTTGTTATAAAAGGATTGATAGGGGTTATGGGGGTGATATAGGGGGTAAAGAGGGGGGCTCAAATAGAACAAAATAGTAAAAAGGGATTCATTTTAAATTTTAACCTTGATAAAAATTGACTCTGAGCCAAAAGACATGAACTAAATTCCCTAAGATTCCCATCATGGTGAGAGTGTCCAATAATTCTAGAGACCCAAGGATGCTAGACCACCGATGAGTAAAGAAAACTTTTCTTATGTTTTATGTCAATTGTTTGTTGAAATTTTTTATTTTTAGCATGTTATTAGTTTAATAGTGCCATGGGTGCAATACTGCAACTGAGGGTAGTGCCATCAATCATGATATTATAGTTGTGACTTATAATTTTATATGGAAAATGGTAGTATTATAATATTTCAAGGTTAGAGTTAAATTATTGGAATACTAAAAGGCTAGACTTTCCTTTTTACAAGATTGTGAGTTAGTGAATTGTGATTTTGCATAACTGTGTGGTTATACAAAACCATAAGATGCAAGTAGAAGTTATGTCAAAACCATAGGTTATGGTAAATTCATGAATCATGGTTTTAACAAGGTTATAAAAAATAGGTAAGAGATAGGGAATAGGCTAAGGGGTTTAGGTGGGATTATAAATAGTTAGGGTGTTAGATGCATTTAGTTGGGATTAATGTGATTAGGGGAGGTTTAATGATGGAGTTGTTTAATTAGGATTAGGAATGTTTAGGGTTAGTTAGATGAGTGAGGTTAGGATGGGTTAGGTTGAAGTGAAGGGATTAATATAATGGGATCGGTAAGTAGAGATGGAAATTATTATTAGGGATGCAAAGGAATAGGAAAGGGGTTGTGAAATTAGATTATATGAGTTAGGGGAATGTAGACAAGGGTTCAGGTGGGTTAGCAAGATTAGAATGGATTATGGGTAAATTAGGTTAAACCTTAAGGTAGGAGATAGATAAATTTAAAATAATTAGTTTTAGGGTTTGAGTATGGATTTTAGGATTTTGGGGGTTCAATGTAGAATAGGTGAAGGGTGTTATAGATAGGTGTGTCAATTTATGATAGAGTAAATTTAGTGATTATGTTTGTAGTTATTAGTATAGGTGGACTTACATGTGATGGATTATTATTTATGGTGACCTAAGGTGCTACATGAGATGCACTTATTGATTGATGTTGATTATGGAGTGTTAGAGTTGATAGGGCTGCATTATATTTTGATGATGTTAGTGGTGTAGATTGACTATTCAGTAATCATTATCTTGGTGGATAGATGGAACTCAAATATGAGTACCTTTCACTTTGTTACCAAAGAGATGATGGTGACCTTGGAGGAAATTTATCAAATTCTTCATTTGTCAATACTAGGGGATAAGATCTAATAGAGATCACACACACTTAGTATGACATTATAGAGATTAATAAGAGGATTGCATGTGGGTGTATGAGATAGACATGTGGATATTGATAGATGTCTCCAAGTGGCAATAATTGATTAGCTAACCTTAATAATAATGTCTCTTATTACTAGAATACTCTTGTTGGACAAGAGTAGACAATGGTTTCACTTGGGCTTGCAAGATGTAGTAGCTAATATGGTGCAAGAATTTAGGTTTTTTGCATTTAGACCAATGATATTAGCCTATTTATATCAAAATATTCATTTTAGGGAATATATGGGAGCAACAATCTTGAGTTCATCCTTGTTATTACAAATCTAGATCTAGGAGCACATTATGATCTAGCGGCCTCTAGGTACTCTATCAGTGAGGGAGCCACATTAGCTAATGGTTTTTGGATGGTATATATTATTGGGTGTGTAGAGGGTCCATTCTAGGGAGATGTGATTCTATCAACATGAATTTAACAACTCAAGTATAGAGCATATTAATGGATGACTTACAAAGGACTATAGTTTGGTTGGGATGACGAGGTTATGGTGACTTAATATATGCTTACTAAGTGTTATCTGATAGGTCATAGATATTTAATTATAGATCAATACATACCTAATAATGTGTAGAGACATTTCAAGTTCACACAACATGTATTAGGGGAGGATAATATTTTTGCTAGGAGTGATCAAGAGAGGGCATAGTGGGGTACACTAGTAGATAAAGCCCTTGCCTATGTAGATTAGATAGTATTACCCCAATCCCATGGTATTTTTAGAATCTAATACCATATCTAATGGTGATAATATCCTATACAACATGATGGACTCAGAGAGATCTAATGACGTTGATCCAACACATAGATATGGTTTAAAGGGGAGTAGTGAGGAGGGTAATATATACATAGGTGAGGTTGAAGATGATGAGGATGTAGGCACTAGCATATGATTTCTAAGATGGTTAGGGAGATATAGATGGTATAGATATAGATATATATATATACATATATATAGAGGGGATGATGATTAGGTGGAATCTATAGGATATGGAGGAAATAGTAGGACCCAGGCTAAAGGTAATGGTGCATAAGTTAATAAAAATGTTAGGGATAGTGGGAGTGGGGATGGCATAGGTCCATCTAAAAGACTTTTTACTAATAAGGAGAGGTCTTTACTAGCACATATATAGATAGAGATATAAGCACATATTATAGATATATCTAGGATCACTAGAGATAGATCAGTTATAGGAACAATTATATGACTAGACAATGTAGAGGGATGGTTAGTTGGCCTAGGCTAAGGCATAAGTTACTAGGTTAAAGGGTCAGATCTCATAATTTCAAGAACAAATAGTCATAATTCAAAGCCAAATCCT
The DNA here is from genome assembly GCA_037957365.1 of Torreya grandis. Lineage (NCBI taxonomy): Eukaryota > Viridiplantae > Streptophyta > Pinopsida > Cupressales > Taxaceae > Torreya > Torreya grandis. The sequence continues at coordinate 1,207,751 of JARHVA010003278.1, read as the reverse complement.
AGATGGGATGTATAGATTATAGGTTATCAAGGATAGATTACCTAAATGTAAATACAGATTTAGGTTCTAACAAGAGAGGTAGAGATGGCCAAGAAGGCCAAGGAGGATGTTGACATGATGATGCAAGAGGGTGGGATGTCTAGAATTATGTAGAACATTATGAGAATGACGTGAGAGGCCCAATATTAGAGGAAAAAATGCCACTAGGATATTGTGCAACTTATTTTATATTTAGGTCATCACATTCAGTCCAAAATCCCTTGAGAGGACCACTAAGAGCATAGTTGTGACTTTGTGAGACATGATATATATATATATATATATATATATATATATATATATACACATATAATTTTTTGGATTATAGCACATTATTGCCTATGGGGCCCATATATTGTATATATTTTTTGACATGGAATCCATGTTGACATTTTATATATATGTGATGATATTTTTGATATGATGAAATGTGTTATGTGTTTTATGATATGCATTGGTGATGTGATTATATGTATTTGATGGATACATTAATTTTGTTTACATGATATATTTATTTATGATATTATTAGATGAATTTGACTAAATATATGTTGTTTTATTTGTATTTATGGGATGAATTGGTATAATTTTTTGATATGGATGATGGATTTATGCATGTGTTGGATATGATTATGATGTAGGTATTAGATAGATATATTGTTTCATTAATGTTATATGATGTGATGGATGTGACTTATATGTTATTTTGATGAGATGATGTAGTTTAAATGTTAATGTATGTGTTTGATGAAAATGATGTGATTTGTTGATTTGTTTTTATGGATATGTGAGATATGGATTTAATTAATATGATATGAAAATGGTTAACTAGATTGCATATTATGTGATGAAATTTTATGAGATAGTGGGTTTTTTATGAATGCATGGGTATAATGGTAATGATATATGTAAAGGTAAATTAAATGAAATTAATGTGATAATAAAAGATTAATCCATTTCATTTATTATGTCTCACAACTTGGGTGTAGGTAAGAATCCTCATGTACCAAGGGGGTAGGATAGTGAGGTGAGGTATAGACTAGATGAGGGTATGATAGATGAGATGGTAATAGGTTAAACAAGATAATTGATAGAATTGGGGGTAATGGGATGGGTGAAAATTTGGAAGCCAATAATTATGTATGCAATCCATTTTGATATTGTTCTAGTACAAAAAGATGCACCAATGACATGATAGAAGTCAAGGGTATATTAAAGCATGGTGCATAGGGGAACTCTATTTTGAAGTGGTTATACCCAAAACAAGTCTAAGAGTCACTTAAACCATCCTTGTTACCATAAGAATTAAAAATATAAAATACAAGATTATTAAAATAATCAATACAATTTAATTAATATGTACAAAACTAAATGATTAATCAAATATCTACACATATTCAAAATATGCACACATTTAGATACACACAAAACAAATAAAATATAAAAGAGACTAAAGTCAATGATAACAAAAGGTATATACAATTTGATAATGAATTGAGTGTAAGGTGATAAAGGTTATTAGTCTTAAGAAGGAAATATATACATGGTGTGTATAGTGCCCAAAATTATTATATATTGGAACAAGATTCTAATTGAATTCAAAAGCAATTGTATATGGGGATTAGTATGATCAATCAAGATTATATGTCATAATGTATGAAAAAACCTAAAGGAAAACCTATTATTGACCCTTCCATAATGATAAAGTTAGTGGGAAGGTGTAGACCATGGTTTGGGGATAGAAAGAGATAAATGAGGATAGGATTAAATTTGAGGCTAAGAGGAGACACACTCATAAAAAAGGATGTAATGGGGTGATGGTTAAAGGATATATATAAGGATGTAATTATAATGGAGATATATACATGGATATGAATATGGATAAAGAGACTCTAGAGGACTCCCTAATAAACATCCCAATCACATGATAAGTGATGACTTCTTTCTTGTTAAAAAACATTTGTCTCTTGTTATTGAGTAAAAACCTATAATAGATGACCACTTTTAAGACTAGGGTCAAGGATGGGGAAATGGAATGGGAAGAGAAGGATGCAATGGAAAAGGATATGCCCCCAAGAGTGGGAACCCATATATGGAGTTAAAGTGGAGCCTATCATGTATATAAATTTTTCAAGTGCATTATATTCATTAGGTCATCAAGTGCATCACCATATAATGTCGCTAATTTGTAGGATATAGATTCAAATTTAGCAATTATGATATATGGTCTAAGCCAATTGGCTTTAAATTTTCCTTTCTTATCCTTGTCTACATTAGTATTTTTCTAATTATATTTTAGGCCTAGATCATTGAACTCAAATTCTTTAGACTGGATCATCATGTGGTATTACCCTTTTAATTTGTTTTGATATGCCTATAACTGATTAATAGCCCTTAGATGTTTTCCACTGAGAAGATTTAATTATTGTATCATTTCCTATCAAAAAATTTGGTCAATGATAATGCCCCATAATAAAATTTGTGAGGAGAGTTTCAATTCCACAAGCAAGATAGATTTTGTCTAATATACTAAAGCATATGGAGTGGTCCAAGTGGGTGTTTTGATAGTTGTTTGATAATACCAAAGTGAAGGATATAATTTTAGGTGCCAATTCCTACCTGAATCATTGACTATTTTCTTGAGAATCTTGATAAGAGTCTTATTTAGTAATTTAACTTGTCCATTACCTTGGGGTAATAAGGGGAAGAAAAGTGCTACTTTATATGGTATTGCTAGCATAATGCCTCAACTTCTTGATTTTTTAAGGACTTGTAATTATTGGATATGATGTTATTAGGGATACTAAAATTGAAAATGATCTGATTTAAGATGAATTTATAAATCTAGAGACCTATAGTATAGCTAAGTAGCATTACTTCTACTCATTTAGTGAAATTCTCCATAGTAGTAATAATGAATTTGTGTCCATCAAAAGATGTAGGATTTATCTTGCTAATAAAATCAAGTCCCCATATAGAGAATTTCCATGGAATCATAATAAGTTATAATTATTTTGTGGGTCCATGAATAATATTACCATGCTTTTAACAAGATACATAATTTTATACATACTAGCAAGCATCATGTTCAATAGTAGGCCAATAATATCCAGTTTGATGTAATTTCTTAGCTAGGGTCATTCCCATGATATGGCCACCACGAATACCATCACGGACCTCCTTAATTATGAGAGAAGCATATTACAAGGTCAAGCATCTTAGCAAGGTCTCGTCATTACCTTTATGATAGAGTATATTATTAAGGATAGTGTAATGGGAGGTATGGTGGATAAAGGCCTTGCACTAATGGAAATTGAGGTTTGGTGGTAAGATGTTATCATGGAGGTAATTATAAATGTCATGGTACCAAGGGAGAGTGGGATTAGGAATAGTGTAAATTTTTAAAAGAGCCATGTATTGATGAGTTGGTAGGATCAAATTTTATATTATAAAATTCCCTTCGATGATGTCTTTAGGGAGATCAATTAAAGATCCAATAGTGGCCATGGAGTTAGCTACCTTATTACTCCCTCTTGGCACTTGTTTAAATGTAATAGACTGAAAGTTTTACTTTAACAGATCTACAATTAATTATAAGGGAGTAATTTTTATCTTTAATTTATAACTCATCATTAACCTACTTGATTATGAGCTATGAATCACAAAATACTTATACATGTTGGATGTTTTATTGGATGGATATGTGAAGGCTAGCTATCAAATCCTCATATTCAAAAATATTATTGTTGTATGGGAAATTGAGGTAGAAGGCCTTTGGAATTAGGTCACCTTATGGGGTGACTAGAAGGATGCCCATGCCTAATCCATGCATGGTAAAAAATCCATTAAAATACATATTCCATTCATTAGAGTCTAAATTATTCATTATATATTCATCTAGGAAGGTTATGGTAAGAGGCTCAGTGATGACAAGAGGTGCTTCTACTAGTTGATCTATTATCATTGTCCCTTAATGGCCTTTTGATGAACATATTCAATATAAAATTCATTGAGCAGCATAATCCACTTGGCCATTCAACGTGTGAGGGTTGATTTTGATAGTAAATATTTGAGAGGATAAACTTTAATAATAATGTATACTTGATTATTAAGCATATAATGCTAACTTATTTATGAAGAAAATACCACAGATAATCAAACTTATTTAATTGGAGTATAATTCATCTCATAAGATATTAAAGTGTGACTGAGATAATAAATTTCTTTCTCTTTTCCCTCATCATTGTGTTTTGAAAGTAGGATACCTATTTCACATGGAGTGGTAGAAATATATAAGAGCAAGGGCCTTCCCATGATAGGTGGTGATGACACTGGTGGATTTTCCAAATACTACTTAAGATTATTGAAGGCTTATTGTCATTAAAATTTATAGTTAAAATTATTCCCATTATTTAAGATAAGAGTAAAGGGGTGACATTTATATAAAAGTTGATAAATAAATCACTGAATAACTTAAAACTTACCCTTAAGACTCATAAGTTGATTTAGATTATGACAGGGAAGCATTTCTATAATATCTTTGAATTTAGATGGATTACTTCTATGCCTCTCTTAGATACAATAAACCCTAATAAATTGCTTGATATTATACCAAATACACATTTATTTAGATTCAATCTAACTTTATATTATCATAGCCACTTAAATATTCTTCTTAATACTACATGATGATTTGATCTAAGTCAAGACATCCCTAGGATATCATCCACATAGTCTTCATCTATATCATGCAACATATCATCTAAAATAAATATCATTTCCATTTGATAAATATCACCAACATTTTTGAGACCAAAGGGCATGAATTGATAGCGTAAGGTCCCCCATGGCATGATGAAGGTTATTTTATGTTGATCTTTGGGAGCAATTTTGATTTGATTGTATCCCAAAAAACCATCCATGAGAGATAACATTTCATATCCTACTATTGAATCCATGATCATATCAATTTTAGGAGAGGGAATTCATATTTGGGACATGCCTTATTGATTTCATAGAATTCAATACAAATATAAATTCCTCATTATGACTTAGCCACATGAACAATATTGGATATCCAATTAGAATAATCGATGGGTTAGATGAAGACTGCTTCCAAAAAAAATTGTATTTCTTCCTTAACTAGTATGGAAACTTTAGGGTGCATCTTAATATAATTTTTTATTGATTGGTTTGGCATTATGATGAAAAAACAAATTATGCACAACTAAGGAGGGGTAAATACATAGCATGTTACAATAGCACCATGCAAATATATCTATAAATTCTTTGAGCAATTCAGTAATAATCTAATACTCTTCAAGCATGAGAGTTGCACCCAGTTTGATGATTTTGGGATTTTCTTCAGCTCTAATGTTGAATTCAATCACCTCATCAATGAGAGAGTGTGACTAATCTTGGAGATAATCGGGTAATGATTGATCTAAGATGTCTGAAGCAAAACCATTTGAGACTTCTGTGTCTATTTTGGTGTATTCTTTTGATTCAACCAAAACATGTGGAAATTATTCCATACTTTGAGGTGGTTCTTCTTTAGACTCCCCTTCTTAACTTTGTTCAATGGGATATTTTTATTCCCCAAAATAAGTTGACTAAAAAATATTAATAGAAAATCCTTTCTTATGGTCATTGAAAGGCATAAAATATTAAGCTCTCAAAATTCTAAGTTGGCCTCATCATTTTGAAACACATTAGAGGATGGCTCTTGATGTTGATCCAAATCAATTAAATAGGTATAGTAGAGGAATATTTTGATGGTGGAGATAGTGGTGTCTGAATAAAGTTTTATGGCATCAAGTTCCTCGTAGTGACTATAAACAAAACTCATCTCGATTTCTTTGTTAGAAAGACAATCCTCAAGGATCAAAGCAGTATCCACAATAATATTATTTAAGTAATTGTCAAGTAGTTTATATCCTAAGCCAAGATATTGTGGATGTTCTTGAATTATTATGGGTTCGATCCTACCTTGCTCGTGTCTCCCTAGTCCCTTTCCTTGATAATTCATATTTTTTAACATTTTTTGGATGTGGGGGTATCTCTTTCTAGGAGATGTGAGGGCCTCATCTTCCAGGATAAGCCATGTTAGATATGATTCATCAATATATTATTTTGATAATAATAATTCACTATAGAAGGTTGTTGGTCCAAATTTATAGTTGATAGGATTGGTTTTCCGCATAGTCAGGGACCCGTAACTATGTGGGGAAAGAGGTAAGTCACCTATATAAAAGGTTTTATATTCATATTCCCTGCACCCTGTGGATGTGAATTTCAGATGAGTGCATTTTTGTAATGGATTTTAATTAGGCAAAATATCATCAGGGCATATATATTTAACATATGTTGTGTTTAGAGTAGAGATATTAGTGTGAGGACAATAACACGAGGATGAGGATTAACCTATTTGGTAATTGCAAAAATGTTTCATTTCTCTAGGAATGGTAAATTCCATGCCTAAATGTAGGAATTTCAGACATTGATTAAGGTTGGATGGGAATGATTACATTTCATGAATATATGGGTAACCCAATAGTATATTATAGGGTATATCCACATCCATAACATGAAGCAGGGTTTGATGTATCATAGGTCCCACAATAGTGGGAAGGTAAATAGTGCCTATAGAAGGACATTAATTGTCATCATATACTTTTATCATGATAAAATTAGGACTTAAATAATCTTTAGAATACCCCAATTTCATTAATAAATCTAGATTAATTAAGTTCAATGCATACCCTCCATCTATGAGTACTTAGGGAATGTGGTGATTGGATATGAAAAATTCTATCAATAATGGTAGTTATGATGGGGGCCAATGAGAGGCATGTCTTGGGAACTAAAGGTGATTTGCTAATAATCATAAAAATGACCCACTAATGCCTATAATTAATTGGTGTTAATATCTATATGGACCTTTAGGTCATTCAAAACTTAATTGAGTATCTCTCAATTCATAGGGGATGTTTTAAGAAGTTTCATTAATGATATTTGAGTGACTATCTTCTCAAGTTACTTAATTATATCATAAATTTTATCATAATATGCCAAAAAAATTATTAGATATATTCCCTTTTTGATATTTATAGGTATATGGATCCTTTGGGGGTGCCCCAAGAACTATGATTTTGTTGCATCTAGTAGTAACCATGTAATCAACCATGGCTTGTTTGATTTTTAATATGGTGGGTAATGGTGGAGTGGGATATTGGGGAATATGGATTTTGATGGTGTTGATGTAGTGATATGGAATGGTATGATATTAAATGTGACTAGAAGAGGATAAATTTCCCTAGTCTCTTGGTAGTTTCCTATTTCTTTGATCATTCTTGGGTAGGGGGTTTTGATAAATGCCTAACTATTGATTTTCAGAACTCTCCCTTTATATTTCAATATCACCTTTTTAAATTAGGTCTTAAATATAATGCTTTAATTTCATAAACATCTCTATGTAATGAACTTTGACTCTATGATATTTATATAATTCATCCTTGTGATACCAATCAGGTTTAGGTTGATGATCATCCAACGTCTAGATTTCTAGAAGAGTAATCATGTTAGCTGAAATCAATTACTCAAGGACTATTTCAATGGGAACTCCAAGGCTGCTAAGAGGTATTTTTCCCATTTAAGGCTTAAATTTACCTTATGTGACTTGAATATAGGAGATGTTCTAATGATATGTGGGATTCCTCTTTTGCATCATTTGAACATGTTATTTGGAATCTATAAACCCATCTCCCATAACATTCTTATTCTTGTTGAAGCTTTTTGACTTACTTAAAAAGAAGTTATCTTGATTCTAATTGTGTTCATTTTTGGAATATAATTTATTCATTTCATTTTCAATAATTGATATTTTGATTTGCATCCCATTTTAAATAATTTCATCAAAAGTTTTGTCACATTAGAGTTTAAAATGATATTTTAGCTTAGCATTAATATTATCAACAAATATTTTGGCTAGCTCCTTTTCTAGTACTATACATTGAAGATAGATCACTAGGCTTATCCATCATTAAAAGAAAGATGTCAAGCTATTTAATGTTATAGAGGTATATAATGGAGATATTGTGTTCAAAATTTAATGAAAAATGTCTTACAAATTATTTAGTTAATTTTACAAAACTAGATATAGACCCCTTTGGTAGGTTCATGAACCATTATAGGGCTGGTCTAGTGAGACTTTTGGGGAAAAGTCTTAATAGATAGGTATTATAATATGCCACTTCATAACAAGCCACATTAAACTCTTGTACATGATCACAGGGATCACCTTTCCCTCTATACTTTTCAAATTTAGGTGCCTCAAAGTAGGGTGGGAAAGGTATTTTCAAAATGCTCATATCCAAGGAAGAAGAGAAATTTTTTTCATACTTATAATTCATCCCTTGTGAGCGTGGGTAAATTTTTTGGAGTGTCTCCTTTATCACTTTATATTATTGTGAAAATGTTGGGTTCCAAAGGGGATTGGAGGTTTGGTCATGATTATTATGGGGTATATTGGAGTTGTAAGTATTTTAATAGGTGATGATGGCCATTGATTTTATGCATAGAGTACAATATTTATTTGTTGTGTAAGCTAATCTATTATATATTATAGGATAGTTTGCCTCATGTTAACCTCAATACAATTATTTTAGAGAGGTGAAGTTCATTCTTATTCTTAAATTTATTCATCTACAACATCTTCTTTAGGTACTTGATCGGTGTGTGTATGCTGATGTGGTGTGTTAGGTCAGATGAGGGGATGGACTAAGTGTTGTATAATATTACAATCAAATTTTGAGTGTAGTGTGCCCCCCATTTAAATGTCTTGGGCTAAAACTTGGTTATAGTTTTCATAAATGTACTAGTCAATTAGGTTTCTAATTTCACCATTATGGATGGGATCGAATCATTCATATTCTCTTTCAAGAGTGTGAATACCATTATGTGTGTCATCATGATCCTAATTTTTATCACCCAAATTCCCCAATAAATAATTTTCTTGGTTGGAAGCATGCCTCATCCTACATTATTGGGCATGGGTTTGGATCACTATATTATATGCATAAAGTGGAGGTGTGATGGGTGATGCATAAGTTTTAGATATTAACATTGTCTATAAATAAACTCTAATAGTGGTTAAAGAAGGTGATTTATAAATGTGGTAAAGGGATGTAAAGATTAGGATGACTAATAATTATCAACAAACAAAATGATGATAATGAATAGATGGGAGGATGGGTGACCACTAGGATTTAGTTCCAAGACTAAATATAGTATCTAAGGATGGGAAAATAAGATATGAATGATTGGGATAATGGGATATGGAATATGGAAGATATAAGGTGGATACTAGATATTGTTTAGGATAGTTAATAAATATATAAGGGTAATGGAGGATATAAGATAGGTATTAGATGGATGGAATATGAAAAATATAGGATGGATATTAGAGGTTTATTTTGTATAGGGAATGAAAGATATAAGATGAGTGGAATATATAGGATGGATGTTGTTTATGATGATGAGATGGATGATATGATGGTATATAAGGATGGATGTTAGCCTATGGGTATCTAAGGTGTCAAAAACAAAAAGGGTATGGCCAAATCATTTTACCAATAACATGCATTTAACAAGACACACAAATAACACACACATCAACAATCCCTAAGATGGTAAACTAAAAAGGGTGTTTAACCCGATGTTCTTACCATCTAATAGATTTACAAGTGAGGATGTAGGATAGTGACCCATTATGGAATCTCCTAAACCCTCTCTACCCAATCTGCACTTAATGGCTTCTTAGGAGTTGATCCTAACTTTAATAGTGATAGCATATTATAGTTGAAGGGTCATATGCTAGGTTTACACAAGGGTTTATAGGGGTGTTCATAATATACGTGAAGGTATAATGGGGAAAAAATCTATATAAGATGATATCTAATTGCTTTATATATTAAATCTTAAATTCCCCTCACTTCACAGAACCTTTTATGGGAAATTCCACTTTAGCACCTAATGATAGCTCTCCTAATTTGTATATTCTGCTAGAACATAGAATTTAGTCTAGTGTATGATGATGAAATCCACATCACCAAAAACTAATTGTTAATCTCATTCATGGGGATGAATTACATGTCACATGTTATCCTAGACTCAAAAGGGGGTAAAAAATAGGCAAACACAGTTAATTTTTTCCAATTAATTACCTATGTGAGGAAGCACAAACATATATAATAAAATCACACAGCAAATAAATAAAACTAAAACATTTATGGCACCCCCTCCTAAAAATGTAAAGGTTAGGAAAATAAAATAGGGTTATTTGATCTTGAGGGGTCCTACACAAAGGGGTTAGTAGGTTTATTTTATGCAAAACCACAATTCCCTTGCAAAACCATAATTACATTTTCAATTAGGCACAAAATCACAACTAAAGAGTGTAAAAATACAACTTAAAAGAAAAATCATAGATTATGATTAGTTATTTTTCAATAATTAGATAACCATGATAGTAAAACTACAATACCATGACTATTAGAGTAAAATCTCAACTTTTAATGCAAGATCACAATTTTCAAAAATTCATGATTAGTAATTTTGTATTGAAATGGAAATTTAAAAAAAATAAAAATAAAAATTGTCAGATTGAAAATGAATACTAATGAGATGATTAACCCTAAAATGTTTCAAAATGCACAAGTCACCTAATAAATCCTTAGCAACTAGCTTATGATAATTTACAAATTTGGACTATATTGCTAGAATGTTATAAAAAGGGTTATCCAGATAATGTATTCTAATGCACAAACAAAATAATAAACTATCTTATTTTGGAAGATTAGTTAAAATATATAAATTGTACCCTAATTCTATTAAAACATAAAATTTCTACTATGATTGCAAAATTATAGTTAATAGGGCAAAACCATAGATTTCAAAAGTTGTGATTTTGTTATAGGGGTTTTGATAGGTGAATGTTGTGTTGTTTGACTTGTATTTTATTTGATCCTCCTCTTCTACCTATTGACCTTCACACATAAAAAAATCAAAGTATCCTTTTCAAGCACACAATTAGGCCAAAATGATAAGATTCCAGAATAGTTAAGATGGAAAAAAGATAGTCTTAGTTTATCAAGGAGGTCTTATAATTGTTTATCAAAATCTAAGAAATCTTTATTTGGAAATCAAAAACAGATAGGTCAAATTTTTACTAGTTTGGCCAAGAAATTCAATACTACAATTCATGATGGAAATATCATGATTACTAGGTCAATATCATGAGTAAGAAAGTTGAGATATTATAGTTTACTTACTAATGGTCATTGTCTTGATCAACTCTTCTTTTCCCTGCACACAAGAGGCAAAAGACACTTCCAAACAACACATGTAGGATTATTATATATTGTAGAGAGGTTAGAAACAAATAAGGAACAAGGATATAAACCAAACTAGAAACTTGGGAAAACTATGATTCCACGTACAAAGTCACTATTATTAGGGCAAGATCATTATTATGTAAGTTATGATATTATAGTTTAATATTTATGACCCAGACATTGAGACAACCTTATTTCTCCCTACACAGAAAATATATATATTCTTCAAGAAAAAAAATTGTTTCTACCTAGAGATTAAAATTAGAATAAAAAGAGGACTAGTGATATGATGTCAATCATAAGGTTTGATTAACTTTAATTTAACTTGAAAAAATGTGATTAGCAATCAAAGATCACTATTTTTGAAGTAGAGATTTTGTAAAAAGGTAAAACCCTACATAAAATGAAACCATTAGTGGTTAAGACTAAAATGTCATGTAATATTACTATTTTATCTACAAAACCATGACTGTAATATCATAGATATCAATGCAAAGTTGCAAGTCACCTGTACGTGATATTTTTTCAAAATTTAGTGTTCACTTAACATCCAATTGTTCCTACAATATTCAAAATCACTTCAAACAAGCTTAGAGGAATATATTAGGGAGTGTATCCCACTATGGTTTCCAAATGTGAGAGAAATTTTGAGAAATATGGATTTGAGATCATGAAATTAATTTAAATCTACTCAAAATATCAATCCACAATTAAAATTTAGGGCCAATTGGGAATAAAATGAAAATAAAAATGAAACATTCATACCTACATTTTATCCTAAAAGATAAATGCTCCAAATCAAGATCCAAATAAGAGAAGACTAAATTATTATAGATGTAATATTTCTTGAATACGCTTGATAATGCCTTCCAATGGACTCCTTGATTGGGTGATGAATTTGATGGATGGAATAGAGAGATTGTTATGGATGCAAGATGGTAAGATGGCTTCAAGTTTTCATGTTGATTTCATGGAGGGATTTGGCTTAGTTATATAGGGAATGTAGGTAAGAATCAATGGCTCAAGTTTAATTTTGAGCCATTATATTTCCAAGGAATTTTAAATTCCCTAGAAATCTCTAGAATAGAGAATTCTCGAGGAAAAGGGGATAATTTGGAGGAGATTTATAGAATTATCCAATTCTTTAAATCTCTATTAGGGTTTAGGGGTGTAATAATAGGTAATTATTATGGTGGTAGATGGGTAGGTAACTAAATTGTATTTTAATATTGGCAAGTGGATTAAAGAGTAGGTTAGTATGTAAATATATTTAGTTATTAGATTAATGAAGGGAATTAATTGCTTGTGAGGTAGGATAGGGTTTGTACCATGTATGAAATAGTGAATAGGATATTAGTTAATTATTTAGGAAATATAGTTATAGGTTAAATTAGTGGAATTAGTGTAATTATCAAGGTGGGAGGATTTAGGTGTATATATAGGGAAACATAACTCAATTGATTTAATGAGCTTGAATATATGCTTGTTTTGTATTTTATAGATTGGTAATAATTTGGTTTTAATTTTTATTCATAACACCTATTTTTAAAATTTATTCATGCAAGGATTAATGAAACATAATAGGATTACCTATACATTTATAAATATTTATAATTTGTAGTGTTTATAAGGCATGGGAACTTACATTGGATAATGGAAAATGGCATAAAAATTATTATCCAAGTCTAAACACAACTATCCAGTAGTAAATAAGGTTGTTGGAGCTCTATAATAGATAGTGAAGGATATATATCATAATTTAAGTGTATTTTGGGTTATGTGATAATAATAACAATAATAATAATAATAATAATAATAATAATAATAATAATAATAATAATAATAATAATAACAATAATAATAATAATAATAATAGGGTTGGACTATAAGATGATAATTTTGGCTTACTAAGGAGGCAAAAATGAGCCTATTGGATGATAAGAAGGTCAATAATGAAGGGTAGACCATTGAGTGATGTTTATCAATTATATAAGAATATTTTAGAATATAAACCCATATTTAAGAATCCACACAATGATATTTGGACCATAATAAATACATATTGAAATATGTCCAAAGTATTTACCAATATGTGGATTGAATAAGTATTTAATATTGAGTCCCAAGTGTCATTATAATGTAACACTACATATATTTGGGAGTTTTTATTCATCAATATAAATATTTTTTTAATAAATAACTTTCTATAAATGTTGTAATATTCATAATATATTTTTGTGGATGTTTTACCCTTTATGTGTTAAATTTTTATGTTGAGTTATTTTACAACTTAGTGGTGAGGTTTCTTATTAATATTGCATCACTTTAATGGTGATTTTATTCTTGTACCTTTGAGTCTTATTTTTTTAGAATTTATCATTGATTTGTGTGATGTCATATGATTGTGTGATAATTACAATACGATTTTCCTTTTTAATGTGAGAGACATCCCATTGATCAATGTCTAGTAGATGGTAATGTGATGAGTGTAGACACTTTGTTTTCACCAATTTGATTTCTAAATAACAATTATATAAATTTTATACAACATGAAAATTTAATAATAAATCATCAAATTAATGTAATTATTCTACACACTTGATGCACACATTCTAAATCACATTGGTGCATCCCTAATTAGGGTAATACATTATTTCACATTGTCTATTTCTTCAATAAATGCATCAAATTGAATAAATGATCTATAAAGGTTATTATTAAGTCAAATGAATAAGATATTAATTTTAAAAATGACATTTTAAATTATTTAATCCTATAATGGTTAATTAATTACCTAAATAATAAACATAAACATTCTTTAATGAAAATTTTCATGGGATTTTGGAAAATTCTATTTCAAAAATCAAAAATAATTTTATTATCTCATTTTGGTGACATCACATGGGAAATTAAATTGGAAAATATAGGAGTGGAAGAAATATTTTACATTATATTACACCTTATTACATTCTCCTTCTCTTTAAACCCTCTTACACACTCCAAAAGTTGTCATGATTGCACATTTCTTCCAAATCTATTCCACACTCCAAATTTAATTAAATTAATGCTCTTACACTTCTAAAATACACCATTGATAAAGGTGGGGAATCATTCCTAGACCTTCATTTGGAGGTCAAGATTGATGGTCCTCAATGATTTAAAATGTATATAAATTTAAGGCTCCATCTATTATAAAAAATATTATTGAACCTAAACTTAATTTGATAAGATACCTAAGGAGCTTCAAAAATATCAAACCAATTCTCAATTCAAATCAAGTGTAGACAAGGGTAAATGATTCTTTCATATGGATTTAACATCATCTAATACCTCTAGTTATAAAATATAAGAACAGTTCTCTTACAAATAGTAATGAAAGGGAGTATTTTAAGGAAGGTATAAAATATTTGTGTTTTTTCTCCATTTTTATTCACCTTTTGTTTAATCTTTCTTTAAAATTATGGTTAGGCTTAGGGTGTTAGTTTCATTCAATTTTTTTGATGTGTATTAACTAATGGTGGAACTAAACCTATTTGGAATACTCTCTCACATAATAACATAAATGGTGGGACATGATACAAACCAAAAAATATTATAGACCATTCTCATCCTTATAATTAAAAAAAATTAACATAATCATTCACTTAATTCACCTCTTTTTATTTAAAAATTTCCAAAATTCTATTCCAAGTCAAATCAGTGAAAATGCCATGCATTTTGATAGAATCATCCCTGAAAATGGTGGAAATTATATATTTTTTATTATAATATGTTTATAGGTCATTATAATATGTTGTATAAAATTTAGGTGTTAAGTCATTTAATTTTTTAGATGTTTATCTAGATGTCCAAGTTAGTTCAAGACTTGTTATAACTAGGTGCAAACCTAGACTAATCTTGTAATGCTCAACATTTGTCACTCAACTACACTAGCATCAATTCACATAAGGTGAAATCCTTATGTGCTCACTTTAAATAGAAAGAACTAGGGCTCATATTAGTCTATTCATTCCATGGAATAACTCATTCTTCAAGAGACTTGGCCATTGCAACAACAACATTGGAAAGGCTATTGGTTTAAGCCATTATAGGTGGAGTCTGATGGTGTGTAGGCATAAATATTTTATGGGGTTGGTTATATATTTTTATGGGTTAAATACTCTATTTCCCTTATATTAGCATCATTTAGGAACTTAGAGGGTTTAGTGGAATACTTTTAGATTGAGGGGTCATACTTAAGCTCGTTCTCTTGGAGCCAATATCATCTCTTGGTGTAGGGTATTTCCTACACTTAGATTATATCTATACAATATGATGATTCCACCATTTACATATGGATGCCATTATAGAAATGAAATAAAATCTTGTTATAAATTATTATTCATATATTAAATCTAATAATCACCACTATTACAAATATTATGCAATCAATCCACCTTTAAAGAACATAACTATAACCATATAAATCAAATTAACACTCAATTAGAGGAAAGACCATTATTCATTAAACATTGTTAAGATAAATAGAGTACACACTAAGTGGAATAGATAAAATCCTCATTTAAAGATATTGAAGGCCCAAAGGATCATAGGCAATCTTGGGCACTACAATATGGAACCTCAAAGTCATCCAAGCTAGTCCTAAGTTTCAATGGAAGTTTCTTTGCTATGTTTATAAAAAAATTTGTAGAGCTTGGCTATCTAAAAGTCATGTTATTTACACACTAGTTCTAGCTTGGATGTATATAACTAACATATTCATGCCAGGGTAGAGGGAACACATTGGGTGTTGATATACAAACTTGGTTGATCATTTCATCATCTATAGCTTTGCACTCTAGTCACTATGTGTAGCAACTTATGAAGATGCCCTACAAAACTTGGGAACCAAGTAATTTCCATATAGCTAGTGCAAATGGTGTTATAACAATAATAATTCCAAATTATCACCTCATGTCAATATATCTAATGAGTTGTCATGGATCCCTACTTAGCCAAAAGGATCCCAACATTACCCCATATGAAATTACTGGTCCACCCTCAGACTAGTCTTTCAATGCTTTTGGTGCACATTACTTTAGTGCACTCTCCTTTAGATTATCATTTAAGTCATCAAAGCCCTTAATGATAATCTTGATTTATTTAATGGAGTTGTCTATCTCTATTGAGGTAGTGCTAAATGCAAGCACATTCATCTTATCTAATTATTTCCATAAGGTCTCAAGTTTTACCTTAGCTTTTGTAACTCCTCTATCTAGGATTTATCCTTATTCATAGGCCTTGGTTTATAAGGCATGAAAGATTTATTCTAAGATCTATTTTTAGTCTTTGATTTGAGTGATCAAAGCATTTACCTTTCCCATTATTTGGCTATGATTTGATCTACTTGCAATATATTCTTATACCATTAGCTCCTCCTTCTCCCCCTTTGCCTTTTTGAGGCATGCATGTATGACAGACACATGGTTGGAGAATATGCAAAATATGCCATCAAAAATATATCTTCCCTCTTAAAGTTATGTAGTTAGTTTTTTACCTCTTTGATCTTTCCAACCAACTCTTATTTTATCATGGCATATGGGTCCACCTCTTGTTTTGGTACTGGCTCTACCTTCAACCTTGGGAGAATTTGTTCCACTAGCATGCACACATTGTCAACATTTGAGAAGTTTCAAATTTCAACACCATCTAAGAGGGATGGCTCAGCTTCCTCTATGTGCTCAGCTAATTATTTTAATTTGAACTTAATGGCCTTTAATTACTATTATACTTCCACTAATATCTTCCTCCATCTTAAATATCTAACATCATTATTGGCATTCTTTTGTACTACTTTAGAGGCCATCTAGATGAGTGTGTTGGCTGACTTAACTGGGTTCATTATATAGGGGTTTATAAAAAGGGAATCATGCCCTTATTTTGGATTCTTTATTCCCAGTATGACCTTTTATGGCACCTCAAAATGAGGCTCATCCATATAACTATCAAAAGATAATGATATTTGTTGGTTCATACTTATTATGGTAGCTCGAGGAGGCATGTACTCAAACATATAGTAATATTCATTAGTCCACCCCTTTTATACCTTTTACCTTAGTTATAGTTTGGAACCCTCTTCCTTAGTGATGGATAACTATGTCTATTCCCCTTCTTCTTCATCAGCACTAGCTCTCTCTTTAACACTTCCCTCTGAGGTTCCTTCCTCTTGTTCTAGTAGGGGTTCTTCCTCAAACTTGTTCCCTTAATCCATATATTCTTCTACCTTGGTGCTAGATTTACCCTCTTATTTTTATTAAATTTCTTGAACTCTCTCTATTTTATATTCAAGGTGATAGTATTGCCTTCCTTATCTCCAGCCACCCCTTCACTACTTGGGCATGCCTATGGTGTAGCTTATTCTATTTTGATAATGGGGGAACTAGGTGCCTTTGATATTTTCTCCATTGGTTTTGTACTTGTGGTAACCTTATTATCTTCCTTTTATTTATTATCCCTTTCCTTTTGGTCCTTTTCTTCTCTGCCTTCCTCTTACTTATTACTACTAAGGTATTTTCTTCCTTAGACTTTATTTAATTAGCCTCAACATTCTCAATCTCTTCTTGGGTCATGTCGATTGCCTTCATGGCCTCTATTTTTTTCTATATCACTAGAACCATATCTATTTCTTCCCCATTGAGTCCCATTTTCTTCTGCATTCTTCTCTTTTCATCTTAAATTAATGGAGGTTGTGTGAAGGGCTCTTTTGATGAGGAATTAATCATATTTTATTCATATCTAAACATGGTAGTAGTGCCACTTTGGAGGTCCTCTTGAAATTTTTTGGTGTTGAGATCTTGTTATATTGCTTCTTCCTCAATGATGTAAACTTACATCCTACTTATTCCTCCTCCATATCTTCATGTGCTTCTTTCCTTTCCAAATAATTCATGTACCTCTTCTATCTCCATCTCCACAAAATTTATTATGGTCATTAAAACTAGCCCCTTAGACTTTTTTATTTTCCTTTTGCTTGGGTAAATAAATCCCCAACATGAATATCATGTGCTTCTTTTTTGGTGTAGAGGGAGTGGCTTCATTACTAGAGGTGATCTTAAATCTGATGTGCTCCTATATCTCCTCAAGTGTCTCCCCCTTTTTCTTTTGGGGAGACACTTTTTTCACTACTAGTGCTAGCTTCCCTTCATCATTGATCTAGAGGGGGAGGTCATTATCCTTCTCGCTGATCACACCCTTCTTTCTCAGCTTTTTCTCATAATATAGGATGTGGATGTGCCTAAGTATGTCTTTCTTTTAGAGGGGATGGATGTTAGTGAAAATTGAGTCCTCATCCTTATCCTTGGTTACTTTCTCTTATGGTCACATGTATTGGTGTCTCAACCTACTTCATTCTAAATCAATATTTTTCATTAAGATGTCTAGCTATTATGTGTTAGGAATTCTTATAACTGAATCCATAAAGTATTTGGCTAAGAATGCATAGGGGAGTTTCAACCAACTAAATTGGTTATTATCTGTGAGTGTGAAATTTACTACATAGAAGTGCTTCATAATGGAGAAGGTTGTTATTCTAAACATATTCTTAGGAACATCCTCTGGGATGTACCACTCCTCCCAAAATACTTTGATATACTAGGTACACCATCCCATTACTTAGGTCTTGTACCTCTAGGAGAATGTAGGGGGTAGGTGAAGTTTTTGTACTTTAGCATTAGGGAATATTTATGCTTTGAGAAGACCTAAAGGTTATCCTCATAACCATTGAGCATGCCAATATCCTCTATTATAATTAGAATTAACATCAACCCCCACTAGAAGGTATCTCACACTATATGACACTCTAGCATGTTCTTTACCATTTCCTATGTAATTAACTTTATTATATTAGACTTTAACCCTACACCATGTGGTGGGTGATGCATAGGTAGGCCTTGGTGATGTCTATCCACTAGCCACTAGGACATATTTTCACACTTACAAGGCATGAAAATACCCTTATTTTAGGTTCCTTGATATCTTTAATTGGGAAAATCAAAACCTCCCTTGTAGTACCCCAAGAGTTTCCTAACCATTTCAACTTCAACATCATCTACCATCATCTGGTGGATGTTTATGTTGGAGTCTAGGATCCTAGCAATTATACCAATGAGGTTTACTAACAAACTCATGCACCTCCCCATAAAGTAGAATAAATCCTCATGGATTAATAAGATTAATATTTTCACGAGTTCCTCTAGTTTTCTAAAACATGGAAACTCATAGAGTTGAGTTGTGTTGATGGTTATAAATTTGTCTCAAATGGAGACATCAAATAATGCCATGCCTACTTTAGTATTAGTCCCTATATCAACTACCCAATCTTGTGCTAGATCTTACACGTTAATTGAGGTGTAATGGTTTTATTCTTTGAGCTAGTAAGTGTGTGTGAAATATTCCCAACTCTTTCCTACTAAGACCTCCTTAGGAAACTACATCTCTTGATAGGACATTTTTTCAAGCACCTCTAGATCAACCTCTTTGATGTTAAATTCCTGTATGGACTATGCTTTATTATTTACTTAATCTACATATTATATCATCCATGCCCTCTTGGTGTCCTTCTACACCTGTGATGGGATAAAACTCATGTATTTCTTCCCCATTGTGAATCAATTGGTTTTAAAATGCAATCTATTTACTTTTCTTAATCGTATATTTTGTGTTGGTGATTCTTATAGTCATGATATTTGTGATTGTGACTTCATCTCTTGATCTTATTTTGTTGTTAATGGTGGCCCTAACATCACTCTAGTTTTATACTACCTGGTTCTTGCATAATTCATGCCACACACTTCTCTACATCAATCTCAAAGGGAACATAATTCCTCTCTCTATTTAATCATTCACTTTTGTTATTTGTGGGCACTTAAGGTCTCACTATAGTAGCATTTTCTTGCTTCAGCTCTAGTTTTTTGGTTTGGCTCTGGTTCACTACTCTACATTTTTGGGTAAAAATTAACTTGAGGTTTATAACCTAAACCAATCAGCCCTTTATTGTTTTATATCCTTAATTCATATACCTTATTAATTTGAGGTGATTAATGGCATGGTAGTCACTTGATTTCTTGAAATTCACTAAAACTCATGAAATACACAAAAACCCTATTCCATGCATGCATTAAATATGGATATTTTTGCTTCTAACATCACCTCAATAATTTCTCCTAATGGTGTTTTTAGTCAAGTGACATGTATTTCAAATAGCCACTTCTCACCTCACTGTAGGTGGATATTAGCTTGTCTTGATGATCTTTCACCTATGCTTTAATTACCTGGCATGATCTTTTCCCTCCTTATGATAACCTAGGTGTAACACCTCATATACACATGATTTAGCCACCATAGTTCCATATTATTTTCCTATTTTACTTTCATTTCAAACATACTTTCCTATCTTGGTTGATTTCTATGCACTTTTATATTTTTACCTTAGCCTATCTTACCCTATATAAATCATTTGGAATGGCCCTCTAGGGATTCACTCTCTACTTTTTATCTCTTAAAAATGATCATAGGGTGTGTTTTCTTTCTAATTCTTAAAAATTTACATCCTATACACCTCTCTTTGTTAATTATTACTCATATTTTCAAAGTCTGGTGAGTTTTATGTGCCTAGAGACTTAGGTGTCTACACTTAAGATCTTATAAAACATCCATGCTCAACTTATCCAACTACATTTATGTGTATAAGTACTATAATATTTCTTTTATAGACCTAAAAGTGTCACTTAATCACTCAATCAAGAACAACAACAAAACATAAGGAACTATTTTGTTGGTGACAAATTTTTTTTTGGTCATCATAATACAATTGAATCATGACCAGAAAATAATTTTTTTATGGTACAAGCACCATCCTATTTCCTATATGGCTTCAATTTATTGTTGAAATGTTGAGGGAGCATTTCACATGATAATATGCATAGTTTGCATGTGCTAGTTTCCATCATGTTGTGGATAAAATATGTACCTATCCAACTTATCTATAATTTTCTTAAGTGATTTAGGTACTTAAAGTCATAAAATAATACTAATGCTCCTTCAGGCATTACCTTACATTTAATATGCTTGTCTACCAAATCTTATAACGTGCCTTATCTATTTGTTGGCTCTACCTTGCTTAGGAATGCACCTCATACAACCATTACAAGTCCTCTATCCTTTCACTTAATGATTCTTTGTCATCCAAATGACTAATACACATAATGCATAATGATGGAAAAAATAAATCCATTAGTATAATTGCCTAGAATGGTGTATCCCTATTTATATGCTTGTAGGTTATGTGCCCATAAAACTCATGACACTCAATCATCCCAATATTTATTACCAAAATCACATATTTTTGTGAGGCACATTCCTTATATCATATTGAATAATTTGTATATGCCATTTTCTTAGGGATGATATGGGTTAGTCTTATCATATGCCAACATGTACTCGACTAGTAGGATTTTCACATTTTCATTTAGGAAGTGTGTTACTTTGTCACTAGTTAAATTGAGTGGCAACCCATATCAACTTTATGTTCTCCCATATGAATCATGTGGTAGTGGTGGTAGTGCAATTTTTAGTAGGTGTTACCTCAACCCACTTTGTGAAATAATTAGTGGACATCAAAATATATCGTATGCCTATGCATGCTATTATGGGAGTGATTTTCCCAACAAGTCAATGTCCTAATTTTCAAATGGCACCTAGGCAAGAATGGGGATGAGAGGAATATCATCCCATTAGTTTGGCTTCCTTGTGTAGTAGCATATGTCACATCTCTTAGCATAATCATTTGAATCTTAGAATAAGCTTGACCACCATAAGCTTGATTGTAGCACTTTATGTGGTGTTTCATCTCCAACATAATGGCCTCCTATGATCCCCTCATGCACCTCATGTAGAATAGATTCTATTTCATGTTCTAAAAAAACTTAGTGTATGAATTCATCTCAACTTAATTTATATATCTCCCCACTAATGATTTGAAGGGGGTGGCATAAATAGTGAGATGTTTCTTCTATTTGGTTGTTATAGTCTAGGGTACAAACCTAGATGTTAGAAATGTGGCTATATCCACCAAGTATTATGGAAATTGATAGTATTTGTAGAGTTTCACATCTAGTATATCATATTTAATGGGTAATATTGCATCACCAGAGTTGATGTGAGACAAACGGTCTAAGTTTGAGTTCTATTTTCTAGGTTTGATGACAACTAAGGAATATAATTCCTAAAATATAACTATCTATCTACAAAAGCATCCATGGAGAATGAGCTTATTCATAAGCTAATTAAATTCCTCATGATTAGTGAAGAAGATGAATGGGTTGCCAAAAAGTACTATATAATTTTTTTCAAGGCATAAACCATGGCAAGTGCTTTGTGCTCAGTTATTATATAATTCTTCTCTACTTATGTCAAATTTTTTCTTGCAAAAGAGATGGGATGGTCCAACTTACCTTCACTGGGTTGTGTCATAATAGCACCAATTTCATAGTCTTATGTGTTGACACAGACATGGAATGGAGTCATCCAGTTAGGAAACTAAAGGATAGGTTTTTTATCCAACTTAAGGTTTAGAGTTTCAAATGAATCCTCTTGTATTGTACCCTAGTAGAATGGGCCATCCTTACACACTAACTCCTCTATAAATGTTGTGATTCCTATATAAATCCTTATAAACTTTATATAATATCCATAAAGTCCAAAAAAGGTGTAAACATCATTCTGCATGGAAGGGGTCTGGAGCTATAGAATAATAACAATCTTTGTGGGGTCGATGAGCAAACCATCTTTACAAATGATGTGATCAAGAAATTTTCCAAATGGCATCATGAAGATGCACTTATTAAGGTTTAAGGATATTTTTAGATATCATCACCTCTCAAAAATGAGGCACAATTTATCATAATGGTCTCTCACAAGCTCATACATAATCCAATTATCAAGGTACACTGGGAGAAACTTATGAATATAATTGTTGAATGCAGTGATGACCACTCTGGAAAATATGACTTGCACATTCTTGATCCCAAAGGGCATCATGTTATAGGAAAAATAACCCCATTATATCTCAAAGTTTAATTTAAGCATATCATCTTCTTTAATTTGTACTTGATTGTATTTACAGAAACCATCAATTAAAGTATAGATTTTGTAGCCCATGACTCCATCCAGGACTTCATCATTAAATGGAGTTGAGAAGGGGTCGATGACATAGGTAGCATTTAATAATTGGTAATAAACACAAATGTGGATGCACCCATCCTTCTTAATGATAATCACCATGAGGCTCACCCATTTTGACTCTTGCATTGGGTAGATTACTCATGCTACCAACATACTATTAATCTCCATTTTGACCTTAGCACAAAGATTGGAATTCATTTTGTATGGGAATTTTTTGATAGGTCACATGCCATGCACTACATTTATGCTCATTTTTAAATGGGATGGGTGGACACCATTCATGTCTTAATAATTACATGGAAATAAATCTTGAAACTCCTTCAGGTGATCCATAATTCATGTTAGCTCCATGTTGGACCAATATGCACCCAGAGTATCCAGTTTTGGTTCTCTTTCCATATTGATATCAACCTAGGTGGTCTTTATTAGTGTATGGTAGGGCTCATTTCTCTCTTGATGTGTGTGCTTAAATTTCCTAATCCCATAAATTATTTTAATGTGGATATGAGTAGGGTCTTCCTTGTCAGGGGAACT
Source organism: Torreya grandis (assembly GCA_037957365.1). Classification (NCBI taxonomy): domain Eukaryota; kingdom Viridiplantae; phylum Streptophyta; class Pinopsida; order Cupressales; family Taxaceae; genus Torreya; species Torreya grandis. The sequence continues at coordinate 1,183,566 of JARHVA010003278.1, read as the reverse complement.
ATCATCCACTTGGTGTACAAGCTTCCTCTTTCCTATCAAGAATGTCTAATTTTTCACTTTATAAAAATCCATATCTTCATCACTTGAGTCATTTTGAGTATCTTCTCCTAAAATAAATTTGGGAGTGTTAATCCTTTCTCCCCAAACATATCTTATAGGCACTCCTTTAAGATTGTAGTGTCCTTAAACACTGTCATTCAAATGACTTGCAATGAATAGATAAATTTTTGGTTATGGGAGGAAAAGGAGAAGGTGTGCACAAGATTTTCCTTCAAGACATCCCAGCTATATATCTCATAGTGAATTTTGTTAACCACATACCAAGCTCATTCCCACATCTTCAAGGATTTTTATAATGTGTCCACCCATATGTTCCTTGGAGCATTTGCATCATAGTCAATCCATGTTTCTTCATATAAGTGTATGTGCATTATTGGGTCCAAATTGCTAAAGCATGTATAAATGTCTAGGCCTTCATTTATTTTCCCAAATATGGTGTAGATGGCTACTTTTACATCTTTCCAAGTTGTCAAGCTATACCAATATGCTACCCACCAATGAGTGGTAGTGCTTATCAAAGTATATACTAATGCACCCATCATGTTTTCTTCCTTTTATATGCATGACTCTAGGCCATGGACATATTATTATAATAGATCACTCCCCTCATAGCATGGTAGTGCTACAAGTTTACCTTTTCTTAGGTAAAATACTCTATTTCCTTTGTTCTTTTTCAAGGGACCCCTCTTCATGAATTGTAATCAATTTGAACCCAACCAGTCCTCATACATTTTGGTGCCTTGGTGCTCATTACATGACACATCTAACTAGTGGTTTTATAAGATTATTAAACCCATTAATTAAAATATATGTTGGTAGTGTTTGAGGTTAACTGTCCATCATTCCAAGAAAGCACTCCTTGGTCATTGGGGTTGATAGTTTCAGCACCTTACATCATGATGTTATAGATTTGGTTGATCTCATCTTCAAGATCAACACTTCCTACAAAAGGGGTCCTTGGTCACTTGATAAGTGGATCATGACCTTATCCTTACCATTTTCAAAGTTCATATAGTTCTTATTGAAGTATACCATTAACATTATTTGCATAACACCATGGCCTACCTAGGAGTGCTTGATAATTATCTTGCTCAGCTAACTTGATCACTTCAAAATCAACATGAACTTTGAGACCATAATATCTATAATGGTGCCTTTTATAATTTTTATTGGTTGTATCCTATATTTATTAGACATGAAAATCACATGGGGAAGAACTTGAGGCTAGCCTACCCATCTTCTCACATGCATTCCTTGTTAATATAGTGATCTTAGTACATGTGTCCATGAGGACCTTACATACAAACCATCCATCAATAATGACATTCACCAGGAGTTCTTGATCATACTATGAGTTCTATGTATGTTTTAACTCTCACACCCTTTCCATGCATGGTGTAGAAATGTCAACTAGCTTCTACCTAGCATGTTATAAAAACAAATTCTTCAACAGGGGCATCATCCCTTCTATTTATAGGAGGCATAAGATCTTTGTTAGCTCTTGTACCTTAGCCTCCTAGTTATCTTTCTTATTTCATGAGGTAGTAGCTTTTACCTCTAGATTTCATGCCAATTAGAGTTCTCCTTATAGGTTTTGAATGATGATCATGGCCAATTGTAAGACATCCTTTTGGAACACAAGGTCAAGGTAAGGTGAAGATTTGGGTTCTGACTACATGATATGCTTAGTGTGACTTAGTTCCCCATATTCTAGGTGAAAATCTAGTGTTGGTATAATTGGAAGATGATTGGTGATCCCACTATGAGTAGTCACCTACACCTTGACTTTCTTGGTATTGGTTGGTTCTGCCTTTGGAGCATATTTATTTGATTTTTACTCATACCAGATCATTTATGCATCTTTGTCTACATCGAGATAGCCTTGGGTCAAATTTTTATATAAGTGAGGAAATCCCTTGACCTTGTGTGTTCATTTAAAATATCCACATGTTAGATGTGTAGGGTATTCATGTTGATAGTGCTCAGTCTAACTATACTTATAATATGATCATAGTGGGAATCTTCCTCCACACCATCTTCCATCTCACCCTTTAACACCTCTTTTCATCTTATGGCCTACATTATTCTAGCCATATCCTAAATTTTTCTAACCATATCCATTATTTCCTAAAATTTCCTACACTCTAGCTACTACAATTGATTTCCATGTATCTCTCTCTCCATATTTTCATGTATATTTTTGATTACATGGTAATGAACTATAGTATAACTGTAGGCATCTCAAAAATGATAATATATGGTTATGTTAACCTAACTTGTGTCTTAAAAAAAAGGGAAATTTCAAACATCATAAACCTTGTGGAAAACCTCACAACTTTGAAGCAATGTATGCACATTTCTTTGAGGTTAGTTATTCCTATTATGGCCTTCCATCTCATAGTCAATTCACCATAATCTAATTTGAACATCTTGTGATGAACTAGTGGTTAGTTTTTGGAGTTGTGTGGCCATGGATACAATTTGTTCTTCCATTAATGGGTTTATATTAGTGTCAACACTTATAACTACCTTGGCTTTAAGCACAACTTTAACCACTTCTCAAGGATCTCTGAATGTCTTCATGGAGAACATTCTTCTAATGGTACTAACAATCCTCTAATCAACCATTACATGTGATGGGAGGGGTGAATGTCATAAGGAAGCTTAGAAAGAAGAATTTTAAACCTAACATCATATAGGCACATGCTCTTTTATATCCCTTGGATAATTTCCTTAAATATGGTGATGCTCTACTTTTCAAACTTAGGTATGTTGAATTCCTTTAAAAATGCTTCCTTTAATGTGTCATAATCAATCATAGCTTGGTTAGGATTAAATTTCCTATACTAGGTATGAGAACAATCAAGTAGAGTTTTCATGAACTATGTTTCCTTGCTCTTCAATTGACTTATTCCCCAAGTGTGCCATTTAATCTCACATATTAACACATGCTTTATGTCATTTTCCATGGCATGATATTTTGGAAAGTACATTATCATCTCATAATATATTTATTGTGGGGGGTGATAGCATCTGAAGTGCTTGCCCCTAGTACTTATCCTAGTATCAGTCCTCTGATGCCTCTAGTCAATGGGTTGGGTATTAACCCTATTGTTATTATATGCACTATTAAAGTTGACGGTGTGGTTTTACTCACTTTTGGTACTAAAACACTCCTTATGGGTTATTGTAAACTCTACGTAGCTAAAATTTTCTAAACTAAAAAGATTTCACTCATATTATATGTTATTGAGCTAGAACCCAAAGTTATATAGGTACCTTCACTTATCTCCTCATAAGGGATAACTTGTTCAATCAAAAAATTATACTTCAAATCTACAAACTAGTTAAAATCAATGTGGACAACAAGGTCAGTTATCACTCTTCTTTCTTGTCATGGGAGATCCATTGCATGATCTAGTGCCACATGTTCAAAGGGGGTAGGTACTTGTATTACATCTTCAATAGTCAAATTTTATATGGACCCAGTGCATTTTTAACCCATCAGTAATTGATCTTGATATATGGATTCATTATTCCTCTCCTTTCACTACTAAAATTCAAGAGATCCTTCTTCATGCTCTTCCCACTCACTATAGGTTCTCTTAGCACTTTCAAGTTCTAGATCTTCCATTAGTCTACACCTTCTCTTATTATAAGTCTATCTTCTAAGCTTTTGGGTGTTAATCTGTTCATCCCCTTATATTTCACTTCATATATACATTCCATTCTTCCATGTTACACTACTCATGTGTGAAAGGAATTTAGCCTTCTATTCTTATAATTTAAAATCCATAATACATGATTAATTTCATAATCTATATGATGAATGTTTTTGAAAATGTAACTACAACCTCATGTAAGAATTGATACTCTACTTCTTTAGGGTAGGAGTAAGTTGATAATGTAAACTCAAGCACATAACTATTCAATTTTCCTTTCCTCCATTTATCTACAGCTCTATTCCAAGTGGTATTAAGGTTCTCAAGCTTTTCTAAGTGCTCTTTTATCTACTCAAGGTTCTATTCATAGCTTCATCTTCTATGGGTCACACAAGTAGCCAAATATCAATACACATGCTTAGTTAGTTCATAAAAGAAGACCTCATATATATCATCATATAGGTTATTCTAGACCCACTTCATCGGCTTCTATTCTTTACAAGATGGATGTTTCAATGCAAACCTATCTTCCACCTATTCTAGCCAGTGCTTGATGTTATTGAGGGAGAGTTGAAACATTGTTATTTTATACCATTATAACAACAAAATCTAATAGGGTCCCAACCATAGAATAAAAATGTTTTATAAAAGTTGGGTGTTAAGTCATTTACTTTTTCGAGTACTTATCTTGTTATCCAAGTCAATTATAAACTTGTTACAACTAGGCACAAACCTAGAATAATCTTGTAATACTTAAAATTTATCATTCAACTATTTAAACATCAATTCATATAAGGTGAAAACCGTATATGCTCACCTAAAGCATATCAGAGAAATAACTAGGGCTTGTGTTGTGCTAGTCATACCATGACATAACTCATTATTTAACATAATTATCCATTATAACAATATCATTGGCAAGGTTATTGGTGTAAGTCATTCTGAGTGGAGTCTGATGGTATGTAGGCACAAGGCCTATATGGTGTTGGTTCTATAGTCTCATGGGTGCAAGCCTATATTTATCTTATCCTAACATCATTTAGGTGCTTAGAGGGTTTAATGGAATTATTTTAGATTGAGGGGTCATCCTTAGGCTCATGCTCTTAGCACTGATATCATCTCTTGGTATGAGTTTTTTCCTACACTTAGATTATTTCTATACAATATACTGATGTCACCATTTATATAGAGATACAATTATTATATTGAATGGAAATCTTTCTAGAACTATTATTTATATATTAAATCTAATCATTACCACTATTACAAACACTATGTAATCAATCCACCTTTAAAGAATATAACTATAACCTCATAAACTAGATTAAAACTTAATTAGGGGAAACACCATTATTCATTACACATTATTCAAATAAATAGACTACATAACATGTGGAATAGAGCAAATGCTAATTTAAATAAACTAAAATCTAAGAGGCTCATAGGTGAGCTTGGGCACTAAAATATAGAACCTTCAAGGCATCCATGCTAGTCCTAAGTTTCAATAGAAGTTGCTTCACTATGTTTGAAACCAATTATAAAGAGCATCACTATCTCAAAGTCACATCATTTACATACTAGTTTAAAATTGGTTTTATATCACTAAGTAGCATCTTCATACTAGGGTGGAAGGTGCATGTCGGGTGCTGATTTGGAGCCTTGGTTGATCATTCCAATGGTTCCATCACCTTTCACCCTTTATGTTATAGTTTTCATGTGTATCCACTTATAAAAATTCCCTACAGAACCTAGGTGCCAAGTAACTGCCTGCTAGCTGACATAAGATCTATGAAGATTCTTTGAGTTGTCACAAAAGGTGCCAGAGCAAAAATCATTCCAAATGCTCTCCTCACACCAAGATATCTATTGAGTTGGTATGGATCCATACTTAGAAAAAAAGGGGCCCAAAATAATCATTCATAATTTACTATGAATTTACAAAAATGATTTATGGAATTAGTAAAAATGTCATTCATATTGTTGAAAATGTTTTGTGAAATTTTTTATTTTCCCATTTTTAGTGAAAACATTAGTTATATTGGCAGAAACACACTAATAATTGAAAACACCCTGGTAATTATATCTTAGGAGTATAAATATCACAAAAATTTTGATTAATTATTTATTAGTGAAAATAATAAAATTCCATACATAACAATACAATGAAACTAAACACTCTTGCTTAAGAACTAGAGGGAGCATAACCTAATGGATAAGACCATAAAATAGAGATTAAAAAACAAAATAATTTTACCTCTCTTATGTAAATTGATGTCCACTTGTTGTCATACTATATTTTCATGCTTATTATATGGAATTAGAGATTTATATCAATGTTTCCCCATGTTGGTAGAATTTATCCAATGACAACTTTTGGATTTTCTAAGCTTGGCTTAGTGTGCATCTTGGTATGAAATGGGCATTATAATATTACTTTGATGGCTTCTTTAAGGCATTCCTGTAGAATAAACTACAAACAAAACTTATTTGGGTATAGTGAGGGAACTTATATTTATATGTCTCAAAAATAACTCTAACCCTAGGGAGGTTATGTTTAGTTCTTACTTTTGTTAAGTCTAAAATAACCTAGGTTTATTTAGGTTAACTCTGGGTTGGGTCAAATTAATCATGAAGGCTTGATAATTCATTTTAGATATTTATGAGCCATAAAAACTCAAAAAAGATATTTTTGAGGTTGTGACTCACTTTTTATTGAATTTTAGGGATTAATAAAACATATTATTATCTCCCTTGACTTTAATCTCATATTTGGCTAAAAATTCCTTTTTTGATGAATGAAATTCACTAATTCAACTTGGAATTTTTATTTAGGCAAGTTAATTAAAATTTTATTTTTAATTAATCTTGGTTAGTGATTTTTGGCTTTTGGTAATTATTTTAAATGTTTTGAATTAATATCTTAATAGGGAAATAATGCTAAATTACTAGGTCATAATTTGACTAGGATTGAAACTGAGTTGGGTTATTTGTGCATACATGGTAATACCCAAAATAAGTAAGATTTACTACATTTATGATAAATTAAATCCCTTAAATATATAAATTTGGGAATTCAAGTGATTTCTAGGCTTAAATTACGTCATTTTCTATAAATTGATGTGAATCCTAATTTAGGCATGAAAGTGGTCGAAAATGAGTATTTATAATTTGCCCCTATTTGAGAAGGTATTGTGAGACATAGGTACAGTAATTTTTTTTCAAATAATTAAAAATATATTATTTTTAAAGGTTCATGCCCTAAAATGAGGTCAAATATCCCTTTATTTCCCCTAGAGGGAGTAGGTGACAAAATAAAATCATCGAATGGTCCCTTGAAATGAAGAAAATTACATGAGATTTAGGCCTTGGGGGTATAAATTTCCAAAGTCGGGGTATAATAAATAATGGAGGTAGAGTCACTAATTTTAAAAAAATTATTTATAATTAGGAATGAAGGATGGGACACTAATTTTCCCTAAGTTATCTATAATTAGTGGCACATATATTTGCCCCTGTAGGGTGGTGGGACTAACACTGATTTACCCAAAGGTAGTTATAATCAATAATGGAATATGGAGACACTAATTTTACCAAAGGTAGTTAGAATTAATGACATAGTAATATTCCCTAATAGGGTGGGTGGAGTAGGTAAATAATTATTTTCCCAAAGGTAGTTCTAATCATTAGCACATGATGCAAAAATAATGATTTGCCCATAGTCGATTATAATCATTAAATTGGTAAAAACTGAATGATTTAACCAAAGCAATTGTAATAATTCATATGTTTAAATCACATGACTTAAAATGATTATTCCCATAAAGGTAAGATACATAATTGATTGATCAAAAAATAATTTGTCATACCTGGGCAAATTAGCAAGTTGAGCTAATGTGAAAAACCCATAAAATGGATTTATAATGAGCTAGAAAGGAATAAAAACACATTTATATCCTAAGTTTGAGAATGAAGATGAACATTTGAGTAAACATGGGGTATATGTAGAAAAATAATGTTTTCAAATGGGTCTTAAAAGAGGCCCAAAAAGATAATTTAGTTACAACATGGCTGAATAATAAGTCATGTATGATCAAACAACATGAAAAACAAACCATAGATATGAAAAATACACATTTTAGAGTGTGTATAATGAGATTTAGGCCTTGGGGGTGTAAATTCAAATTTCTAATGTATATATTCACCCTAGGCCTTGGGGTGAAAAACAATTCTTTTTCACCTGAGCCATTTGAATTTTTAAGCTATGGTTTTCTACATGAGTGAGCTGAGAAAAATAGCATGTGAAAGATCCCAACATCATGTTTCTAACCAAGTGAGGGAACATATGTGACCAACACACTATAAGAAACTGATAAGTACTTCCAATTTTTGAAAATTATTGGGTTGTGTGTGTGTGCATCCATGTGTGTGTGTGTGTGTGTGTGTGTGTGGTTATAATCATTTGCACATTTAAATCATGTGATTTAAAATGAGTTTGACACAAAAATTCAAGATACATAATTAATTGATTAGAAAAGATTTTTTTAAAACTTGGTCAAATTTACAAGGGGAGGTAATGTGAAAAACCCATAAAATATATTTGTTATGAGTTAACAAATAATAACATGTTTCTAGTCTAAGTTTGAGTATGAAGATGCATGTTTGAATAAACATGAGGTATAGGTAGAAAAATAATGTTGATAAAAATAATATGTGAAGGAGCTCAACATCACATTTTTGAATGAGTGAGGCACTACATGTAACCACCATATGATGTGACAATAGTAAGAACTTCTAATTTTACCATTAATTTCATTTTTGATGCATTTAATGTTAGTATTAGGTTAGAAAATGGTGAAGTTATTATTTGCATTTTAGGCAAAATGGTGGCTTCACCAAGTAAATTAGTGACTTCATCTTAGAAGTAAAAAAAACTAGTTTTGAGACCCAACAAGTGTCCAACCTCTATAATAGAGGGTTAAATTATCTTAATAGGTTAGGTATACAATTATATTGATGCTAAATTAACCGTGTTTACAAGAGTGACTGGCTATTTTAACTTGTTGGGAGTGCCACTTCCACTATCTACACACCCCATAGATCTAGATAATTGGCATGATCAAATTTATAGAGGCCTTAGATTTACATGATGTGGCACAAATGTCTATCATTTGAATAAATAGAGCATACTTGAGTGCATTGGTAGAATGCTATCACAATGAGATATCCACTTTCCATTTGCCTTCTAGAGAAGTGATAGTCACACTTGAGGATACTTAGTGTATCCTCAAGTTATTGATGTGAGGATAGAGGCTTTTATGGACACCTCCAACATAATAATAGATTGTACTAGATGATTTGGTCAGCTACCAGGTCATTCTTATGGATCATGGGAAGGTTGACATAGATTTTATTGAAACACACATTGATATCCAACCTGATAATATGCTCATTTAATATCATTCACCACCAACACTTATCAACGAGGAGGTTTTAATTTTTATGGATATCATCAATAACATATTTCTTCTTGATAAGAGTGACTAGTATTTCCACATGAACCTCAGAGATGTAGTGTGAAACATGTTAGATGAGGTGATTTGGTTTTCATGGGGATCATATACCTTGGTGTAACTATACAAAGATCTCCAAATGGTGGCTGATCATGGAGTATGTAGCATTGGATCCTCCACTCTAATGATAGTCGAGGGATGGGAGCACATTGTTATTGAGAGACTAGTGGATCAAAAATAGGTTCAAGACCTAGAGGAGCCACTATAATATGTCTAGGCATATACTAGGGTAGGATAATGTAGACATAGGGGAGATATTTAGTTCTACCTTAGGATGCTTTATGAGCGCACCCGATAGTTTTTTATTTAGAGACCATAACTTGTTTATCAGTTCTACTAGTTCATGGATGGCTAGTATATGGTGTATATGACTATAAGGTGTTTTCTTACTAGTAGATAGTCTCACATCATTAATGATTACCACCCTAATTATGTAATCTTATTTTTTGGATTTACACAAGATGTTCTAGAGGGCCCTAGGTGGTTTACCCATGTCACACATGAGATCAATTGAGACAACCTTATCATTTAGAGGAGTTTATCCACTATGAGTTTTTTGAGCATGCCACAAGTTACTTGAATCTATACAAGAGGTATTAAAAATGCATGGATTAATCCAACATACATTAATTGATGGCTAAAGGTGTGCCCTTTGAGGCTTATAGTTCCAATTTAGGCAAGTGGATAGAGGCATGTGAATATTTATAATATGGAGGCTGAGATATTTCCTGAGACATTTAATGGAAATAGGAGTACTTAGCAGAATAATAATTGTGAGGAGGGTGATGATGATAGATTTGACAAATTTGATGGAATAGGATATGGAGGAGACATAAATAGTGATGATGGTGGTGATGAAGGCCTATCCATGATTGTGTTAAACCCCAACATAATAGGAATTATAAGTACATAGGTTGATCTAGGCCATGCAGGGCTTTTTGGTGCAAAGAGGGAAAGTCAAGATATAGGCATGCTTGAAGAGGAGATCATCAATAGGGTGGGGGAGATCCTAGCCCTATATCGGTGGGTGGTTTAACTACAAAGTACTCTAAACATGTGATATGATGATATGACTCACTTTCAATATGATATTATCCATATGAAGGTTGAGGTGTCTAAGATGGTACAAATACATACTTAGATTATTGTAAAGAGGGACAAGGTCATCAATGATAGGGATTAGGCATTTATTGATATTAAGAGGTTCTAATGATATTAAGATAAGGCTCACAGAACTAGTACATAGATAGGTTTTCATAGGTGATTATTGAGAGCCTTTGGGCTAAATATGAAGGCCTCATGCTATCAGAGAGATTATGAGACTATTGTTCCTATGGACCAATAAGTTTCATCAATTGAGGTATGGGATGCTTAGAGAACATTTAGTATATTAGGTTAGTCCTAGACTAAGACCCATTTGATAGGGGATTTAGGGTAGTTATTTTATTAGTGACAACCACCACCACCACCAAGACCACCATGGTAACCAAGGCCACCTCTAGTGCCATGTCCCATAAACATGCAAAGATAGAGTTGATCATAGGCATATTGTCATTTTGGTAGAATGTACTTTTTGTATCATCATATTGATGTATTTTTAGACACCATTATGATATGTATATATATTATATGTATATGACATTGAAGATACATAGACATTTTTTTGGGGGTCCTTCAAGCCTGATGTATATGTACATGATTATTCCTTTGATAAATATGATAGCTATTCTTATATTGGTATCATGTTTAACATTGTTTATAATTTTGGATGTTTAACATTATTAATGTTTATGCTCATGTATGCTCTTTTATTTACTGATTTTCCATGTATATGAGATGGTGTTCAATTGTTATCTATTTATGTTGTATGACTTATATGTACACTTATTCAACGATGCACATTTGCATTATCACATTATAAATCATATTTTATTTATTTATAACTCATGAATTTAGGCATGTGTTTAGGTCTTTTCCTAATTTTGATCTCAGAGAAGGACCATCATTACATTGATTCGATAGTCTCTATGTTTTTATTTTTTATTTTAGCTTATGATATTATGCATCATAGTTATGAAAAACTATAATAAAAATATATACCCTAATCCTATAAGACTTAGTTTAAATATAAATATAAAAAAACTTAAAAATAAGATATCAATAATAAAACCCCAAGTGTAAATATAACAAATAAATTAAGTATAGGACTAGATACAAAAATTCATAACCTAAGTACAAGATATAGATAATTAAGGATTGAGTGTAAATAAAATTTAATAGACCTATATAAATTGAGAAAAATAAAAATGAAAAAAGGAAATAAGACAAAAACAAACAAAAAATATAAAATAAACACATAAATAAACAAGTCAAACAAATAAACACAAACAAACAAAATAAATAAACAACACAAACTATAAAAATAAATATACAAGAAAATAAATAATAAAAACAAACAAAATAAATAATTAAGGCAAGATAAAAAAAACTAATTAAACATAAACAAGATGATAAATAAATAAAACAAATGATACAAGCAAAATAAACAAACTCAATAAACAAAACTAAAGAAAATAAACAAACAAGACGAAACAAAAAATAATATACAAATATGGCTAAGGCAAACAAGAGTTCAATAAATAAACTATTCTAAACACACAAAGGCAAAAAATAAACCAAGATAAATAAATGGAAACATATAAACAATGTTTAGTCACAATGTTAATACAAATTATTTGTTCATGTGTCATAGAGGTATTACTCTTGGAGATAGAGTTACCCTTGGGCTAGGTATAAATAACACTTTATAGGGAAAAACAATAAAGTTGAGATGGAAAATGGTTTCCCCTAGGCTATAGGAGATAATGGCATGAACAAAAAAAATGGGGGAAATAGAAGAAAAGGAAGGGGTAGTTGAGTTGACTCTAGATTCACTAAGAAAGTGAATGTTTCCTACATATTCATGGACACTAGGTCTAACATGAAATTTAGGCTACATGTAGATCCCCTAGGATATGGGATAGAAGAAAAATGATGATAATAAATCATGATTGACTTGTAGAGTAAAATGGGAATGGTCTCACAAAATGGTGAGTGCATAAGAAAATAAGGGGATGATGTTCAAAATCATGAAAGAATCAAAACAAATAAATTACACAAGGGCAAGAGCATGGTTAGTGATAAAACCAAACTTAAAAATAATATACAATTATATACTAATGAACCTAAATTATAATTAAAAGTGTTTAATACATTTATGGCTTGGAATGAGAATAAGCTCAAAAAATGGTGAGACAATTAGCTGAGGTTGCTCATAAAATGATGAGAGAATTAAAAAAGAAAATGGTCACAAAATGGTGAGAGAATAAGAAAAATAATAAGGATGGGGAAAATAAAGTACAAGTGGTTACTTGTGAAATAGCTATAGGACAAATAATCCTTAAGGCAAAGAAGTAGTCATGAAGTACCAAATGGAAATAAATTGATAAAGAAGTGGTAGTGATGGCCGAAGTAACCCGAGATACCCCATGTATTCAAGTGCTGCCTATATAGTCTATGTGGACCTTAGGTTGATGTAGTTATCCTATAAATGGGAGGGGGAAAGGCCAAGTAGCCTAAAAATGAATTTAGATATGTAAGAAATTCCATCCTAAAAAAATTGATGGATTTACATTCCTCATGGAAATTCTAGACCAATTTTCACGATATTGTGATTTTTAAGATTTTCCTAAGTCTTTTCAAATATTTAGGGGTTTTTAATTTTTTTAATGTTTTTGGAATTTTCTAGGCATCTCAATTCAATAGATAATTATGAGATATAGAATGGTCCAACTCAAAAAACAATAGGAGTGTGGCTTAGGTTGCTCATAAAATGGTGATAGCATAGCTTAAAAATATTTTAAAATGATGAGAGTGTGGCAAAGGGGTGACTATGCTAACCTTAATGTAATTTGATTACTGCCTACATAGTTTAATAAGACCTCAAGTCACTGTAATTCCACCTACAATGGTGAAAGCTGGGAAAATATTCCTAATGTTTTGGTGTTTTCTATATCTCAACTCAATAGAGAATTACAAGATACAATATGGTTTAACTCATAAAATGGCAAGAGAGAGGATTAAAAATGATTTAAAAATAGTCAGAGCATGGAAAAGGGGTGACTAATATTTCATTTATTTAAATTAAGCATTGCCTACATAGTCCTATAGGACCTCAAGTAATTGTAATTTTGCCTATAGTGGTGAAAGCTGGGAAATATTCCCAATGTTTTGGTGTTTTTAATATCTCAACTTGATAGATAATTATGAGATACAACATTGTATAACTCAAAAAATGTCAATATTATGGATTATAAATTCTCACAAAATGGTGAGAGCATGGCAAAGGGGTGACTAGGCTATCCTTAATGTAAATTGATTGTTGCCTACATAGTCCCATAGGACTTCAAGCCATTATAGTCTTGCTTACACAAAAGGAATCAAACAAGTTTAGGTATAGGAAAATGGAAAGATATATGGCTCAGTAATGGCAAGGTAATGTGACTATTCATGCTAAAGGAGTTATTCCTAATTTGACAAATGTAGTTATAATTAGTTAAAAATGATAATGGTTGAAGGTGTTACCAATAAGTAGTTATAATTAGTATCATGAGTAGTGAACATAACAAAAAATGAAACATGAAATTTTCAATGTGATTTCAAAATGGATACCATGTTTGCAAATGAGATGGTTAAATATGAATTTGGATATATACTTACCTATGACATAAGTGAGGTGAATGGCTTCTAGCCACTTAGTAAAATATTCAATAGTAAGTAGGACATGTTTATGGTCATTTGATGATGTAGTACTAATATTGCATACAATTTCAAGTCCCCATGTTGAGAATTTCCATGGTGTTGTTAGTGGTTTGAGTGTATTGGCTAGATCATGCATCAAATTAGCATGATTTTGACACTTTACACACCTCTTCATATATGCAACTACATCTATCTCCATAGTCAGCTAGTAATAACTAGTATTCATTGACTTTTTAGCTAAAATTTGCCTATTAGTGTGGGATCCACACACTCCATGAACTTACATTAATGCTAATTTAAAATCTACCAAAGGTAAATAATGAATTAGAGTTTCATAATATCTTCTATGATATAGGGTTAATCCAAGTAAAGTATAACAAGAAGCTTTATGGATGAAGGCTTTTTTTCTTGCATGAAAGGTTAGGTGGAATAAATTGGTCTTGGAGGTAGGCATATATGTTAGAATACTAGGGAGATGTGGAACCAAAAATGTCACAAACCATCTTGATGGCTGATTGTTCATGTACTAGTGCTAAGAGATGTTGCAAAATAAATTGTTAGACCCTAGTTTTATCTAAAATCTCAATCATAGATCCAATTATGGAGATAACAACAAATATTATAGTATTGAATTAAGTTATCTATTCAGACTAAATGTTATAAATCTGATGTTTGAGAGTATCGACCATATCCTTGTATGGTAACAACTTTTCATCCTTCATCTAGTATTGATATGTTACCTAATTGATGATTAGCTATGAATCACCATGAACCAGTAAATGTTGGATGTTCCACTGTACTACTTGGTGAAGTCCTATGATGAGTGCTTCATAATTTTCCATGTTATTAGTATAGTAAAAATTAGTGCAAAAGGACTTGGAAATAAGTTCCCCATGCAACGTGATAAAAATTATTTCAGCACCTAATCTACAAGCTTTGAATAAACCATCAAAGTAAATTTTACACTGTTCTACCTAAGGAGGTGCTTCTTCTTTAGTTATGGTCATAATGGATTCATTTTGAAATATAAATGTAAGAGGTTCATTATCATGAATAAGAGCTTCTACAAGATGATCTGCAATTACTTTTCCTTTCCTTAATGACCTTTTGATTTGGATATTTGATTTCAAACTCGCTCAAAATCATGATCCATTTTTCCATATGACCCTCTAAAATTAATCTAGAAAGTAGATATGATCCAGGTGGATCCATGTATCATTCCATTTTTTAAAGTTGTCAAATTCTAGTTGAACCATTTTCACATCATAGGGTTCATTGAGAGCTTTTTGATGCTTCTTCTGGAATGAAAAATAGAGTCTGGATGCTCGAGATAAAGCTTACTAAAGTATTCTTGTGATAGGTAATTAATAGGTGTCAAAAAGTGACATGGAACTGTATAAATATGCCAAGTGGTCCAATAACCCTTTGACACGTGGAAATGTAAATTAGTGTAAAAAAATTGGTTTGGTGTTTGTTTTTAGCCTCTGGTCTTTGACATGCAATCATATGAGGATCCATGGGCCCTGTTATTTACTCGTTGGGGGCCCTTATCGAGGGTCGACACACTCTTGTACAGGGGTGACTTGGCCTCTTATACTTTATATGGTATTGTTAACAACATTGTATTTATGTTATCCAAGCTACTCAAACCCCACCAATGTGGGATACTTATTTTCCACATCATAACTCTTCAAAATTGCTATGCCATACTTTTCCATGCCATGACATGCCAAGACTATTCCATGTCACGCCAAGACCATGTGCTCACATGCTTTCCAATGGCAACCTAAGTTAGGCACCAAGATAACCCTAAGTGCATAAGTCTCCCTCCAAAAAGGGACACTGGCATACATCTTGGGGGCCGCCAACCTTTTTAAAGTATTCAAATAGTTGCAAATTCCCAAATGTGGGATAAATAGATAAGACAAAAGCACCACAAAAGGAAGGCTGATGCCTTGAACCCAAGATCTCTCATCCAAAAGGATAAGGCCTTGACCGCTTGAGCCATAGGCTTGGAAGTGATATAAGAGGGGCAAATTTCCACTTGAAGGGTATTAGATAGCCGACTGTGTGTGGAGAATTAATAAGGTCAGAGATTAATTAATGCTTTATATGGCCTTGGGCCTTTATTTTAAAGTTTGAGAGATAATTATATAGGCAAGCAGAGACCAAGGAAGGTGAATTGAAGACTTGAATTTAATTTGTAAGCCATTTTGATGCACAAATTAATGGAAATGGTCCTCACTTTGAATGGACCTAAAGACGTAGGTTATTGAAGCCGAACTCCGTTATTAATTTGCTGGTGATTTCTTCTGATTTTTCTCTACTATTTAATAATTTTGATCTTCATTTTAATTTTGCTTTTAATTATTTATGAAAAATTTAAAGAAAAAGTTGGGAATTGTAAAGATCTTTTAAGTGCAAAAGTGAGTTGTTTGAATTTGCTACACTTGCATTTTTTTAGTTTTCAGATCAGATTTTTGGTATCAGAGCGATTGTTATCTAATAGTGATTGCTAGTGTATGTTTATAAGGTCTAAATCCCAAAAGGGTGAAGGAAAACTCATTGAGTATAATCTAGAGATTGGCTCAAGGCATGCTTCAAGGATGGATAAAGAAGAGATGGAATCCGAACAAGCTTTCCACCAAGCTTTCATGGAGATGAGAAGCATGGTTGAGGAATTATACCATGACAAATAAAAGAAATTTGAGAATGAGAAAGTTGATTATCAAGAATCTAAAGGTAAGGAAACTAAAAAACCTTCTTCATCGGATGATGGTAAAAAAATTGTGGAATCTCCCCTTCACTTAAATTGGATATTAAGTTTGAACTACCAATGTTTAACGGTGAAGTTAATGCCAAAATAATACATAATTGGGTCAAGAAAATAGAATTTTATTGTAGGGTCCAAAAGATTACAAGGGACAAATAAAAAATTAATTTGGCTACTCTTCGTATGGGAGGCACAACTCTCATCGAGTGGGAGAGTAAGTTTAAGGAAATTGAGCTTAAAAAAGGTAACTTGATTTCTACTTGGAATGAATTTGTTGAAGAACTCATAAAGAAATTTTATCCTTTAGGATATATGTAACAAGCCATGATGGATTGGAAAATTTTCAGACAAGGAAAAGGCCAAAATGTTCAAGATTATACACAGGAATTTAGGAAAAAATCTTTACTTTTGAATGTTCCTCTTTACACATAAGAAAAATTGCTAGAATATATAGGTGGGCTACATAGTTACTTAAGACATATGATTCTTATGTTCAATCCCACTAATTTAGATGCAGTATGTGTACAAGCCACTCATTTAGAGGCTAGAGGAAAATAATCAAAAGAATCTCTTCCTAAAGTTAAAAGTAAGTAATCTAATGTTAAGCAATCCAAATGAGAAAGTTCATCAGGAAAGGGTAAATAGAAATCCACTTTTACTGTTAAAAAAGAAGGAAAACCATTTTGTAATCATTGCAAGAAAAATCATGATGAGTCTAAGTGTTGGAAACTATACCCTGAGTTAAGGCCTAAAATGTTTCAAAAGAAAGAAAAGAAGACTAATGCTATGGTTCAAGACTTAGGTTCAGATTTAGGTGATGAAACTAAGATCATAGCTATGGGATTGCATAATGATTCTTCTCTTTTAGTTTGTAGCACTAAGTCATCAAATGATGCATCTTATTCTAAATAGAATTCTATGCATGTTGATAAGAAAAGAAATGAATTGTTCCACATTAAAGTTGTTTCAAAACATACTAAGATTGACACTCTATTTGATAGTGGTTAACAAAAAAATTTAATTTCTGAAGAGGTTGTTAAGAAGTTAGGCTTACAAACCAATCCCCATCCGAAGCCATATCCTCTAGGTTGGGTGTGTGACAATGCAAAGCTACAAGTCTCACAAACTTTTAGACTGAGGTTTTCCATCACATCCAAGTTCATAGATGAGGTTGAGTTAGATGTTGTCCCATTGGACATATGTGGGATTATTTTGGGAAGCCCATATATTTATGATAGAAAAGTAATATTTTATAGAGAGGAGAATAAGTAATTGCTTGTTAAGGATGGCATTGAATATATAGTCAGAGCACATCACATTAAAACAAGTCTTTCATTGGTTATAATAGGGAAAATGAAAAGACTAGTTAATTCAAGCAACACTTTTTTTCTCATGTTGATTCTGTCTAAGGAAAAAGAATATTCTTAGGCTTTGGAAAATTGTGATCTTAAACACAAGAATGAATTGGTTGAAATCATTTATACTTATGATGATGTATTTGAAGATCCTAAAGGTTTGCCCCCTAAAAGGGGATTTTAACATGAAATTCAGCTATTACAAGATTATCCTCTCCCTAACATTGGCATGCACAGGTTATCAGTGGTGGAAAATGAGGAAATCAAAAAATAGGTAATGGATTTATTAGATAGAGGTATTATTCATCCAAGTTCATCTCCTATTGGTTTGCCAATTATTTTGATGCCAAAGAAAGATGACACTTGGTGAATGTGTGTTGATTTTCATGCCTTAAACAAAATTACTATTAAGAATCATTACCCTCTTCCTCATATTGATGATTTATTGGATCAATTAAAATATGCTATTTATTTCACTAAGTTAGATTGGAGAAGTGTATATCATCAAGTAAGAATTAGTGAAGGTGATGTTTGGAAAACTACCTTCAAAACAAAACAGGGATTGTTTGAATGGCTTGTTATGCCTTTTAGGCTGTGTAATGCCCCAACTACATTCATGAGATTGATGAACGATGTTTTTAGACAGTTCCTTGATGATTTTTTTTATATTTTACTTGGATGATATATTGATTTTCAACAAGTCTTGGGAAGAGCATGTCATCCACATTAAGAAAGTCATGGATGCATTATGAAGGGAAAAACTTTATTTAAAAATGTCAAAATGTGAATTTAGCAAGACCTCTTTGATATACTTGGGCTACATTGTAGGACATGGTGAATTGAAAATTGATCCTAAAAAAGTAGCAACCATTGTTAACTGGCCTACACCCACTAATACAATTGAGGTTAGAATTTTTCTTGGTGAAGTACAATTTTAGAGAAAGTTTATTGCTCAATTTTCATATATTGCATCACCTTTGCATTATTTGACAAGTGTGAAACATGTCTTTCAGTAGGGAGGCAAACATAAAAAATCCTTTGACACTTTAAAAGAAAAGATAAGTACTACTCTGGTCTTGGCACTTCCTAATATACAACAACCATTTGAGATCGAGACAGATGCAAGTGAGTATGCTATGGGAGCTATTTTAATGCAAGGTAAGAAACCAGTTTGCTATCATTTTAAAACTTTCACAAGTGTAGTAAGAAAATATCCCACTTATGATAAGGAATTTTATGCCTTGGTTCAAAGTGTTAAAAAATGGAAACATTAATTAATGGGAAAATAAATAATAATACATATAGATCATCAACCCTTATAGTATCTCCAATCACAAACTAAGCTACAATAGTCTAAAAATTTTCCTTGGATGGGTTTCTTACAACAAATTCATCTTGTGATTAAGTATAAAAAAGGTATTCAAAATAAAAAATTGCAGATATGCTATCTAGGCCTCCTATGGTTGTTGCATCTATTCTTTTACAAAATGGTTCTCTATCTCATGAGAGTTATAAAGAACAATATGTTAATGATCTTGATTTTTAGGATGTCTATAAAGACTTGATGAGTAGTAGACAAGTAGAAGAATTGAACTATCATGTACACATGATCTTTTGTATCATTTGGGTAAACTTTGTATACCTCAAAATGAGAGGGTGTACATGATTAGAGAAGCACATACTTCTCTTATTTTTGGTCATTTTGGAGTTGATAAAATGGTTGCACATTTGAAAATGTATTGTTACTAGTCCCGTATGCAGGAACATGTTGCCAAATATATTAAGGGATGTACTCTTTGTGCCAAAAGCAAACCTAGTAATAGGAAACTAGGACTTTACACTCCTTTGCCTATTCCTACTCGCCCATGGGAAAGTATCTCCATGGATTATGTGGGGGGTTTGCCTATGACACAAAGAAAACATGACTATTTATATGTGGTTGTGGATAGATTTATCAAGATGTGTGTTTTGATTCCTTGCACTAAGCAAATTACTGGGGAAGGCACGGTACAATTGTTCTTTAAACATGTATGGGTTCATTTTTGTTTGCCTACTTCAATCATTTCTGATTGGGATTCTTGATTTATTGGGGATTTTGGGTCAACTTTGTGGAGACTAATGGACACTAAATTAAAAAACAGCACTACATTTCATCTGCAAATTGATGGGCAAACAAAGGTTGTTAACCGAACTATGGTACATTTGCTTAGGGGTTATAGTAATAAACATCTAAAGTTATGGGATAAACAATTGTGTTACATACAACATGCATATAGTCAGGCACTTCATTCTTCTACTATGAAATCTCCATTTGAAGTTTGTTATGGATACTTGCCTAAATCTCCTCTAGATGTTTGCTATGGATAGGATACAACTGTTGGTGAACCAAAAGAAGCCATTCAAGCTAAGAAGTTCATTGAAAAAATACAACTCATACATTAGATTATTCATACTCAATTGGATAAAAGTCAAGCCAAGTATAGAGCCAGACATGACAAACATCATGTTGATCACCAATTTGTTGTAGGCGATATGGTATGGCTTCACATTAGTAAGGAAAGATTGATAGGTGAAGGTAAAAATTTGAAACCAATCCGATATGGTCCTTTTCAGATTATAGAAAAAATTGGTAAAAATGCTTTTTGATTAAATTTACCATCTTACATGCAGATTTATTCAGTTGTAAATGTGGAAAATTTGAAATTGTATGAGCCTCCAATGATAATTGATCATGATGAAAGTGTATCCATTCCTTCTGTTGATGATTTTGTTCCTGAATATCTAACAAAATTATAAGAAGATATTATTCTTGATAGGAATGTGCAGACTTCATGAAGAGGTGATATTGAATATATTTGTGTTGGTCTAAAAGGGATGCACCCAAACAAGGCCAAATGGATGGAAGTTAGAAAGGTGATGGATAAATACCCTCACCTAATTACCAATTAATTTCAACTTT
This sequence comes from Torreya grandis, assembly GCA_037957365.1. Lineage (NCBI taxonomy): Eukaryota > Viridiplantae > Streptophyta > Pinopsida > Cupressales > Taxaceae > Torreya > Torreya grandis. Next base: position 1,162,387 of record JARHVA010003278.1, on the reverse strand, counting down.
TGAAGGTCCAAAAGTTCCTATTGGGGAGGAGTGATCCAGGTGGATCCATATACCGTTCCATTTTTAAAAGTCTTCAAATTCTGGTTGAACCATTTGCACATCATAGAGTTCATTGAGAGATTTTTGATGCTTCTTCTAGAATGTAAAATAGAGTTTGGATGCTCGAGATAAATCTTGCTAAAGTATTCTTGTGACAGGTAATTAATAGGTGTCAAAAAGTGATGTGGCACTATATAAACATGCCAAGTGGTCTAATAACAATTTCACATGTGGAAATGTAAATTGGTGTAAAAAAATTGGTTTGGTGTTTGTTTTTAGCCTCTGGTCTTTGACAGGTGGTCATATGAGGATCTATGGGCCCTTTTATTTGCTCATTTGGGGCCCTTAGTGAGGGTCGACACACTCTTGTAGAGAGGTGCCTTGGCCTCTTATACTTCATATGGTATTATTACCAACATTATAATTACGTTATCTAGGATTCTCAAACCCCACCAATATGGGATAATTATTTTCCACTTCATAACTCTTTAAACTTGCTATGCCATACTTTGCCATGCCAAGACCACACCATGACATGCCAAGACTACTCCATGTCATGCCAAGACCATGTGGTCACATGCTTTCCAATGGTAGCCTAATTTAGGTGCCAAGATAACCCTAAGCACCTAAGTCTCCCTCTAAAAAGGGGCGTTGGCATATATCTTGGTGGCCACCAAACTTTTTAAAGTATTCAAACAGTTGCAAATTCCCAAATGTGGGATAAATAGATAAGACAAAAGTGCCCCAAAAGGAAGGCTGATGCCTTGAACCCAGGACCTCTCATCCAAAAGGATAAGCCCTTGACTGCTTGAGCCACGGGCTTGGAAGTGATGTAAGAGAGGTGAATTTCCACTTGAAGGGTATTAGACAACCGACTATGTGTGGAGAATTAAGAAGGTCAGAGATTAATTAATATTTTGTATGGCCTTGGGCCTTTATTTTCAAGTCTAAGAGATAATTATATAGGTAAGAACAGACCAGGGAAGGTGAATTGAAGACTTGAATTTAATTTGTAAGCCATTTTGATGCATAAATTAATGGAAATAGTCCTCACTTTGAATGGACCCGAAGACGTAGGCTATTGAAGCCAAACTCCATTATCAATTTGCTGGTGATTTCTTCTAATTTTTCTCTACTATTTAATAATTTTGATCTTCATTTTAATTCTGGTTTTAATTCTTTATTTAAATTTTAAAGAAAAAGTTAGAAATTGTAAAGTTCTTTTAAGTGCAAAAGTGAGTTGTTCGAATTTGCTACACTTGAATTTTTTAATTTTTAGATCAAGATACTTGAGAAGATATATTTTATAAATAATTATGGTCTTGTTATTCAACATGTAATGAAAAAACTTTTGGGTTATAAAAGTCATTGTAAAAAGGTTTTTTTAATTGGCATATAATTATGTTCATATGCAACTAATGTTTAAATTAGCTAATAAATGACATGATCTTTACCTTATGATTCATGTTGTGCCAATAATGATCCTAGGGAGTTTTGAGTTACTAATAAGTAAAGTAATAATGGCTTATTTGGCTTAGGTGGAAATAAAATAGGTAGATTGCTTATATATTCTTTAAGATGATCAAATGCTTTTCGGCACTTTTCATTCTAGGGTAAAGTAATTCCCTTTTTTAGAAAGTAGATAAATGAATGGAATTTATTAGCCAACTATGATATGAAGTATCAAATTGAATGTATCTTGCCTTTAAAAATATAGATATACTTCAAGGTAGATGGTAGTGGCATTTTATTAATGGCTTGAACTTTAGCTGGATCAACTTCAATGACCCTACAAGAGATAATGATGACTAATAACTTTTGTTAATTTACACCAAATACACACTTATTAGGGTTCAACCTAACCTTTTACTCTTGAATTATATCAAATGTTCACCTTAGTATGACTAGATGGTTATCATGGGTTTTTGATTTACCTAAGATATCATAAACATAACCCTCAATGATGTCATTCATAATATCATGTAAAATCATTATCATAGATTATTGGTATGTGGTTCTTTAATTATTAAGTCTAAATGGAATCACCTGGTAATAAAACATTCCCCACATAGTGGTGATTATTATCTTATGTTGGTCTTTTGATGTATATCTAATCTAGTTATATCTTAAAAATCCATCCATAAGAGAAAACATTTCATATCCATCCTTAAAATCAATAATCATATTAATATTTAGCATAGGAAAGTCATATTTAAGGTCATATTTATTAATATTCTAGAAATAAATGCATATTTTGATGCATTATAACTTCTTTCTCACTAGCACAATGTTAGAAAACCACTCTGAGTAGTCGATAGACCGAATACATCTCACATATAAGAGTTTATACAAATCTTTTTTTACTATCACAATAATATGAGGATGCATCTTTTACAACCTCTATTTGACTATTTTGGCATCAATATGTACACTAAAATGGTGTACAACCAAGGTGGGGTCCAAACTTGGTGTGTCCAAGTAGACCCATGTAAATAAGTCAATGAAATCCCTCAGAAGGGTTGTATAAACTTCACATTCCTCTTTAGTGAGGGATGTGCCTAGTTTGATCCCCTTTAGCTACTATTATCACCAAATCTAGCTCCCTAGAAGAGGGTTTTCAATCCTCTTCCATATTTGGGCAACATGGGTACATTTATAGGTATATGGGTGTACCTATATTGGAAATGAGCCTCTAGATTTAAGGGATATATCCCAAAATGTATCTCAAAATTATCTTATCTATATCAACTTATTACTTATGTTGAAAAGAGTTAGAGAATGCATAAATTGAACCTAATCTAAAAGAGGTGATGCACCAAATATTCAAATATCCAATCTAAAGATTAAACTCATTAACATACTAATATATTATGAATAAAACTAATACAATGTCTATGATGGTTTTCAAGTAACAGTGTTTCACATAGTGGTCAATTTGATGGACTTAGGCTAGAGGGTGATGAGAGCAAGGCTTGATTGAAAGCACTTACTGTCAACTATCCACTCTACACCTGAGACATCAACCTTAAGACACTTTAGATGACCTACAAGAAAGTTTATTAGCACTTAATTTAAACTTTTAACTATAAAATGGAAGATGATAACCACTTTTGCATATCAAGAAAATACAAACACTAAGCATATAATAGTAAACAATTTCAAAAATACTCTATTCATTATTTTAAGAGGTGTAAAAAATAAATTATAACATAGTCTAGTCATACCATCTTGAGGAATGACAATCAATAGCTCAAAGGCTATATTTATAGAAGAAAAGGCCTTCAAAGAGAGAAACTTTAGCATTTAAAGAGGAATCAAAGGTCTCAACTCCATTTAAACCACAATTACAATTTCTTCTATAAATTATGCTCATTTAGACCTTTTGATTGATCTTAGTCAATTTAAGTGGTTGTATAACTACATTATTCCTTCTTTGATGTTTATTAATGGATGCAATGGTGGGATCAAGTTGTTCTAATCTGGGTCTCAACATCAATGTAGTTACGATAATTAGATCAATCTATTATAGTTTTACCTAGTGCTAATTGTTCTTCACTAATTCGTCATGGTGTGCAAAAGTGGAGAGAAGGGTCCCTTTCATGAAGTTTTGTCCTAGGGATGAAACCATTGGGGTATACATGTATACCTTTATGGAATACTTATAAAATATATCTCTTGTTCTAATTAAATCATGCTTTAACATATCCCCATGTTCATAAGTTCACTATAAATAGAAAACCAATCTCAGACTATTGGTTTTCCTATAGTATTTATATTGATGTAGACCTATATACTGCATAGTCCCTTTTTTGGATCCAAATAAGTCAAAATAGACCTATGTTATATTTTTAAGAGCTAATAATTCACCATATTCATAAGTCCATTTATTAATGGTGAACACAATCATAAAATGAACCCTACATGCCACACATTTATGAACTAGAGGTTCGTATTTAGCCTTAATGGAATCCCTTTATGTTCTTAATCACCTTGGATACATCATTATGTCTACTTAATATCATTTTATTTATACTTAATGGTATATTTATGATCCCTAAAATCTTTCCCTGGTTTGACTTTGGTCATATGTTCAATCTCCATGAAGTCTCTTAGTTTTTTGACCTTTGATTTCATTGGTCATCAATATATGATCCAGATCATTGAATCATTGACCCATCTTGCACCATTTATCCAAGTTAGTATGAATAATCATGAATCATTGATCTTATCCATGACTTATCAACTCTATCCAAGCTAGTGCCACATGGCAGCCCCATATTTAATTTTAGGATCATTATCAACCTATCAATGTTAGTGATTGTGTCATATGTCAATTTCACATTGGTTTCAATATCTCATTATCATCTTTTCATCTTTAACACTTATGCCATATGGTGGACTATCAGGCTCCTTAACCTTTTGAATCATCTCACACCATTGGATCAAGATGTATGATATAACACAGATCATTGAATCTATTTCATGAGATCAAATTTGACATCCTCACTCCCATCATATGATGTTCATGAAAACATCCTTGAAATTCATGTAATCCATCAAATTTAAGATCAAAAGGGTCTCTTTTACTCAATCTTTATTTTTAAATTTATGTGGATATCTTACTTTGTAAGTCCAAATTTGAAGCTCTATAACCTAAGCCAAAGAACTGGCATGGGCATGAAAATTTTAGAGGATGGTCTTGGTATGTATAAATTCATGGTACTAAAATCCATTAGCTCATGGGGATTCTTTAATAAAGATGAAAAATGTACAAATGAGTTGGTTTTTTTATTTCTAGATGATGTCCTAATTGGATTGGCTCTTTAGACTTGGCAAGCTAAACTTGGAAGGCTTAAATCTTGAGATACAAGACTCATCAAGTTATGAAACCTACAAAGAATGATTTTAACACTAAGGACCTTGATCACATATGGTTTGATAGTCACATGAGGTTTTCTAAGCATATTTATAAAATTCCCAAGTAAATAGATCTATTCTAGTTTTCATGTGATGTTCAAGTGATAGTTTGGTCCCTTTACTTTCCTACGTCATTTTAATCCAATATTTCATTATCCTGATGAGTTTTCAATATTGTGCCAATCTGGTTCATGTCCTTGTGAGATTATGAACATTGTGGGATCATTTTTGGATCAATTTTGAATAGTTAGACAAACAAAATATCCAAAAACATTCAATTCCCTTAGGGCTTTGCATTGGCATATTGTCTCAGACATTTTTTCTTAAATACTTTGTCTCAGACACTTCCTCCAAAATAATGATGCATGTAGGCATTTTGCATCAGATAAAATCTCCAAAATAAATGACTTTGGGATTTTGACAAGGATATTTTTCTTTGGACATATTGTCTAAAAGAATGGGTCTTCAAAAATATTATCTTAGATAATTTATCTGAAAGAAATATGTCCTTGGGGAAATTATCTCAGACAATTTTCTTGAAATATTTGTGTACTTAGTATTTTTATGAGAATAAAATGTCCAAAAAATTTAATTTTTTAAGAAAATTATCAAAACATTTTCCCTAAAATAAATTCATGCCTTAGCCAAATTTTTGAAACAATTTTCTGTAAATAATTCATTCCCTTGTACCTTTTTCAAAACTTTTATGTGGAATAATTTTTTTGAAAGAAAATAATGCCTTCAAAATTTTATTGCATACAATCTATAGAACAATTTATCTAAAATAAATATGTCCTCTAACACTTAGGAAATATACCTAGGATTTTATATAGTTCTTAAAACTTCTTAGCACCATAAAAAATTACCACTTGCATACATGATTCAAAAATGACCCCTAATACACCAAATGACACAAAGATAGAGCTAAACCATGATCACATATATAATGTCATATGAAATGACATCAAATGAGATACATCATGCACTATGTCATTATAAAAAGCCCCTATACAAGATTTTGACTATAAGGCGTTGCCCCATTTTGGCCTGATGTAAAAATGGTCAACATTCTTGATGATTTCCCAAGGGTGTCATGTTTGTTATGCCATGACCAATTGCCTAATCCTATCCATTAGGCTATGGATTCAAAACTAAATATGCTTGACATAAAAATTTCCTTTTTAACACACCAAACAACATAAAAAATCAAGAGTAAGACACAAAATAAAAACACACATGTGCTTCAAAATCACTTATTGTAACACAACACAATAAGAAAAGAAACACACACCTAATCTAATATTTATAAGACCAACCTCTAGTTCTTAATAAAATGGTTTCAAATGTATCCCATTTATAGGGATATACAACTCTTCTCCATTCATCCTTGTTAATTGAAAATAGTTGCTTTCCTCACACTTGATGATGACATATGGTCCACTCTATAGGGTATCAAACTTGGTATGTCTCCCTAGTTTTTCTCTATCTTCATCCCATTTCAATACTATGTCACCTTCTTGAAATGATTTTAGAGTTCCCTTCTTCTCAAAAGACCTCTTCATTAGTACTTGGTGATGCTCCATAGCTTTATGATCTTTATCTCTTGTCTCTTACAACTCCATTAACTGTATCAATCTCACCACCATTAGAGTGTTCTCAAGCAACTCTAGTTGGTGTGCTAACTCTAAGGTAGGTAGCTCTTGAGAGATAAAAAACCTAGCTTCCTTTCTATAGACAAGCATAAAATGATAATTCCTTATTGACCTCTTGGGATTTATCTTATCAACCCATCAAACTATCTTTAATTTGGTGGGTCAAGATCTTTGGTTATGTTCTAAGGTTTTCTTGATGATTCTGATCAAATTCTTGTTAGTAGATTCAACCAATCCATTACCTTGAGGGTAATATTTGGATGAAGTTATTAAGAATATGCCATTACTATTTGACCTATCAGTTGTCTTAGCACCTATAAAAGCAAGATAATTATCTGAAATGGTATTAAAAGTGTCAAACCTTGTTATGATTCTCTCATAGAACTCAAAGATAGCATTCTCATTAGCTTCCTTCAATGCTACCACCTCAACCCATCTTGTAAAATAGTTAGTTACTATGAGTATCCATTTATGACCAACACATTATGGGGGATTTATCATGCCAATGAAATCAAGACCCCATTGTATGAAAGGTTGATTAAATTGAATAGGTTTCAAAGGAAGAGCTATAAGCTTCTACTTTCCTATAAAGAAATCACATTATCTACACATTCTTAGCCAATCATGAAAATATTTGAAATTTTTTTGACAATAATAACCATCCTTCATGATTTTGGTAGCTATGGTTCTTGGAGAGAAATGACCTCCTATTATCCCATTATGAAACTTCTCAAACAATAATCTTAACTAATCACTATCAATTTATCTCAATAGTACATCATTGATGTCCCTCCTAAAAATTACACCATCCACAAGACAAAATGGGATACATTTCAATCTAAAATATCTCCTTTGTGATCTACTCATATTATTAGGATACTCACCATTTTAAATAAATATGATCACATCATATGTCTAGCCTTGTGGAGGCAATGAACTAGCCGATTTAAAACAATCATGATTTACTATATAGAGCTTCTTCCTTTGACTCATGAAGATTTGAAGGTAGATATTCACAAAGGCCTTTACCCCTTACCAATTTTATCAGTTTGATATCAACATCATACTCCATTACCTTAGCGATCCACCCTGCCCTCTTTTCACTAATATCCCTTCTCAAAAGAAACTCTTTGGTGCTAGGATGAGACACCATAACATGAATCTTATTATTTGAAACCATATGTCTAAACTTATTTAGTCCCATTACAATATCAAGGACTTTTTTATCTACAAATGTGTACTTGACTTCATAATCTTATAAACATTAACTAAATAAGGTAATTGGCTGCTCCACACCATCATCATTCCTTTGCATTAGCATGGATGATATAGTATCAATGTTATAAAATGAATATAACATGAAGTATTTAGTAAAATAAGGATTCACAAGAGTAGGATCTTCTACAATTTCTTTCTTTATGGATTCAAAATTGATCTTACCCTCTTTGGTCCAAGAAAAGACTTGGCTCTTCCTGAGCATAGTTGTGATAGGTTTCACCAAAGATGCAAAACCAGGTATGAACCTCCTTACAAAATTTATCTTTCCTAAGAAAATTTGAATAAATTTATTATGCAAGGGAAATTATAAGCCTAGAATAACTTCTATTCTCTCAGGATCAATAGTCAAAACATCTTTGGAAACAACATGTCTTAAGAGTTTACCTTCATGAAAAATAAATATGCACTTCTTTGGATTAAGAGATTGATTCGAACAACAATTTAGATGACAATTCGGGTGATGGGTCCACCCCAATTGATGACAAAACTTCTAGGAGCAATAACTTTTGCACCGTAGCTCTAATTGACTTGTTGTTTGAACCATTGGAAAGATAATAATGAGGGAAACATCATGAGATGGCATGAGCTTTTCTCAATGATGTTTGACCCCATAAAACCCAATGGAAGTGTCCCAAATTTCAATTTTAATAGTGCAGTCTAAATATAATAAGTTACTAAAAATAGTAATTCCTCGAATTTTGTATTGTTGTAAATCATGGAAGTTAAACAAATTCATCTCCCTTGAGATTTGTGACCTTAAACATCCTCCCCACACCTTTAAAACATGTATAAATGAAGATTTAACTGGAAATGGAAATCATACATCTCTTCTTAGAGATAAGCATATGTTTGGGTTTGCAAATTTGATCAATAAAACATCTCTTATCAGAGATAGCATTATTTGAATTGTTTTGCTCTTATTTTTTGAATTATATTTCAACCAAAGCTTTCATGTTTTGGATCAGAGTTACTACATATTACCTACATAATTCAAACACTTGCCTTAAGTGTTTCATGTGTTCATTATAATCTTTAAAAAATATATTATATCATCTAGATAAACCAATAACATCTCATTGATCAAACCTTTGAAGGCTATGTCTATTATTTTTTGAAATGTGGGACTAGCATTAGACAAACCAAAGGGCATCTTCCTATAATAAAAATTACCCCATTTATTATTTAAGGTTGTCTTAAACTAATCATATTCACTGACAAAATCTGATTATAGCCTGAATATCCATCTTGAATAGAAAAACATTGAGAACCTAAAACTATTTGGAAAATCTACTCCATTGAGGGTAGAGGATACTAATCTTTAAGTGAAACTTGATTGATATATCTAAATTCCACACAAATTATTATATCCCTATTCTTCTTTCTAATAGGCACAAGTTTATCTACCCATGTTAAATTCTTGATGGGAAATATTATCTCAGATTCAAGGAGTTTGGTAAGTTCTAACCTCATGAGTTGTTCAACCTTGGAGTTGATGGGTCTTTAATTTGTTTAACTAGTATAACTCTAGGTTCTAAATCAATATTATGTTGTGATAGGCTAGGATCAAATTATTTTAGGTCTTTATATTCCCAATTAAATATATCATGAAACTCTCTACATAGCTTAATGAGTGCTTTCTTCTCTAATGTAGAACATACCTTGCCTAGTTTGAGGAGTTTGTCCTTGAAAATCAAGACCCTTTTATAATTATCCTCTTTTGTAGACATACTCAATTTATAATTATTATTTTTATCATTATCATTAAATATAATTTATAATTTCATAGAATACTTAGGTATCTTATTGGTTTTTAGTTTTATAATCCGATCACCTAATTATTCTTAAAGCTACCTTTGATTCCTTCAAAAAAACTCAACCTCATTTTACAAGAAGCATGAAATGTGTTTGTCACTATTAAAATATTACCAAGGCACTTAATTATTAGGTATAAAAGATCTTATAATGAAATTAATATGATATTATTTTCCCTCCTCCTTTATGGTAGTTGGAGTATCAAATTGAGCTCCAATGGAAGTTAGTCTATCAACATGACTATTATTCTCCCTTAGAAATAATTATATATTGAATGCATTGAATTATTCAAGCAAATCCCATGCCCTATTACTATATTAATTAAGCAAATTTTGATTTTCAATAACCACATTACTTACCTAATGCACAACCAATTCATTATCTTTGTACACTTGCAAGTTCTTGATTCCTTTTCTCATTACCCATTGAAGGCGATGAATTAAACCTTCATACTCAACCATATTAAAAGTAAAACTAAAATGAAATATGTATGAAGCATAATAATGTTTTTTTTATGGAGATACCAACATAACACCAACCCCTACACCAAATTTACTTCTTGAACCATCAAAAAATGTATTTCACAACTCATCGTCTTCACCTTCTTCCTTGGAAAGTAGAGGTGTTGGTATTCCTTCTTCATGTATACAATACACTATTAAATCAGTTTCCTCCATGAGAGAATAAGGATACTATTCAAAATTATTAATACCATATTCATCAAGAAACAAATATATAATTCCATCAAGCTTGGAGGAAGTGCCATCATTTATAATATAATCCTTTTCTTCATCAACAACATAATTCAAATTAGAACTTGTTTCAATGTAAGGTTTAATATGAAACCTTGTAAGGGGTATGTCCTAATTTTCACCTTGGCCCTGTACCTTGTTTTAAAGTCTAATAAATACTATTCAACTAAGAGGTAACCACCTATCTTGGTTGTGAGGTCCCTTGATTAGCAGATTGCAAAGTGGGTTAGGAGACAACCACAACCATGTCTTGCAAGATAGGAAAACTAGGACAATCATGCAAGAAATCCTTCAAGAATTTTATTATTCCTACTATATTGGTAGGTGTACCATATAATTTAAGGAAAATTTTTCTATGTGGCTCATATTTTAGGCCCAAATTGTTAGCTACAAATTTGGGCATGACAAAGGTAGAAGCTTCACTATCGACTATGTAATTATGTAGCAACTTGTCACCTATAATGAGGGTGAGGTAAAATGGTGGAGTTTTCTCAACTCTATTAGATGATTAAATGATTTTACTAGGATAATTTTTAAGAGAAACATGGCCATGACTTTGATTTGAGCGTGAGACACTAGCAAGAATAATAAATAACTACTTTTACAGGAGTTCTTTTTGACTAGGCATATGAAAAACATCGCAAAGAGAAATGGATGTTTTAGTGTTATTAAAATAATATAAATTGTTTAAAAAATACATACCTAATTTATCTTTGGATTTTGCATGCAGAGAATTACTTGGAACTTAAGGAATAGGAGTAGATCTAAACATATTTTGGCTTGATGGAGATGTAGATGTTTTTAGAACTTTCACACTTGCAGTTGTGTCTTGTTGCATTATAGGAGGCTTGGAGGAGCCTATGAGCATGTTGATTCCACCTCCTAGATCCTTCTTCTTAGACCTTGTATTATTTTTCATAGAGTCTCCTTGATTTAGCACAAAAGTGTCTTCAACTAGAAAATTAGTGAATATTTCTCCTTGAGGTTGCCAATCTTCATTAACTTACATCATCACCTCATTTTAATTTCATAGGAGAGTAACTAATTCTTAGGATACCAGATCTTGCTCTCCATTATCACTAGCCTTCATGAATTGGTCTTTCTTCCAATCTTCTCCATGTATAGAATTTCTATGAATTGATACCATCTCCCTTGTATTGGTGGTAGAGTTAGGATTGTATGCATCAGTAGACCTATTGGGATTAGGCTTCCTTAGCCTCTTCCTCTTCCATATTATTGACCATAGGGGTAAGGATTCTGATAGGCACCTTTTTTCATATTAGCTTTTCTATTTTGAGCCTATAAGGCTAGGAATTTTTTTTTCCAATCAACATTATTTTATGTTTGCCTAGGAGCCACCTTAGTTTTGGTATTAGAATTAGGAACTTGGGCTACATCTAGAGTGCTAGTAAAAGCATGAGATAATGGAGAAATAGATACCTTAAGAGGAAATATTCCATCTTGGATGATAATATTATTAGCTTTGATAGCAATATCATATTATTCATGGAGAGTGGAATCTCCCATAGATTGAAGCATGATAACAATTTTAGTCCCTATGGCTTTCATGTAAGTAGGGAACACAAAACTAGTAGGTGGTCTCATGGGAGGAGGAAATCTATGCCAAGTCTTCTAAAACCATTCATTGAAGTCATGCATTAATTATTTAGGTCCCATATTTATCACATTGAGCTAATATATGAGAGAAGCATGGTCACTTTCATTTCCAAATTTGAAAGTCAAAAACATTCCAAACTCATCCCATGGTGTCATGCATCCACCTTATAGAGTCCTATATGAATCAAGAGCCTTCGCTTTAATGGACATGGAAAGGAATCTAAAGGAAATGTTCTCTCAAACAATATTTTGGAAACTACAAAATTTGGAAACATCTCTAATTTGTTCATTACATGTGACATGACTCTCACCATTGAATGTGGGCATACCTTTCATAACATTAGGAGTAATGGCATCATATGCATGAGGTTGAATTGGATTATCAATATTAAATGCATGGAAAGTATGAGGTCTAATCATGTCTTCTTATTCAATATATTCAAATTTTTTAACCTCTTCCTCCATAGCAAAATCTACTCATTCTTCAAAGGGTAGATTAGGCTATGGATACTAAATTGCAAGAGAAATTTTAGGTTGAATAAGGTGTTTAATAGGATTGGATGTTCTAGTAGAGGATGACCTATTAAGAACCATGAATTATGAGGGAATTTTTATAACAAAAAAATGTCCTTAAACTAGATTTTCCATGAAGGAGTCACCAAATGTCGAGTAACACACCAATTTTTAGCTGATGTTTTCAAGACCAACACTCACCTTGACAAGTTACATTGAAGAAAATTGTCCCACCAAGCATGTTAGGACTGTTGTCACCAAATATCACATGTTATAAGAGGGTATTCAAGACTCTTCTATATTTGAGTAACATGGGCAAATTTATAGGTATGTGGGTGTACCTATATTGGAAATAAACCTTTTAAATTTAAGGGATAGTTCCTCGAGTGTATCTTGAAATGCTCTTATCTGTATCAACTAACTACTTATAAGGAAAAGAGTTAAATAATGCATAAAATGAACTCACTCTAAAGGAGGTGATGCACCAAATATTCAAATATCCACTCTTAATATTGAACACATTAACACAATAATAGATTATAAATAGAACTAATGTAGTGTCTATGATGGTTTTCAAGCAACAATGTTTCACCTAGAGGTCAATTGAATGGACTTAGGCTTGATGGAGATGAGAGTATGGCTTGATTAAAATCACTTATAGTCAAATATCCACTCTAAAACTGAGATATCAACCTTAATACATTCTAGATGAGTTTTAAGAAAGTTTATTAAAACTTAGGTTGAACCTGGAATTGCAAAAGGGAAAATGAAAATCACTTTTTCATATCAAACAAATACAAACACTAAGCACAAATTAGTAAAAGACTAATAAAATACTCTATTCATTACTCCAAGAGGTGAAGAATACAGATTTTAGAAAAGTTTAGTCATACTAAACTGAGGGATGACAATCAATATCTCAAAGGGTATATTTATAAAAGAAAAGGCCATTAGAGAGAGACTTTGGTGCTCAAAGAAGAATCAAAGAGCTTAAATTCATTTGAACCATAGTTAAAAATACTAAAATTTATGTTCATTCAAACCTTTTGATTGATTTAGGTCAATTTAAGTGGTTACATAGTTACGTTATTCCTTCCTCGATTATCCCTAATGGTTTCAATGACATGATCAAGTTGTTATGAGTTGGGTTTTGAAATCAATGTAGTTAGGATAATTAGATCAATCTATTAGATCTTTGTCCTAGTGATAACTATTATTTATTGGTTTTCCATGGTGTGTAAAGGTGGAGAGAAAGGTCCCTTTTATGTAGTTTAGTTCTGGGTTTAAAACTATTGGGGTTTATGTGTATGCCTTCATAGTATCCTTACCAAATCTAGCTCTTTTTCTAATAAGATCATGCTCGAACCTGTCCCCATGTTCATAGGTTCACTATAAATGGAAAACCAATCTCAAACTATTAGTTTTCCTATAGTTTTTATATTGATGTAGACCTATAGATTACACAGTCTCTTTCTTCGATCCAAATAGGTCCAAATAGACCCATTTTATCTCTGTAAGAGCCAAGAATTCACCATATGCATAGGTCCCTTTATGAATGTTGAATATAGTAATATAATGAACCCTACATGCCACACATCTATGAACCAAAGGTTTGTATTTATCCATAATGGTATCCCTTTATATTCTTGATCACCTTGGTTATATCACTATGTCTGCTTCATGGAATTTTATTGAGATCTAATGGCATTAATGATCTTTGAAAACTTGCCTTGGTTTGAATTTGGTTATGTGTTTGATCTCCATGAAGTCCCTTAGATTTTCAACCTTTAATTTCATTGGCCATCGATATATAATCTAGATCATTGACTCATTGACCTATCTCACACTATTGATCCTTATTAGTATGAATGATCACGAGTCATCAATCTTTCCCTTGAATTTTCAATTATATAAAAGATAGTACCAAACGGTAGCTCCATGTCTGATTTTAAGATTTACTATTAGCCTATCAGCTTTAACACTTATACCATGTGTTAATTACCCATTTGTTTCAATATCCTATTGTCAATCTATTAGCTTTAGTGCTTGTACCACATGCTGGACTCTTGATCTCCTTAACCTTTTGACTCATCTTGTACCATTAGATCAATATGTAGAATGCAACATAGATTGTCAGATCTATTGGGGCCCACTATTTGAAATCTAATAACTACTTCATGAGATCAAATTTGATGTTCGTGCTTTCACAAAATGACATTCACGTAACTATCATTGATGTTCACACAACCATCAAATTTAATCTCAAAAGGGTTTGTTTTATTACATCTTTATTTTGACATTTGCTTGGATGTCTTACTCTAAATTTCTAACTTTGAATCTCTATAAATCGAGACAAAAAACTCGCATGAGCATGAAACTTTTAAAAGATGATCCTTATATGTCTAACTCCATGGTGTTATAATCCTTTGGCTCATGAGGATTCTTGAGTGAAGATATAAAATGGCACAAATGAGTTGGTTCATTTATTTCCTAATGACATCCTGAATGGCCTGGATCCTTAGACTTAATGAGCTAAACTTGGAAGGCTTAGATCTTAAGATAGAAGACTCATCAAGATATGAAACTTGAAGAGAATGATCTTAGCACTAAGGACCTTAGTTTTGCATGGTCTAATAGTCATGCAAGGATTTTTGAGCATATTTATAAAATGCCCAAGTGAATTGGTCCATTCTAGTTTCCATGTGACCTTCAGATTATAGTCTAGTCCCTTTACTTGCCCAAGTCATTTTGATCCAATATTTTGAGGTCCTAATGATTTTATGAGATTGTGATAATCTAGTCTATGTCCTTATGAGATTATGAACACTATGGGATCCTATTTGGATCAATTTTGAAGGCTTGGAAAAAAAAATATATAAAAACATTTAATTCCCTTAGATCTTTGCATCGACATATTATCTCAAACATTTTGTCTCAAACACTTTATCTTGGACACTTACTCTAAAAGAACGATGTGTGCAAGCCTTTTATATTGGACAAAATGTTTGAATTTAATGACTTTGGGATTTTTATAAGGATATTTTATTTTGAACATTTTTTTCTAAAATAATGGGTCTTTGAAAATATTATCTTAGACAATTTGTCCAAAATAAATATGTCCTCATGGAAACTATCTCAGATAATTTTCTTGAAAGATTTATGTTCTTAGTATTTTTATGTAGACAAAATGTCTGAAAGGATTATGTCTTCGGGAAAAATTTTGGAACATTTTACCAAAATAAATCCATGCCTTAGCCAAATTTTGGAAACAATTTTCTTGAAAGAATTTGTGCCCTTGTACCTTTTGTCAAAAAATTTATGTGGAACAATCTATTCCAAAGAAAAGAATGCCTTCAGAATTTTTTTGTAGATAATGTGTATAACAATTTATCTAAAAGAAATATGCCCTCTAACACTCAGGAAATATACTTAGGCTTTTCTAGACTTGTTTTTTTAATTGCTTAGCACCATGAAAACCTACCACTTACATATATGATTCAAAAATGACATCTAAGACATCAAATGGCACAAAGATTGAGCTAGACTATGACCAAAAATAGCAAGGAATATGAAATGACATCAAATGAGATATAACATGCACTATGTCATTATAAAAAGCCCCTATATAAGATTCTGACTATAAGGGGTTACCCCATTTTTTCTTGATGTAAAAATGGTCAGTAGGTCCTATAGAGTCCTAATGTTAACTTCAAAAGTGTCCTCCATAAGAACTATATAACCGTCTTATAAACTAGTTGGAAAGGAGGTAAATTGGTTAGAAATGAAAAGGTCTTCTAACCTGACTAGCTCATTCAATTATCCCGAATAGGATAAATCAAAATCTCTTAATTCTAGTAAAGGCCATGTAACAAATTATTTTAGGCACTCTTGAATAATTTTTACAAAATCTTACCACTCTTCAGTATTGTTATTTGATCTATAAATAGGACTTGGACTATTAGTCTCTTGTACTTCATGTGAAGAGGGGTGAACATCCCCATCTAATGTAACTTGAAATAGGTTTTCACTAAAAGACTTACCTTTTTCTTTACTTTTACCCTAGTCTAATAAAATAGGTTTTCAATTTAGACCTTAGTGTTTATTTTTTGGTTTTTTGGCCAAGGAAGTTTACCTACTCTTTGAAATAGGTAGCAAGATCTAATTTAATATAAAATCCTTTCTTGTGATGTCCAAGAGGAATATCATGCCTCAATCGTATAAAGTCACAAATGGCCTCATTATTTTCAAAATCATCTAAAGTTGTTTTTAACTCTTTTTATTCCCAATCTATCAATTTTGGGTGATAAAGTGTAAGAGGTGAAGGGAGATAAATAGGGTTAAAGATACAAATGGCATAAGGGTTAAACAAATTCACATTGGCAAGATCATCATAGATGGTATAATTAGACCCTGTATCACTATCAAACTTGTATTCTCTAGTCAATGGTGTTAGAACCTGAATAAGGTATGTGGGGTCACCCCTAAGTGACTTAAATACAATACCATCGATTCCCTTATACTTGGTTATTAAGACTAGCTTGAATGTCCCTTGATAATGTATCCCTAGGCCTCTTCATTCATAAGTTAGGTGATCCATATTTTGGTTAGGAATAGGATGCTTTTTGCTTCTGTAACAATCAACTAAATCATCATTATAAATCCATTATTTATCTTTAGTTAAGGGCAATGTTTTAGGATAGAGGCTATTTTGAAATCAATTGGTTTGTTGAAGTGATATTTTCCCTTGGTTCACCATTCCATGAGAGTGATATTGGCCTTGGGTCTACCAAAGTCTTCTGGATTTTATAGCAATTTGGAAATATGGAAGGAATCATGGGTACTATATTCTACGAGACCTTTTTTAGTTATGTAAAATTGATTAATATTGTTTTATGGAGGTGAAAATGAGGTATACACTAAGTTTTACAGCTTAATATAATTGGCTTCTAGTCTTGATTCAATGTCTTTAGTTTTCTTCGCTCTTCTTCTATCATATTAAGGCATAAGATTCAAGCTAAAATGAAAATTACAAATCTTGCATTTGACCTCGAGACATTTATAATATTGATATGGCTAGAGATCTGGTGGTATATCATTTCCATTATTAAATGGGAACATTTAATGTATTGATGTAACGTGTAAGGTATGGCCCTAATTTTTTGAATTTAGGCTCGACCTAATTACATATTGTAAGATAATTATAGGTCTAAAACTTGGCATAATTTGTCATGGATCAAAGGCCCAATGACCACTGACAAGTTAATAGTACCTTATGATTTCCATTCCTTATTTTCATATGCCTTGATGACAATAGTATCTAGCTATAAGATGAGCATTGTGTATCTGAGATACTTAAGCAACTTCAGAGATACAATGTTGAGGCTCAAACCATTATCTACAAGGATGCATTTAAACTTATGTTTTTTATATTGACCTTGATGTACAATGGGTTATTATGCAATGAACCTAAGGATGACATGTCACTTTGGTCAAAGGTAAGGTGTTGGCCAAGGTACATATATCCTACCATGGATTGAAATTTATATGGTGTGATGCCATCTAGTATGAGGGATTAGTTTAGGTACTCATTTAGGATGTCTTTATGGACATTAGATGTCTAAAACAAATCCATGATGGATATTTTCATAGGTGTCTTATGTATCTACCCCATAATATCATAGGTCTTCCCTTTAGTTTTGGAAGTTGGCTTATTTTTAATAGGGCTGAAGGTCTAAATGAGCTCATTCATGGTATTTAGATGTTGTCCTTTTATGGTAATCTTGGCTTGTTGAGTTATAATTATGCAATATTGATAAGGTATTTGTCCTTGGTAATTTATTAGAGATGTAATAGGGCCTAAAATGATAATTCTTGTGTGGTGTTGAGCCTAGCTACTAACATGATCTATGTAAATATTACCAACATAAATAGGTTGGTAGGCATTATTTGGATGATAGGCATTGTTAGGTGAAGGTCTTGGTCTATTGGTAGTTGGTTAGGGATTAATGGTGATGGTGGAAACATGACCACCTAAAACATGTCCTAAAACATTTTTTAGGTATATGCAATGGTATGATGGCCTCCTTGGTTGGTTTGGTCAGTTTTCCCTTGGCTCTAACCATTCACCTATTGTTCTTGTTGCTATCATTATTTTCATTTTCTAATAGTGCAATTATTTTTTGTTAGTATTTCTAGTTGTTATTGTTATGTTGTGGAAATGGATTTTGATAGATGCCCAAGTTATGATTGGTCATAAGATCATGGGTATCTCATTGTATCTCTCCATTATTTATCATATTCTCAATCAGATGCCTTAAATGAATAAATATTGTATAGAATGTCCTTTGACATGATGGTACTCAAAAAATTCATGTTATTTTTACCAATCAAGAAAAGTAATCCCTTTAATAAATTGTTTTGGAAATAACTAGCTAAACATATTTTCCTGAACCACTTTTTGAAATACAAACTCAATAAGATCCTTGAGGTCACTAAATTATCTAACAATGGGTAGTATTATCATTAGGAGGGGCATGTAATTAGGATTGATTTTGTAGTTTTTGTCTTTTTAGAGGCCTTAGATAAATGTTTGGAGATGGTGTTTGATGAATGGGTGAAGGTAAATGGACAATAGGTGTTTTTACCATTTTTACATGGCATGATTTAGTGACCCTATTAGCAACAACATTCTTGTTATAATTGTAGTCAATTGGTATTTAATTTTGTTGAGATAAGGTGGAATTGAAGCTATTATTTTAATATGATTCTTGTTTTGGTTATGGATTTGGTTTTAATTTTTTTATTTGATATTGGTTTTGGATCTAGTTAGAAGAACATAGCTTGATGATTCCTTTGTTAATGAGGGCCTTATCAATCTGTATCCCTTTCTCAATAACCCATTTAAATGTATGAGCACATTACAACTTGAGATGATAAGATATATCATTCTATAAAATCCTAGTAAGTATCATGGCTAATTGCTTATGTAAAAAATTATGAGTGAACTATCTCATTAGTATTCTCCACCATTGTTAATAAGTAATAATGCTTTCACCATTCTTCTATTTTGCTTGGCCCAAGTCCATAATTATAATATTGTGTTAGAGATTGTATGTAAAATGTTATACAAACTTATTAGAAAGGTCATTAAATCTAGGTACAAAATTATTTGACATTTGTAAAATCCATTCCATGGATTGTCTAGGTAGACTTCATGGAAAGAGGAAAAGAAAATATATGTCATGATATGCCACTAGTTGGCAAGAAATAAAGAATTATTTTATGTGATATTTAGGGTTGCCTTTGCCCTTGTAATTTTCAAATTTGGGTGGCTCATGACTTAGTGTAAATGGTATTTGAAGATAATCCATATTGAATGGATACGAGTATATTTCATCTAGTTTGAACTTCTTTGTTTGTTTTCCTATATGAATAGCTTGATTGCATCCTTCATTGGTTATAAATCTTAAGAAAGGAAGTTGTCTTGCATGTCCTATTCATCTTGGGTTTGTGTGGTCAAAGGTGGATTACCTTGACAAAGGTATGAAGGTATGACATACTATGAAATATTTTTTGGATTGGTTTCATGACTAGGTGTACATATTAATGTATTGGGATTGTATTGTTGATGTGGAATACATTGTTGTTAGAAAACATTTTGGATAGGGTTGGAATATATAACCTTGGTTGGATAATTATGATTGTGGTAATGGCATTTGGCTAGGAGGGATATGTTGGTGTTATTGGGTTTAGGTGGGTACTTGTTGTCTACTCATCAAATCCTATTGTATAAAGTGAACATGTTGTTGAATAGAACCCTATTATTGAAGGTGTTGTAATTTGTATCCCTATTGTATGTGTTATACCCATTAGGTGAATGGAAATTATTTCCTAACACCTAGTCTCTATTATACATTAGAGCATTGCTTTTTTTTAAATACCTATTTTTGGATTGGCACTTATTGAGGTTTGGCATTTATTTTGGTTGACCAACTCCCAAATTTTGTTGACCAATAGAAACACGTTTTGGATTAGGTAACATTTTTTATTATCGAGGTATATTGGTTTGTTCTTGTTTTGATAGAAAATAATTTACACCTATTGAGGGTTGTAATGTTCTACACTTTTTAAGGTTGTATGTTGGGTTTTTTTAATCATTTCCCCCAGTTGCATACTCTAGGAAATAAATAATTGAGGAGTGGAGGTTACTTTTTGTGTTTGGGAAAAAGTTATACCTATCCATTTTTGTTTCATGTCACTCATGGTATTATTTGGATGAATATATTGTGTGTTGGTAAGCATTATATTAGACCCTAATTGGTTCAAATTGGCATGCAATTATGTTTTATTCGCTACATTTTGAGTAAGGTCTTTCATTTGAGTGACAATTTCTTCTATCATAATTGGGACATTATACATGTCTCTAACCAGTGTGCTTTGGATAAATGGGTCTATGTTCTAATTTTATTTTTTCATAGATTCCATTTGTGGCCTTTTTGAAGGAGCTATATTTATAAGTGGTGTGTTAGAAATAACCATTGCATTTAAATTATGAACTATGTTAAGATAATTTGGGTATGTTTGTTATACCTATTGTAATTGATCATCCATAGGACTGTTCCCTTTAATAAGTGCACTTTGGCTCTATTGAGGTATTTTCACTAAAGATTGATTGTAATTAGTTGATTTATGTTCAAATTATTGTCTATGAGGCACATTACTAGGGGGTATAATCAAACTAGTCAAAATTTCATGTGGGAATTCTAGTGGGAATTGGCTCCTACTTCTGTGACCTTGATAAGAATTTCATCTTTGTTATCTAAAAAATGGTGATTATACAAGTATGGATAGTAACTTGTTTGTGTTGGTGTTATAACATAGTAGGGATATTGTTGTTGGATTTGTTCAATAATAGGAATAACCTGAGCAAGGTACTTTGTTGTTTACTTTTATTCTTAGCCTAGATAGGAAGGTGCACTTACTAAAAACTATGTTAGTGGGACATGCCTTTATTCTATATATGGAATATAATTTTAGGGAAATATAACTATATTATATGCTATATCATCACCATAAGTCTCTTAAAGAAAGGGGTCACTAGTAACAAATTTATCATAGTCTAAGTTATACATAGTCCCACTACATGTATAATGAGGCATGTTAAGATCTATGACTAGGTTTATTTAAAAATAAAGGTATTATTATCACTAAAACCATGCACTTGCTAAATTGGAAAATTGGTATAGTGGAACTATGGTAACATCCCCAAGTTTTGGGACCCTTTTGCTCCTTGAGATGGACCTATGAAGAAGGTTGGCTTCCTTCTAATCGAAATGCACCTAATTTAGGATGAACATGCAAGCATAAAAGAGATGAAAGGAAATATATAGCTAATCCTAGGTATAAAATCATTTGAGTTGGAAAAGGAAGAGAGGGATTTTCTAAAATTTAAAATGGTGATACACAAATAATAGATATATTAACTCTAAAATCTTTGAAGAACACACTACAAATTATAGATAACAAAGAAATATCACAAGACTCTAAAATGGGTACTTCAATTGTATGAGTGTTTTATATAAAGGCATTGGAAAACAATGTAGTAATGAGAGGGATGGTATATGGTCCTTAAAAAAATGCATACATAAACCCAAATATGTGTATAATATGTCCTATAAATGAATTATAACATTTGCATAGAGGTACTGAGAATGAACAACAATGAAAGGGATGAAGATAATCCAAAGACAGAGATGAACAAACACAAAATTCACACAAAATTAAAGAAGAATAAAGGGAGGTGAAATTATCTATCATAAAAATTGAAGTTCTAAGTATTAAAAGGTTCATGGAGGGAAATTTTTAGCAGCATTATTGTGCTAAAAAAATGTAGACCATTTGACATTTAAAGACCCAGGATTTTATAGCCAATAAGAAGCCTATGGGTCATTAATTACAATAGAGAATGTAGTTGAGGGAATTAGATGAACATCAAAAAATAAGATGCATAATCTATCTATAATTAGATATGGATGACCAAAATTAATTGGAGATCTTGATTGTATCTTCAAAGTATGGTGGTACTTGCTTTGATCCTACATCTATCGGCTTGTTCTATTTTTATCATTAGTTGTGCAACAAGTAATATTTAATTATTCAAATAATAAATATAAATTTATACACTTCATACATAGGGATGAAATTGAAGATATTTGGAGATTTCCTAACTTGGAATATTTTTCTTGATTTCACCTATTTTTACATTCAATGCTACATTCTATGGATTTTCACACCACCTTTCACATTTAAGACTCTTCCTTATCTCGTATGCTTTGTGCTTAATCTAAATGTGCATGTCATACTTGGGTGGGTTTTTATACTAAATTTTTCATTGAATTCTACCACCTTTTTTATTATTTCTAGGTGAGAAACCTATATGCTCTTAATTATATGAGTTGAGCTAGGTACATAGTTGATCCTTGGATTTTGATGGCTTTGATGGATTTGACAACTAGATAGGCCATTAATTTTTGATTTCATGCCTATTAAGGTCATTGATACCACATTTCCTCTTTACTATTAGTTATGATAACATGGAGAGTTTCTTTGACACTTGGAAGCTAATAAACATCCATGGGCTTTAGCTCGTTGTCCTTTCCTACTTTCCTCGACTGTCACATGCCCTCTCTTCATTTGTCTAGGAACTTAAATTTTTAGCCTTGTCTTTTCCACATGTCAATTTTTTAGAACTCTGATCTTTCAGAAAATGGTCCTACCTTAGGGTCATGTATCCTAGATATTGTTACATGGCATAATTTTATTGGACTAAATACTAGATATGACTAATGACCCTACTCATCTTATTTATAACAAGGTGAAGTGGGATTATGTGACATATTATCATCCTACTTAATTACTTACCCAAGTTGTTTGTCATGTTATTGGGCTTGTACAAACCATCCTAAGGATGTGGAGTAGAGGGATATCTTCACATGACATCATCCCACTAACCCACTTACTTAATGGGATTCAACATTATAAATATGGTTTTAGGCTTGAGGTTACTAAGATTGTGCCATTTGGAATCATCTTGCTAACCCACTAACTTTAGCACATTGATAACGTGGATTCACCTAAAAAAATTTAAATATAAATCCTAAGTCTTGAAAAATTTTTTGAATAGGATTGAGACCATGGAATGTTGACACATGGCTCTAAGGGGAGGTTGAATAAATGAATATATTTTCAAAAGTCTGATAACGACTGAGTGTTATAAATGTTCCTTTTAACTTTGAAAAGTTAATTTTAAGATTGTAGAATTTTCATTTAGGAATCTACCATTCTGAATTTTCCTCTACATTTTCCCCCAAAAAATTCTCAGAGACCAAAATATCTTCATGACTTTGTTAAACCTTTATAACATTTTTTCAAAACCTTTTTCCCAAATAATTTATTTAACTCTCTCTTTTATAAAATTTTGAAAGACAAAAACTTATGAAGGCTTACAAATAAAATATCTAACTATTCCTTTACATACCACTGAAAGATCAATCCTTCCTAAAAACTTTATAAGTATAAGACTTAGTCATTTCTTAGTGAACTTCGAGTGAATTTTGAAAACTTGAAAGTAATCTTGAAGCACCTTTCTAAAGTGGACACTGCTCTTCCATGGTGACAAAAAATGGTCAACACTCTTGGTAACCTCTATGGGATGCTTGCCTACTAAGCATAAATCCAATAGCCTTAAAGTAATATAATGGGAATGGAGTCATAGAATCATCTAACCCTTTCACATCTAAAAACATAATCCTACTACAACTTGCTCAACTTGATGCTAAGAAAATTAATTGAGATTCACCTTCAAACAAAAAGAAAAAATAAGTAAGAAAAAAATGTGAAAAATCACTTAGGGAAATAAAAGACTAAACTACACTACTGGAACACTTAGAGTAAATTAAATATATCTATAGTAAAATATAAAAATTAAAAATCACTTCAAAATCAGTGCTTTAGATGGATCCCATTGACTAGGATCAATAGCTTTTCTCCATTTAGTCTTGAGAGATGAAAAAAATTGGCCTATTTGTATCTTGTGATGACATAAGGACCACTTCATATTACATCAAACTTTATGTGATTCACATATTTTTCCCTATCCATGTCCCACTTGAGAACTAAGTCTCCTTCTTCATAACTCTTACTAGTAACCCTATTATCAGAAAGTTATCTTCTTTTGAGTTTGCTAAAGATCCAAAGTATGCATTGTCTATTCTTTGGGATCTTTCAGCCTTATTAGTTTATCTATTCTCACCACCATAGGATAATTATCAATTATATCCAGTTGGTGGGTGAGTTCTAATGATGACAGTTCTAGTGACATAGGTAACCTAGTTGTAAGGAAATTACTTAGATGATTCACAATAATAGAATTATATCTAGTAGAATTAAGAGCATAATAAGTAGATCCACAATAATAATTGGTGAAATATTATGATAATTTAATATTATGACTCAACCATTTTGAGGGTTAAACCTACACAATAATTCAATAAGAATAGAATTCACAATATGATAATAAAATACTAACCAAAACCTCCTATATATATTATACTTAGCCGTGGTTATTGTACAGGCTAACCATACTAAGAACATTGAGAAATGCAACAAACTAATATGAAGGTATGTAATCCATAAGTTAGCCACACATATCCCTAGATGTATTATTGGTTAAGGGAGTACCATTCCCCTCCCTTTCAAAACAACATTGTCCTTAATTTTGAATCAAACTAGGATGATTCTATAGGAATGCATCATCCTCCCATGTTACATCTTCATAATGCAAGATCTTTAATTTGATCAAATAATGCTTATTGGATCTAGTATATAGCTACTTAGTGCATGTGTGAAATATCTCTTTAGGCTCTATAATGACTCAAAATTATTCATCCAATTCAGGTAACTCAGTCTGATTAGACAATATATGTCTAGTTAATTTCTCTAGGTAATATACATGGAATACCATATGTATGCTATTTTTTGAGGGTAATTATTTATTTTAACCCACACTACCATTTTTTTGCAAGATCTAGTAATGCCCATAATACTTAGGTGATATATTTTTATATTTTTTATATTATTTCAGAGACATTTACTTATATGGATAAAATGCACAAACACCCAATCACCTATGTCAAAATGCCACTCACTATGGTGTTGATCTATTTGTTGCTTCATTCAATTTTGTGACATTATAAAATTTTATCACAAAATAATTATCACCTCATGTTGATGGTGAATGTGTTATGCAACAACTCAAACCTTAGGATACATTAGAAAATTTGAAGTGATGTATGGGAGGTGATACCCATACAATGCCACAAATGGAGACATATTGGAAGAAGTGTAAAAATAAGTGTTATACCCCCATTGAATAAGAAGCAACCAATGAATCTATTTGTCTTGTTTTTAAGAATCAAAATAATGAAGATAACCTTTGAGATATTGAATACCTCTATTTTTACATTAGATTGGGGATGATAGGATGAGTTGTGAACTAACTAGGTACCTAAACATGCAAATAATATATTTCAAAAATTACTAGTAAATATGATAGCTTAGTAACTTATAATGATCTTTGGATTACCATGCATTTTTTGAATTGTATTAAGAAAAGTAGACAATACTACATGAGAAATAAATGGTTTTGATAAGGAGAAAATTTGAGCATAATTGGTGACTTGATTTGCAACTACCATGATAAAATTATCACCCTTATACTGTGGTAAACTTGTAATGAGATCCATGGAAATATCTTCCCAACACTAGCTATGGATAGATAAAGGTTACAAAATACCTAGGGTCTTAATGGTTTCAACTTAATTTTTTTAACATGCCATACATTTAACCACATATTTATAAATATCCCCCTTGATTCCTTACCAAAATAAAAATTGCTTGATTCTATGACATGTTTTCAAAAATCTAGAGTGACCTCGAAGTGGAGAGGCATGCAGTTCTTAAAGAATCTTATGTTTTAGGAGAAAATGCTTACAAAATGTATAATCTATCATTATACCATAATGTGTTCCCATTCCATGTAATATTTTTAGATTCATTATAACCCTGTTAAATATTTTGAATCAAATCCTTGGTAGCATTATCATTCTCCCATTCTGGTCTTACTTCCTCTAGCCAATCTATCTACCACATGGTCATGGTGCATACCAATACCTCAATTGATTAATCCCATTGAGAGAGGTAATCTACCACCAAATTATCTTTTCCTTTCTTATACACTATTTAAAAATCATATCCTAACATTCTAGTCATCCATTTTTGTTGTTCTTCAACTGACAATCATTTTTCCAAAAAATATTTTAGGCTATCATGATGTCACATCCCAACTTATCTCTAATATGAATAACCTATTGATCTATGGATTATCATGGCTGATTAGTTGATTAATTGATATTTTATTAAGCTTTGTGTCATATGATAATTATGGGATAGTAATGTGTTACTTAATTTACATGATTAGTTTGTTATGAGTTAGCAGCAATTTTATATTGTGTACATTATGATCATGTTTGTTAATTATACAATATTATTTTATGGTTATAATGATGTTATGGGCTAACTACCTTAATTTTTGTGAGGTGGATGCATGAAAAATTATTTACTTAGAGTGTCATAGAGGGAGAGCATCATCAAAGAGGGTGGTTTAGATGGAGATGTTGGGGATGACATAGAGAGAATCAAGAAACCCATGCACACACCATGAATGTATATAGTTATGTAGTATAACAATATGATGTTTCGTATGCATTACTATAATAAGTATAGATGGATTTCATTATTATTATTTTCTCTATAGGATTAAGATAATGATAATAATTAGAAGATTATTATTATTATAATATATGTATATCCTAATGTCAAAAATATATCTATAGCATTATTTTAAAATGTATTTGTATTTGATTAAATGCCGACCAAAGGTTTAATATTACTAATAAATTAGATAGTGAATATATTTTAAAATGATTTAGGGAAATCATTGTGTTTGCATAGCATTTGTTTGTGTATGGCATATTAACAATAGTCTTTGAAATTCATATTTTTATTAACCATTCTATATAGTCATATTTTATTTGATTAGTCGATAGTTGACTTTGCACGTAATAATAGTGACCATTGAATAGTTAATATTCACATTGCATAAAAGGATATTGGTAATTGACTTGTCAAAGGATGAAATTTCATGAAATAACATGGGTACTATGACTTGTAATTCATTTAGTTTGGATAGTTAATTTTGTGAAGTTGATGTTAGAATTATTTAAGTCAATGTCATGAAAATATTATTTAGATTATATAATGACTATTTTATTAAGTCTTCTAGAATTTTTGATATGATTAGTGTTTCTAATCACTCATTGACTTTGGGTTAACCATAATTTTATAAAAATCATGATAGATTTTTGGTTGTTGGTGGCATGGTGGTGGATTGTAGCATAGTGAAGTTTTGTTAAGCTATTTGTGCATGCATATTATCAATCAATTTGGTCTATTATTAATGGAGGAGAATGTGGTGGAGATCAAGTGGATGGATAAGAATAAAATAAAGGGGGAGAATTATATGAGGCACAATATGAAACATGGCTTACAAAGATAGTAAACCAACATGGAAGAAGGATAAAGTTTGAGTGAAGTAAGGAGTGTATACAACTTTCTTGGCATAATTATTATATTTATTTTGTACTTAAATTCTTGTGTGTGTAAAATTTGAGAGATTTAGAATTGATATGGTTATTGGGTTTTCATTGTTTGAAATGTTATTATAAATGGGATATATTTAGGGCCTTATGGAAGGCGCGGCCTCCACAAAACCCTACATCCAACCTAGGGTAACTTGAGGGAATTGGGTAGAGTTGTAAGATTTCCATGGTTATTTTGGGCATTAATTAAGCTTTGTCTTAAACCCCTTTTAGTTCAAAACTCTTTGTTACACTATGGGAATGCATATTTATTAGTGGGTATATATGATTTGGCTCAGGCTAGTTTGTTGTTGAACCAATTATGATATATATTCATTTAAAGTATTTAGAAATATAGATTAAAACTTCTAATTGTATGAGGGATCGACTTTGTGTAAATAAAATTCAATTTTGGGTATAGATGTATAGGATATTTATACAAAATGGACTGTGAATGCGCACACACACACGCACACACATATAATTATATAATAAATTTGATTGTGTGTGTGTGTGTGTGTGTGTGTGTGTGTGTGTGTGTGTGTGTGTGTGTGTGTGTGTGTGTCTTGAAATTGTAGGGATTTGGTGAGAAATTATATGTGCTACATATTTAAATAGTGGAAGATATTTGTATAAATGAACTCAATGTTTTGATTTTTATTGGATTTTTATTGATTCAGATTTAAATAGAAATGTAAATTTTAAGTCAAGACCATAGGTTTTATATTTTTGACTTTGTTGGGAAATCTTGTATCATGCATACTTATTCATATATGGTTTTGGGAATAATACATTTTAAGACATAACATGTAACCTAGGTGCGGGTAAGTGTTTGAATGAACTGTTATTCATAAACTTGGCTTCATACATAGATATATATACAAGATGTAAATGTTGGATGGTTGAATTAATATTTCATTATATTCACTTTAAGTGAATTACATAATTATTTAACTTTAAAATGTGTATTACTATTACATACTCAAGTTAGACTATGATCTATGTAAGAGTTTTTCATAGTCAATAGAAAGGCTGGGTATGCAATTTTATACATATATTTACATAAGGAGGTTTATGTGGTCAATTTTGAGTGGTTTTAATAGAATTCCAAAGATGGGTAGAGCTGGATAACTATATGTATTTGATCATAAGATTTTAATTTAAATATGCATTTAAATAGGTTGAATTGTTGTATTTAATTAAAAGGATTTAGTATAAATCATTGACTATGTGTATAGTGAGAATCACATGAAATTTTTTGTGTTTATAGTTATAAAAATATATGGGGATTTATCTATTTTATTAAAGGAGATGTGGGGCTATTTTATTTTTTGGATGTGCATGATATGTATACAGAATACTCTAAGCTTTTAAATAGTGGATGTCTTCTTAGACGATAGTATATATAATATAGTATTTTTAAATAATTGGAATTGTACTATGTATATACATGGGCAAAATACATGGCTTAGACTATGTTATAAAACTGAATTGAATTTACCATTTGTGTGTGTGTGTATTTGTGATGTGCTTAAAACCATTATTACCAAACATTGTGTAAATGGATGCTTGAATATATATTTTTATTTTTTATATAAAATAATTTAATTAATGTATTTATGATTTTTAAATATAAAGCATATTATGATGCTTTGGACTAGCTTTTGTTTTATATGTGGAATACAAACAAACATATAAGCCTATGTTATAATGATTATTTTAGGGATGAAATAACATTATAAAATATTTGGGATTAGAGTAACTAGTAGTCTAGATAAATCAATATCAAGATGGTATGTTTAGGAATATTTTTATTATGTTTATTATTTTGTATTAAACTATATGTTATTGATTCATTGCATTTTATTTGATGGACTAAATGAACGTATTTGATATTTTTTTGCATAGAGTATTTGTATCAGCAAAAGGGGAAATATTTTGAATGAATCTATTGGTTTTTTATATTATTATATTTTTTTACCAAATTTCACATACATGACCCTAAATAAGTAGTGGATGGATTTCACTAGCTTAAGTAACACCATCAATGCAAGATGAGGTATAATCCAATTGAGTTGTGTGTATTAATTTTACTAATCTTTTAGATCATTAATTATTGAAAACTTTGACCAAAGTAATATTTTAAATAAACATTGACATTTCATATGTTGATATAGTTTTCATATTTGTGTGATATCATGTTAGAATGAATTTATTTATGATATGCATTATGTATTAGATATATTCAACAATTGGGTTTTAGTTTTTTACTTTGGATTCCTACACTAACATTATCTACTCATTCATGAAGTGAGGGATTTCCACTTGTTTAGGAGATATTGTGGGGAATCTATGGCCCATGTTTGGTGTGGAAAAGCACTTATATGATGCTCTCCCTCCCAGATATAGTATTATACTAAGGACTACACTTGACATTACACATTGATACTTAAGTCATGGAGGCTCTGCTCCATGGAGCTTTGTATCATGTTTTATTATTTGAGATATTATTATGTATTGATGAAAACTATAATATTTATACATTATACTTATACAATAGTGTCTATAATGTTGTATCATCTATGGCTAAATTTTTACTATTTAATTTATGATTAGATGCAGTATTTTTGCTTATTGAACATTGTTTATGATTGTTATATCTATTCTTGATGATCCTTAGCTAAGTGGATTAGCTATAAAACTATTGGTTAAATAAATTAATATAGATAGTTAAAGATGACTAATTATATTTCCCATGGTGAAATATGTATGATGAATATGTGTAATTAATTTTTTTAAAAATAGTATATTCCTATAAAACCCGATGGGGTTGTTAGATTATGGTATCAGAGATGAGGCTCAAACTCTAGGACTTAATGTGTACTCTAACACAAACTTATTCTCCTAATAAACAAGAATAATAATGATGTGAACTAGACTAGGAGGTGAGGATAATTTGAACACCAATTCCCCTTTTGATCTAAATAAGATTGTCTCTAAGTAAGACGCAAAGTTGGACCAAATCCTCACAACCATGTAAGACACTAGGGACATAATTGTGACCCTCGAATAAGAAGTGCATGACCATGAAGATAAGAATTTTGAGGAGGAACTTGAAGAACAACTTGATGATTAAAAACATCTTCAAGAGAAGAGGCATGAGGAAGTGACACAAGATGTGAGAGCTTGAGTAGCTAAAGAGTTGGCACATGACATGAAAAAGGAAAATCCACCCAATTTTGATGGAAGTGTTTTTAGAGATGGAGCTGAAGTATAGCTAAAAACTGGAGAATTATTTTAAGATTCAAAATTATTCTAAAGTAATGAAATTATTCTAGGGAGTTTATCATCTTGCTAATAAAATAATAACATAGAGGGAAACAAGAAGCTCAATATGAACCTCGACTCAACCACCACCACTTGGAAATAGTTTATGACATTGTTTAGGTCATGATGGCTTCCACAACTATAATTCATTCAAAATATTATGGTTATTAGATTATTAAGAAATTATATTTACCAATGAATGAATAATAGGATTAATTCACTAATCTACTTGAGTATGTGCCTTAGTATCAAGTGAATGAGATTTTTATAATTAGTGAATTCATTATGGGATTTAACCCCAAATTAGATATGAAGTAGATGTTCATGGTCCATATACAATGGATTAGGTGTTTGAAAAGGTGGTAATATAGAATAGAAACTAAAACATCTTTCCCAAGTTAGAGATAGGTTAAAAAAAATTAGAAGTTCCAAACCATCTTTCAAAATGAAAAACTAGAAGCAGAGGAGTGGAGACTCCAAGGGTCAATTCAATAATCAGAACACCAAGTTCAAAAATGGATCGAGGAATAAGAAACCAAAAATATGATAAGAAAGGACTAATTTGAGGTTGCTTCATATATGGAGGTGATAATTTTTCTTGAGAATGTTGTCAAGACTAGTCAAAGAATAAGGGTTCATCTTCTCAACAAGGTAGATTCCAGCAATAGATTCATGCAGTTGTTGATTATCGTTACGATGAGTATCAATCTTCACCCATAGAGCTATTAGGTATTTTTTTCTATCATCTAATTTATATTTTTATTTACATATGAGATATAAAATGTATCATTACTCTTAAAATATTTAGTAAATTATCTAGAAAATCTAGAGTTTTTACAAATGTATGCTCAATAAGAATGGAAATGAGTCTAAGATCAAAGTTGACAAGTGTATAGTCAAAGTTGCAATTAGTTTATATAATTTCACTATAATAGTAGATCATTTTATAAAACCTTTGGGGTCATATTATGTGATCCTATGATTTAATTAGCTTGAAAAACATAAAGTTGTGGTTGATTATTATCTGAAGAAGGTTAAGTGTCAAGATGATTTTAGAGATTAGACACAACTTCAGGGCAAGAAAAGAGAGTTGAAGATAAGGAATATTTATGCCATTCAACTCAAAATGACTCAAAGGAAGGGATGTCAAGCATTTATTATTAAGATAAATGAGATGGAGGAATGTAAGGAACCCTCTATCATAGATTATATTTTTCTAAGAAACTTTTATGATGTGTTTTTAGAATAATTATGAGGATTGACACTTAATACAAGTTTGATTTATTGATTTATATCATACCTAAATTAGAATGAAAATCTAAGGCACTGTATAGAATGAAAACCACTAAATTAGTTGAGTTAAAGGAACAAATTCACAAGTTGTTTTTGAAAAGGCTGATTTGACCAAGTATTTCAGCATAGGGTGTACCAATTATCTTCATCGAGAAGAAAGATAATACTCTTTATTTTTGCATACATTAAAGGATGTTGAATAAATAAATGATCAAGAATAGATATATATTGCCACACATTGATAATCTATGTGATCAAATACAAGAGGAAATAATATTTGTTAAGATTGATCTTAGATTAGTGTATCATCAGTTGATGATTAATGAAGAGGATATTCTAAAAATAGCATTCATAACTCAATATGGGCACTCTGATTTCATAGTGTTACTATTTCCCAAGTTTGGCCCATATACCAAAATCTATCATATCTAGACTAAAAAATTGAGTAGGGTCCTAAATAAAGAGTGATCCAATGTCACAAGGAGCATATGGGCTCCAAAAAGAGATCACAAAACATTTATAAAGAGTTTGAAATATTTTAAGAAAGCTTAAATTGTAATTTGTTGATCTTATGAAGTAGGTATTAAAATAGGTTAGAGTTACAAGGGAAAATATATAATATATTCCCATGGTGTTTCAAGCATTCATGGACATAAAAAAAAAATTCACAAGTATCAAAAACTCATTTTGAGCCTGTTGAGGTCAACATACCCCAATTTCTAAAAAATGAGGACCCATGTGTCAAATTTTGAAAATTTATGCCTTGAAATTGAAGATTCAATTGATTAGAGTGTCATTAGCATGTTTTCACATTATTTTTATTCAAAGATCATCCACACCATGGTCTGGATGACTTATTTGTTCATAGTTCTAGTTTGATCTTGTCTAAGGTGCTAATATTGAATATCTATGTTTTAGGTTACAGGTTTAATGGATCCCATTTAGTAATGAACATGCTTAGGGTTTTGTGTTTCAATTTTAAATTAATATTTTACAATCTTGGTTTATAACTGATTAATTAAATCCATATTTTTAGAACTTAGTTTAAATGAGCCTAGCCTAAGGTTTTAATTGATGTTTATTAACATGAAATCAAAACCATAGTCCATAAAATTTATGACTAAGCCTGACTTAAGACTTTTGCATCTATGCAGGATCAACAACCTGTAGTTGATCAAATAAAATTGATCTAATAGAGTGAAAATAATGATTGAAAATTTAAGTGGACCCCAATTTAAACATCAAGCACATTTTAGAAATTAATGATATACATTATAATATATAGATCTAGATCAATGGAGCAAGATATATGAATTCTTTTCAATGAATCTCTGAGTTAACATGACACTGCAACATGGTAGAAGTGTGTGAGCTAACAAAACTGATAAGATGCAAACCTCAAAAGTCCAATAAGAATACCAAGTGGCACAACCTCAGAGCCTAGTACACATTGAGGACTAAGAACCATTTAGAAATCAATAACCCACATTGATTTATACCCAATTGATTGAATGAAGTGATATCACATTGAATTGTCAAAGGTTATTGGGATTACCAAGTGGTATAACCTTAGAGCCTAGTACAAAGAACACAAAAATCATCGAGTAGTTGATATGTAGCACATGTAGAGTGAAAAATGAACCAAAAAATGACAAGTGACAAGATTGGTTGATAGTCCCCATATCATTTTAAAAATTGATGGTCACATGATCATCAAAGATGTTTCTAAAAATGTCAAATGATGGTCGCATGAATGCCAATTTTAACATAACAAAGAGCCTTGATCATGTGTTTAAAATTTAAGGTCATGTAACCATCAAAGACATTCACATGGATGTAAAATGATGGTCATGTAGACATTAATTTTAACATAATAAGTGGCCTTGATCACATGTTTAAAATTGATGGTCATGAGATCATCAAAGACATTCCCATGGATGTCAAATGATGATTGCATGGACATCAATTTTAAGACATTTGATTACATCCAAATTCAAAGGAAATGGTCATATTTTTAATAGTGATGAATAAAATGATACAAAGAAGCCATGGAAATGCCACATCAAAGTCATGTGAGTAAATAAAATATCTAGTGGACTTGGTAATGTAATGGTTGGGATCTAATCTCAAGATGTCTAAGCTCACAATGCCATTGGAGCACTGTTAGAACCTGTAAGAATGCCATGGTAGGGTAAGGACCATAAATGAACCCTGTGAGCATTATTATTGACTTGAGGGGACCTAAAGTATTGTTTGTGTAAAGATAATTTAAGTTAGGTCCATTAACAATAATTTTAAATAATATTTATAGACATTAGGGGACCTCTCCTATATCCTCAAGAAACATGAAGATGGAACCATGATTATAGTGGGTAGAATTAGAAAGCAATGAAGACACTACATAAATTGTGGGGAAATTCATTAGCCAGTGGGTCTCAAAGTTATATGCAATAAGAATGTTCTTTTTGTAACCAAGATTTTATAATATTTTGAAATAGGATATTCTTTTAATATAGACATGTGTAATTTTTAAGATCATGTTGTCTATAAGTTAGTCCATTAGAAAAAAATCATTTGTTCCAAAATAGAAAAAAAGGAAAGCTGTCCTATACACTTGTACAAATGTAATTGGATGATACTGACTGACATGTTGCCTTGTATATTATAAAATGAGCATTGTTAATTGTCAAAGGGAGGAAGTTATTAGAGCCAAAACTACTTTGTAAACTTGGAGAAATTAATATAAGTAAGGAATTATACAAAGATTGTTAAGTATTTGATTTTGTTCATTATTATCATGGCTTATATCTCACCTTCTTGTTCTTACTTATAGATTTGAATGGTTCTCATGAATTATTAGTGTGTATATTTCCATATTTGTTAACATATGCCAATGCTAGGTTGACTAAGTGTCCTTAGGTTGATTTCATTTTCTTACTCTTATTTCATTTGGGCTAATGTTTTTTTCTTGTAGGGGTAAATGTTTTAAGTAAACTAGTTTGTTATTTGCATTATTTCCACCTTCCTTAGGAGTTTTCCTAATGTGTGATAGGATTTGGACTTAATATATTTCATGTTACACATTGGTTAAGTGCATGTCTAGATGAAATCTAAATTTTTTCATGATGTTTGGAATGAAGATCAAAAATATTTCTTTTTAACCTACCTTTCCTTTTGCTTATTTTTTAATTAGATCACTCTAGCTTAATTGTCATTGTAAATATACATCTTATATTAGTCTATAGATTAGTTCTTGATCATAATGACCATCCTTAGCATATTATATTGCATATTTCACATAGATCTAATATTTGACCATGGTGGCTCCCAACCACCAAATAATATAAATATTATGAAATCATCACTTATTATACCTTTGTCCCATCAAAGATAATAGGATTATCACAACCTACAACTCATGCATTTAGTTCTTAGGAATTATAAAATGAGAAGTGTTTCTTCAAAACTCTAGGAACCTATGGTATACATTTAGGAATTAATAGGAGCATCTTCATTAGTGCTAGAA
The DNA here is from genome assembly GCA_037957365.1 of Torreya grandis. NCBI lineage: Eukaryota > Viridiplantae > Streptophyta > Pinopsida > Cupressales > Taxaceae > Torreya > Torreya grandis. Next base: position 1,125,906 of record JARHVA010003278.1, on the reverse strand, counting down.
GGAGGCCCTTTAGTTAGATCTTTGTTAGTTTATAGAATCTTTACTAATTTTGGTGTGTTTTGATCAAATATTAGTGTGTTATTTTCATATTTTTGTTACTTTGAGCATAATTATGTGAATATCATCGATCTTTATGGTCTTAGACTAGTCTTTGGGCTTCTTTTAGCCAAATATTGATATTCTATGAAGATCCATGGATATTCATGCAAAGGTAGTTCATGCTTTGTGTATTCCCCACATTTAAGGTTAATAATAGCAATTTTGTATAAAGTTTGACTAGTTATTTGAAAATTTGATTTTATTTGATCTCATAGGTGTAAACATCCCTCTCATTCATCAATCTAGATGTATCTTTGAGATTATTTATTTAAAGATAATTGTGCTTTAGATGTATTTGTGCAAAATTGGATTAATGTGAAAACTTAATGATAGTAATTTACAAATATTAGTTTGATACATTGTATTTTAAATAGGTTTCAAGGTCACAAGCTATAATTATCCAAGGCAAGCTTAGGTGATCAAAATTCCCAAAGTCTCAAATACTTCACTAGTTATAAGTACTCATGTGTTCAAGTTATGGCTTGGCTAGGTGGTTCTTTAATTAATGTGCTAGGTATAGTACATTATCTTCCTTGAAATCTTGAATGATATTTACCTTATTTTAGTCTTAATAATGTTATCAATGCTGAAGAACATATTAAGTCATTCAAGGTTAATTTGAGATTGTTAAATGTAGTTCATGAATATGTAGCATGTAGATTATTCCCATTCACTTTCAGAGATGTTTCATATTATTGGTTTCTCAACCTTCCAAAAAACTACATTACTATTTGGGATGATTTTAACAATGTTTTCATTAATTAATTTGGAAAAATTATTAGTCCTTGTGTCTTATATCAATAGTTCACCATAATTAAAAGGGATGTTAATGAAACCATTAGATATTTTAATGCTCAATTCCCCAAAAAATTAGTAGAACCATAACCCCTTATAGACCTGATGAGGCTTTAGTATTAGAAAGTTGTAAGGATGTTATAGATCCCATGACCTCCATGTCCCTAAAAAGGTCTCTTTTAATCATAAACACATTGACTTAGGCCTACTTTAAAGTTGTGATCATTAATGACCAAATACAAACCCAAGGTCAAATGGCATATTCCATACCTGATTCCAATTCAAATTGGCCCATAATGAATGTCATTACTAGTATACCTACTTTAACACTAGTTTAGAATGAATTACCCTTGAGTCATACATATCCTAGCCAAAACCTAGAGTTCCTGAATGGAACTACAAGTGGATCCCATCCAAAAAATCATGAAACTCTAGTGCCCACTAGTAGTAATGCTCCAATTCATGAGCCTAAGACACCAAACTATTCAAATGACTTAATATTAGAAATGGTCCAAAAATTTAGCACTAACTTTTTTTAATTGTAAAAAAAGTAGGAAATACAAAGGAGGGCTCTAATATAAAACATAGTCCTTAATGGTTCAATAGGCCTCCAAATGGGTTTCATGATAACAACAATAATGTATCATATGAAAACATACAAATGAGTTTCTATGATATATATTTGGCTAATCATTGAAATGTTTATGAATCATCTCAAGGTGAAAGGGATATAACTAAAATTGTGCTTAATCATGACTTTGTTTCAAGGATATCTGGATTTTTAAGAACTTCTAAATCCTACATGCAAGCCTTTGATTTCCTATTTGAAGATGAAGATGAAGATGAGCCAATTGAAGAAGTTGCATTTGAGATGACTTGTATTCCTAAAGATGTAAAAGAGATTGTAGTTGAAGACCAATAAGACATCATCCTTAGAACATCTGTAGATGAATAAGAAGAGTTGATAGAAATGGATATCAATCAAGTACAAGATGATTTTTTTGTATAAGGTAGCTAGAAAGACAACCCACATATATTTATTTCTAAAATGGAGAATACCCCTAAAGAAGATGATCACTAGCAAAAGTCATACCATGATTTCTTAAATGGAATTAAAGAGTTAGATGTGGTAGATAATGGGATAGAACAACACATGGATGCTTGATTTGAGGATTTTACTAATGATATAGAGTTACTAAAAGATGATATTATTTTGGAGGTCTTAAACCAAGATAAGTAGGAAAATGATTGGATAGAAGAGTTACCTTTCTTCATTGAGGATAAAGATGAAGAAGGAAATAGATCATAAATTATCATATGACTTTATCAAAAGGTCAAGAGTATGGGACCAACATGTTTCTCATGGGATTATAGATGAACATAATTTAGTTGATCAGGATGAAGATGCCTTTTGGGATGAATTGGAATATTTTTGTGCAAAGATTGGTAGTCTATGTCCACCTTAGAAAGAACCCGACGAAGACATCAGTCTAAGGATATTAGCTGAGTTACCATAATTGAGTGAAGATGATATAAGCCAATATCTATCTATAGATTAAGTATAACTAACACTCCTATTACAAATTAAAATAATTTGGTAATAATATGATTGGGTCTTAGATTCATATCTTTTATCCATGCATCTAAAATTGTTGATAGGAGACCAAACTACATCACCTATATGACACAAGCATACAAGTTATCCTATCCATAAGAAGAAGCCACTAAATTAAAGTAATCATGCTTTAAGGTTATGTAATATACTAAATAATTTTCCATTTGATCTTGGAGGTAAGTACTTTATGGGGTTAGTATAGGGCTGAGTTTAGTTTATTGTATTATGTTTCTTGCTTTTTCCTTCATTCCCATTGTTTGTATATAGTTCTTGTTTAAAATTATTTGTTTTCTCTTAATTTTAAGTAAGTCCTTTTAGACAATTTTCAACTCAAGTTTTATCTATTTTCTCAAGAAACTTCATAGTTCATAAATGTAGGTATGAATTCTCAACATTGGTTGATCATGGACTGTTGAAATATGAGCTTGATGTTGTTGTTTAGAGAAGCTAGCAAAAATTTATGGATAAGTTAATTATTCCTTTATATTTTAAACCTTTATATGATATAATCTTGTTTTTAATAAGGATTATACATGTAAGATGAAATCCTAAATTATTAGGACACAATCGTGATTGCACTAAAAAAAACATTAATTGCCTAGGATAAAGTTTACAGCCAAGGATGACTGTTTTAAAATTGAACACTTGACTAAATCCATAAACCTAGCTAACTTGGTTCCCAAACTTTTATATAAAGCCAAAATGAATTAAAAAATACAAAAATAAGAACCTTATTACAAAATTCAAAGAGATTTTTAAGTAGAGGTGTTTCTAGTAATCTCCACTGAGATTATGAATGCTTAACTGGCAGTGGAGTTAAGCCTTGAGTGGATCCAAAGGAATCTCTATCAGGGATATGGATGCATGGATAGCTATAAATTAATGCCCAAGCCTTCTCTGAATAAAATCATGTTTCTTAATGAATATGGTGAAACTCAATGTTAATGATTAAATCCATGAATCTGGAAGTTGTTCTCTAAATCCTTTAGAAATTAGTAAGTGGAATAAAAGCACACACACAACATGATTGATTTTTGATGTTTGATCCTAATTATACATGTGCAAGATTTTTTCTAACCATCAACTGATCTTAATAATGGTCCCTGATAAAATTGAATAAGTAGCCTAATTATTAGTCTGAACAAGAAGCTCTAAATTCTAACATTTTTCTATGTTTCCCCTAGAAGTTGCCATTTTTTGAGGTCAACATATCCCCATTTTTTAAAAATGGGGTCCCATTTGTCAAATTATGTAAATTTGTGCCTTCAAATTGAAGATTCACTTGATCAAAATCTCATTAGCATATCTGCACATTATTTTATTTAGATATCATCCACACCATAGTTTATACTTATGGTTTAATCTTTTCTAAGGTGATAACATTAAATATCTATGTTTCAAGTTATAGGTTTAATGGAACCCATTTGGTCATGAACATGCTTATGGTTTTGTGCTTTATTGTTAAAAAAATGATATTTTATTAACCTTGGTCTATAATTGATTAATTAAATCCATATTTTTGAAACCCTAGCCTAATATTTTACCAAGACCCTTTAATTCAAATTTAAATTTGGTGGGAGATTTTTATTTAATTTTAAATGGGAAAAAATTAATCATACCATGGACTTAGTTTAATTTTTATCCTAAGGCTTGGTCATTTTTTTTACATAACCAAAACTTAGGCTAAAAATCATATGCTTGGTTTATTTTATGCCCCATGGTCCCTTTGTTATAAGGTTTGGCCTAAAGTATTATCCTAAGGTTTATCATATTTATTAATATGATAAAAACCTTATCTTAAGAATTTACGTTATGTCCTTTATTTTATGTTTCTAACCTTGATTCAAAATCTTCATGCCTTGGTCCCTTTTTATTCAAGGGGTCCCCTTTTTTATGTCTTGGAGTTTTTTTTAAATGATCCTAGTCTGAGGTTTTAATTTGTGTTTATTAACACAAAATCAATACCATAATACATAAACTTTATGACTAAGTCTGACTTAAACCTTTTGCATCTAGGTAGGATCAATGACAAATAGTTGATTGGATAAAATTTATCTAACAGAGTGAAATCAATGATTGAAAAGTCAAGTAGTGGACCCCAATTTAAACATCAAGTACCTTTTAGATATCAATAGTATGCATTCTAAAATATAGATCTAAATCAATGGAGCAAGATTAATGAATAATTTTTAACAAATCTTTGAGTTAATGTGAGATTGCCACATGGTGGAAGTGCATGAGCCAATGGATTTGACAATATGAAAAGCTTAAAAGGCTTTCAAGCCTTCCAAGTGGCACAAACTTAGATCCTAGTACACATTAAAGATTGAGAACCTTTTGGAAATAAATTTCCCATATTGATTCATACACACTCGATCAAACAAAGCTAGATCACATTGAATTGCAAAAGGTTCTATGGGACTGCCAAGTGGCATAACCTTAGAGCCTAGTACAAAAAGCATAAAAGCATTGAGATATTGACACATGTCACATAAAGAGTATATAACATACCAAAAAATGACAAGTTATAGGCTTGGATAATAGTTCCCATAACATGTTTAAAATTAATGATCATTTGACCATTAAATATGTTCTTACAAACATCAAATAATGTTCAGGTGGATGTCAATTTTAACATAGCAAAGAACCTCAATAATGTGTTTAAAATTGATAGCCACATGAACATTAAAGACATTCTACTGGATGTCAAATGATGGTCATGTGGACATCAATTTTAACATAATAAGGATCCTAGATCACATGTTTAAAATTGATGGTCACATGAACATCAAAGATGTTATTATAGACATCAAATGATTGTCAAATGGATGTCAATTTTAATATAGTTTCTTTGATCCAAATTCAAAGGAAATGGTCATAGTTTGAATAGTGATGAACATAATGGTATGAGGACACCATCAAAATGTTATGTCAAAGCCATGTGAGTAAATTAGAGACCTAGTAGACCTAGAAATATAATGGTTGGGATCTAATCTCAAGATGTTTGAGCTCATGATCACCATTAGAGAACTATTATAACCTATAAGAATGCCTTGGTAGGTCAAGGACCATAACCAAACCCTGTGAGTGGTATGATTGACTTGAGGGGAGATTAAGTGTTGCCTATGTAAAGATAAGTCAAGCTAGGTCTATTAATGAATAGTTTAAAAATGATTTACAACAACTAGGGGACATCTCCTATATCCTTAAGCATCTTGAAGATGGGGCCATAACTGTATTTGGTAGCATTATAAAGTAATGAAGACACTATAGTAATTATGGGGCACTTCACTAGATATGGGGTCCCAAATTTAGATGAAATAAGAATGTTTTTCTATAAACAACATTGTATAATATTTTGAAATAGGATTTTTTTGTATAGACATGTGAAATTTGTAAGAGCACATTGTCTATAAGTCAGTCCATTAGAAAAAATCATTTGTTCTAGAATAAAACAAAAGGATAGCTATCTTATACACTTGTACAATTGTAATTGGATGAGACTAACCAACATGCTACCTTGTATCTTATAAAAGGATCATTTTCAATTGTCAAAGGGAGGGAGTTATTATAGGAAAAATTACTTTTTAAACTTTGAGAAAATAATATAATCAAGGAATTCTACAAAGATTATCCAGTATTTTCTTGTGTTCATTGTTATCATGGCTTCTCTCTCACTTTCTTGTTCTTACTTCCAGATTTGAATGGTTCTTATGAATTCTTGGTGTGTATATTTGATTGTAAAGTTGTTAACTTATTCCGATGCTATGTTGACTAAAAGTCCTTAGGTACATTTCATTTTCTTACACTTCTTGCATTTTGGCTAATGTTATTTGCTTGTAGGGGTAAATGTTTAAAGTGAACCAAGTTATTATTTACATTATTTCCACCTTCTTTATGAGTTTGTGTGATGTGTGATAGGATTTGGGCTTAATATTTTTCATGTTATACATTGTTTAAGTACATGTCTAGATGAAATTTGAACTTTGTCATGATGTTTGGAATGAATATCAACAGCATTTCTTTCTACCCTACCTTTTTTTCTTCTTTTTTAATTGAATCAATCTATTTTAATTGTCATTATAAATATCAATCTTATATTAGTCTTTAGATTATTTATTGATAATAATTCACCATCCTTATAATAATATATTTCATATTTGAGATAGAGATATTATTTGGCTAGGTGGATCCCAACCACCAATAATATAATTATCATGAAATAGTCACTTGTTCTACCTCTATTCCATCAAAGATAATAGGATTATCAAAACCTACAACTCATTCATTAATTTATTAGGAATTATAAAATGATAAGTGTTTATTCAACACTCTGGGCACCTGTGGTACAAATTTAGGTATCAATAGAGCCTTGAATGTTCTTGCACAAGTCCAAAAGAACCAGACAATCATGAGAATGTCATGTAAAAATGGACTGGTCATATTGATTATGAATTTAATAATTTTTCTTAGGAAGCTTCCGAATCCCAAAATATTTCTTGGACAAGAATTTATTCATTCTAAGATCATGCTTTACAAATTTCATGTCTTGATGAGCTTGCTATCTGAAGATATACAGCTTCAAAGTTAGACTTGTAGATTGAAATAGACATAAAAATGTCAAGTTTAAGCTCCATGAAGTAGCCATTAGAATTTCAATATCCAAAATTTTAATGAAAGAGTGACAAGTGTCCAAATATTGGGATTTAAGGTCAAGATCCAATGGTAAACATCAATCTAATAGATGTTAATTGGTCCTAAAGATCCAATGGCACATATTCAATATTATCAAATAGATCAATGATGATCATTAAGTCAAATGGCTAGCATAAGTGAAAATATAACAAGTGGTAAGATCTTGAGTGTCTTGATAGAGATATAATGGTGCATAATGACTCACAAAGTAAATGGATCTAGATAGATCGATGGTGAGTGTGTAATCATACCCAAACAAATGAATGGTGGGTATTAAGTCAAAAATTCAATGGATATCAAAGGCTAATAAGAAACTACCAAGTGTACAAGGTGTGTTAATCTATCATAAAATTTAGGGCACACATTTAATCATATAAAAGCATATCTATGATGTTTGATAGGTCAAAGAGTCAGTAAGATCTTGTGGAATAAATAAAGAGCTGACACTTGTCATAATATGAGAGGGCCTAGATCAAGATCAACTACTAAAATTAAAATTAAAAATCTAGGGACTTCCATGGAGAACAAATATGACCATATTTCAAACCAAGAATAATGTTTCAAAGAGCATATGCCACCATTATAGCTGGGTTGAAGGCCATTGAGAAGACATAGTTATATAGTTAGGGGTTGTCAATAATAATTTTTTGACACTATGAATCTTTGGTTCAAATATTTAGAACATACAGGGTCCATCTTTTGGGGTTGCAATATTGTTTTATGACTATAATCTTTGCTCTTTAAAGGAGGATCCATGCATATAATGAGTTTTTGACTTCCATACAAGTCAGAGGTAGGATAGGTCTATTTAGACCTAACATATAGATCAAAAAAGAAGATATGTGATATATAGGTCTAAATTAATATAATATCTATAAGAAAACCAATAATTTAGATTAGTTTTCAATCTATAATGTAGACCTATGCTCAAATTTTATAATAGGGGTAGACATAAATGAGATACAATATAGTGTCTCATTATTTGAACAAATGGGTACATACAATAGCTTAAGGTTGATTTGATCATGGATTTATTAGGCTTGAGGATATAAGGAACTTGCCCTCATAATGAAGCAAGTGGAGATGGCGTGGAGATGGCGTGGAGAACCAAAATGAAGAGAGCTGGTGGTTGGATAATAAATTAAAGCATTGAATCTATTTAGATGTTAAAGATCTTTTTTCCAAAATATTTATTCATGACTCAGCATGTGAAAAAAACCCTTATATTCTAGTGGATCTCTCATCTAATGAGAATTCTTGAAGATTATTGGAGCTGAATGTAGGTTAACTTGTTAGAAAGGATTAGTCCTAATTAGAAGAAGGCATCTGTATAGAAAATAATCAATGAAATGGCACCACACTTCTTGATCATTAATGACTCCTCCATTCTCCCATGAATATTCCCCATCTCTTCCATTCCAATTTTTCTATATATATATAGGCTTCTAAGCCTTGAAATGGATCCCTCTTTTTGGCATGACTAGGCTTTGCCAATATTTATACTTTAACACTTGTTTGATGAAATAAAGACTGAATTCCTTCATTTTAAAAGCTGAGTTAAAGTGTATCTCATGAATTCATTGATGTGTCCAAGTGAATATCTACTTTCCTTAACTTTTTATGAGTTTTCTCACCTTTTTATAATACTTTGGTAGTTTTCATAGGTCATTCTAAGTGCATACATAGTCTATTGGTCAGTGCAAAAGTGGAAAATTACCTTCCCATGCTAAGTTGATAGCTAATCTATGCCTTTGTGTGAAATACTTATGTGAAATTAATCAAATATGAATGAAGTGATCTTCTATAGTCCTAAATGTGTCTCATAATGTGTCTTGTGCAATTAGAAGGATCAAAACATTTGGTGCATCACCTCATTTTTTTACATACTTTTATGAATTCTTGTCAATCTCTCTCCCTTTTCAAAGAAAGATTTAATATTAAGTCTAGTTTAGGTGATAAATCCAAGAGTAATATGTGCTTCTCTAGAGGTCTGACCCAAGATTAGGTAATGCATAGCCTAGGGTTAGTCTCATGTTGGACTAAGTTTGAGTAAGAGGACCTAAATAATCCCCTTTCTCAGCTAAGTTGTATCTAGACCACCAATAGTTTTGGTACCCCTGGTTTGACCAAGATCCAAAAGAGTGAATATATTTTTAGTGTGTCTTTCCTCTAATTAGCTTTTGGAATCAATCAAGTTAGTAACAATGGTGACCTCAAATCAAATCTTCTAGTTGTAAGCAACCTAGGTATGTCTCATTGAAGATTTTAATCAGTTCTTATATCTAATTTGACATATGAGGTTGATATGAATAGCTATATTGAATACCCCTATCATTCAACTCCTTATCAGTAGTTCCAATATGACCCTCATGATCCATATGAGCCTAATCAGCCTTATCAAGAGTCATATCAAAGTTATGATGAGCCTTATCAATTTTATCAAGATCCTTATTATCAAGGGCATAGATCTTACCTTCTCCGTGATCTCTATTATCCTTATGATGAGCATCACCAAACATGTATATAGCCTTACCAACTATATGGTAACCCTTAAAAATCCTATAATAGACTTCATGAATTGATTATCTTCTTGATCAGACCTATGAAGCCCTAAATCAATCCATCTCAAGCTTCAAGAAAAATCTAATTGGCTATGAGAAAGAGATGATAAGTAGAGACAATAGGAAGATCTATAGAAAGGAGATTTCCAAGCATGAAATTCAACTCATGAGGGCTAATTTTTAACAATTTAAATAAGTATGTTCTTCTTTCATAAGGCAAGGTCACTTAAAATTTAGTTTTGATGTCCTAGACATTAATGGTCTAAAAGTATACATTAAAGAGAGGCTATTCGTTTATGAGGTTAGTATAGAGTTAGTCTTAGAAAAAATGAAAAATGAACTCACTAAAAATCTAACATCCTTTAGGCCTAATCATGGGGGAGCATAATGAATAAACCAAATGAATACTCAACAAAGCATTGAAGGAAATGAGAAATATAAACATGAAAACACAAATTCCTTACCAAATCCTTGATAGATTCAAATAGTAATTTAGTTGGCTTACTCAGTTTATGTATAAAAGGTCTTCATCAATGACATATGGCTAACATCATCTCCTACATGCACCATTTTTGAATGCTTGGCTTGATTTATGGCTTGATTGATTAAATGGCTTGATGGCTTTGGCTCAATTTTGGCATTATAACAATAGTTTTTTAGCTTCAGGAATCTATTCTTACATTATAACTCTACTTTTATTGATTTCCCTAAATGAATAGATCTAAGATTTATTTTATAGGCATTCAAATCCCTTGGAATGGGTTAAATCTGACCATGGTTGAGTTTATTAACCTTGATTGAGTTCGGCATATTCCTAGGATATATTTTAAGATATTTTCCAAAAGTGACAACTCAAAAAGGTAATGAATGTGTTTTAGGATGTTTTTTTATTTTTGAATATCCTTTATTGACATTTTAATTAATGAATCATGGGTGAAATCAATTAAGATTTGAAATTGATTTAACTTTCTAATTGATTTTGATTAGGATGTGCAAGTAAATTAATTATTTTTAGGCATTTGGTCATTGGTTAGATTTTGATTAATTCAATGTGTGTATTTTCCTTGTTTAATTGATTTAATAGGACAAATTGATTTAATGCAAGGTTATAATGCCAAATTTGAGACTAGTATAATTTTTTAAGTTAATTTTTTGATGATTGGTAAGAATTGGTCTAATAGTCTAATGCAAATCCATTGGTGGCCAAATTTGCATGTCTAAAATTTGTCCCTATTTGGGAAGATGTTATAAGTTGTAATCATAGTAATGTATTTTCAAAGAATAAAATGGTTCTTTATTCTTAAGACTATAATGGTCATCATTAAACTATAGCTACCCCTTGAGGGAGTGCTTGGCAAGTGGGTCAACAAATGGTCCCTCAAAAGAAATAATAAAAATGAGGGGACCAAAAAAATGAATATAATTGGGTGATAACACTATGATTCACCCAAAGTTGGGAAAAATCATTGATAAATACAAGTGGGATGGTGTAAAATGGTTTTCATAAAGGTCGTTATAATAAGTGTACTCTAATAGTGGCAAAATGGTATGATAACATAATGATTTGCCCCAACAGGTGATATAATCACTGAGAAGATGGAGTTTCCCTAATTAGGACAAGAAAATAAGAAAGGAAATTGGATAACATAATGATTTATCTTATCAAGTGATATAATCATTGATAATTCATGTGGGATGGTGTACAATACTGATGCAATATACCTCAATTATTAAAAACATGATTGATGGTTGATGAGTGATAACTTGATATAGAGGATAAATATGAATTGGGATAACCTACTAGTAGGGATATGCTCATCCAAACTAACAAAGGTTAAAATCACTTCATTCCTTAATTACTCTATTTGGGATATTGTTGGGATTGTTACTAGTGTCAATGTCGAGGAGATGGTGATGTTGCATTGATGTTGTAGACGTCTCAAAGATAATTTTTACTATATAATTTAATGATAGGACTCATGATAGAACACCATGGGAGACTGGCTAAAATATGCATAAGGACTGACTCTTGATATTTGATACTCAATGGAAAATAATTGCATCAATGATAAAAACCTTGATGAAAATGTAGAAATTTAAATATGGATAGATTCAAGAATAATGTGCAAATAATCACCCAATGAATACACATAGACTGACTAAATGCCATAGTGCTAAAATTAAACAAATAGGCACACAAACAAATAAAAAAAATAGACAAAGAAAGAAACAAACAAGTGTTAGTCCTTATGTTAGTATACACAACATGATGAACATTGCCCATAAAAACAAGGTGAAAATTGAATAAACAAACAATATGGGAGAATAAAATAAAAGGAAGGGGGTGGAAAATATGTCTCCATATGTGATAAGCAAGTGGAAAATGCGTACATAGTTATATGGATATGATGATCCAACAAAACTTCAGGCCAAATGTAGTTCTCCTAAGAAACGGGAAGAAAATGATCATTGATATAAAACATGATGGATGTGATAGAAAAATAGGGATGAACTCATAAAATGGTGATATCTTAGGATAAAATGCCAAAAAGGATGGGTAAACTAATGAATAAGTGATTTTTTTTTGGTTTAGTGAGGGTTCCCAGAATCCTTAAGGCAAAGAAGTGGCCAATGTTTTTTGGTTTTTCTAAATAATTTTCAAAAAAATTTGGAGTTTTTGAAGCATCTCAACTCAATTAAGAATGACAAGACACGAAAATGTTCCAAGATCATAACATGGAAAAAGAATTACAACTTGAAATGATGCTCTCAAAATGGTGATATCATGGGATAAAAGGCCAAAAATGATGGGGAAACTAAGGAAAAAAGTAATTTTTTTGTGACTTAGTGAGGCTTTCTATAATCCTTAAGGAAAATAAGTTTATCAAAAAATGGTGAGAGTTTTATAACTTGAAATGATGCTCATAAAATGGTGAGAGCATGTCTAAAGTAGCTCAAAAAATTGTAAGATTATTATAACTTGAAATGATGCTCACAAAATGAAGAGAGCATGGCTGAAATTGCTCAAAAGAAGGTGAGAGTGTAGCTAAAGGGGGACTAATCTAACTCAACATGAATCAAGCATGACCCACATGGTCCCAAAATGGATTTATTTAATAGTGGTTCACCTCAAAATGGAGGAATTTGACTAGTGTAGTAGTGAATTCAAATAAAATAGGCACAATTGGTATGATGGAATAGTATGACACATGAATGTCTAGGTGATATGTCAAGGCACAATAAATAAATGTTGCCCCTAGTTTGCCTATAAACAGTTATAACTAGGATACAACTAATAGATCAATGATACTAATTTTCCCTAGTAGGTGATATAGTTAGTATCAAGATTGGTGAACACTGATTTTCCCTAGTAAGAGATATAATTAGGATCACATAAACAAACTTGATAAGAAGGGAATGATAAATGAAGGATGAAATTGCCAAAATTTTTGTCATACTACTCCAAAATACTACTTTTTTCTAAAATTCTTGAAGTAACTATTAAAACTTATTTGATGATGTATGGTAAAAATGTGAAACCAATGGATGAACCAAAGTCAAATTGGCCAGGTTGATAAGATTCAAAACATGTTTGGTCGAGTAGGAATAGAATGGTTGGATGGTCTAGTGGGAATGTCAAAATGAGAAGCTGGTAGAATAGATAGTTTGATAATAGTATAAAAAAGAATATTGATAATATGGTACAACTTGAAATAGTTCTTATAGACAATACATTAAGTTACTCAACTATAGTAACACTTGACATGAATAATGTTCATCAGCTCATCAAATTTGTTGCCATCTAGTGTGCCAAGCATGTATGCTTTAGTGTCATAGTTTATAGTGATGATGAATATACCCACCTAGTTGGGTTTGAAATTTATTTTATTCTTATTTTTAGCCATGTTATTCATTTGGTTCTATTTTAGGGCAAGATCACTAAGTTCAAATGTTTTATGTTTTATACATCGATTATATTGACCTTGAAGTTAGTTTTGATAGGCCTACAAATTGTTCACAGCATCCATATGATTCTCATGAAGTAAATATAGCTCTTATAGGTGAGCTACTCGATAGTAATTATCATTGATAACATGATTTAAATATATGTGTAATGAAGGCAACTCGACCTTAATGGGAAGTATAGATTTAGTACCATAAACAAGTGAGTATGGAGTGGATCTTTGGGTGTGTGATGATTGGTATGGTACATCTAAAAGGCATGGAATATCTAAAGGTGCCAATCCCAACCAACATCATTGACAATGTTTTTGAGAATGTTGACAATGGTTTTGTTTAATGTTTCATCCTAGCCATTACCTTGAGGGTAATACACTATTGAAAAGTGTTTTGTGATCTTGTACTCAGCATAGATTTTTGACACCCTTATTCTTAAATGATAATCCATTATAAAATATAATTTTGGAATGGATACCATATTGGTAGATGAAATGGTTAAAGATGAATGTGAAAATTTGCTTTTTAGTCACGTAAGTGAGGGGTATAGCTTTCACCCACTTAGTGATATATTCAGTGGTGGTGAGAATGTGTTTATGGTTATTTGATGAGGTGGGTATGAGGTGGATTTTATCTTCCTAATTAGCTTAAGGCCCCATGTAGAAAATGTCTATGGTGTTAGCATTAGTTTTAAGGTCTTGGTAGGTGCATGAATCAAATAAGCATGTTGTTGACACTTGCCACATTTAATAACATATGTAGCTACATTTATGTCCATTGTCAACCAATAGTAATGAGTACATAAGAGATTTTTAGATAGGACTAACCCACTGGTGGTGGATCAATATACTCATTCATGAACTTATTGTAATTATAGTATAAATTCTATCAAAGGTAAATAATGAATTAGAGTTCTATCAAAACCATGGTGGTATAAGGTTGGTTTGAGTAGGGTGTAACATTGGGCATTGTGGATGAAAGATTTTGTTTGTTTTTGGGATGAGACTAGTGGGAGGATTTTCTAGAGTAAATAGTTATATAGTTATGAGTACCAATTATAGATGGGACCAACAATATCCCATACTATTGTAACAATTGAAGGTTCATGAGCCAGTACTATTAGATTTTCTATACAAGAAACTAATACTTTCTAGCTATGTCTACATGAAAAATTAATGATCCAATGATAGCCATGGAATATTTTGTTTTATTTATCACTCTTTTTAGATGCTCAAATAGAATGTGTGCAATATATTTCTTTAGAGTTTCAACCATTGCCTTATATGGAACCAACTTGTCATCTTTAGTTTAGAAGTGGTTTGTAACCTAATTGATGATTAATTAAGAATCGCCATAAAATTCTAGATGAAATATGTTCCATTGTACCACCTATCAAAGCCCTATGATAATTGCTTCATATTCAACCATTGTTATTGGTATAAGGAAATCTAATTCTGAATGACTTGGGGATTAGATCCCCTTGAGGTTTTATGAATAAAAGGCTTACCCCCGATCTATGTGAAATGCATGATCTACCAAAATATAACTTATAGGGATACTCATTAATAGGTGTTTTAATGATGGCCATGATGGTTTTTTAAGGAAATTGGAATGTTAATGGTTTTTTATCTTCGAGAGGTGCTTCAACAAGTTGATCTATGAGAACTTGCCCCTTGATTACTTTCTAGTTTACATACTCTATCTAAAACTCACTAAGTAACATGATCTATTTGCCCATACAACCTTACAAAGATATTTTGAATAGTAGATACTTAAGTGGATTTATTTTGTAAATAACCATGGTCTTATCATTCAAGATGTAGTGTCATAGTCTCTATGCTATGAAGACCATAGTGAGACAAGTTTTTTTGATGGCCATATAGTTGTGCTCATACATAATGAGTGTATGGATTAGATAGTACACTACCTACACTTTTACCTTGTCATCATGATGAGCTATAAGTGCCCCTAGAGAATTATTAGTAGCCAAAAGATATAATAAGAATGGTTTTCCTAGTGTCAAAGGTGAAGAACTGGGTGATTTGTGATATAGTTTTTTAGCTAACAAAAACCCTTTTGATAGTCATTATCCCAAAGAAATGTGATACCTTTATTTAGTAGGTGTGTAAATGGATGGCACTTTTATATCAATTGGGATATGAAGCATCAGATGGATTCAATCTTACCCTACAAACTATGAATCTACTTTAGATTGGTCAGTGGTGGTCTTAATTTAGCTAGATTGACTTCAATGACCTTGTGAGACAAAACAATAATTTTCTAAATGTAACTCTAAACACACACTTCTTGTGGTTGATCTTAAATTTGTATTCCTATAGTTGCTCAAATATCCTCCTTAATTTTTCTAGATGGTCAACCGTAGTTTTAGATTTACTTAGTATTTCATCAATGTAGTCTTAAATAATTTCATGCATCATATCATAAAATATGACTATCATAGCTCTTTGATAAGTGTCCCCTATATTCTTAAGGCCAAACATCATGACCTGATAATAGATTGTTCCCCATAGAGTAGTAAACTCTATTTTGTGTTGGTCTTTTGGTGTTATTCTGATTTGATTGTAACCTGAGAAGCTGTCTATTAGTGAAAGAATCTCATAACCTATTATGGATTTGAATATAATGTTAATGTTAGGTAGTGGAAAGTCATCCTTAGGGCATGATTTTTTAATGTCATAGAAATAATTATAGATTCTAATTCCCTCTAGTCTCTTACTGATAGGTACTACATTGGAAATCCATTTAGAGTAGTCAATTGGTCTAATACATCCTGCTTCTAAGGCTTTCTCCAACTTTTTCTTTACTAATACAATAATCCAAAGATGCATCTTGTACAATTTTTGTTTTACTGATTTGGCATTAGGATTGGCCACAAGGTGGTGTAGAACCAAG
The DNA here is from genome assembly GCA_037957365.1 of Torreya grandis. Taxonomy (NCBI): domain Eukaryota; kingdom Viridiplantae; phylum Streptophyta; class Pinopsida; order Cupressales; family Taxaceae; genus Torreya; species Torreya grandis. The sequence goes on along the minus strand of JARHVA010003278.1, from coordinate 1,109,271 downwards.
GGGGGGAAAACCTAGCATGTCAGATTATACCTATGCAAATAAGTCTACAAATTCCCTCAAAAGGGTTGTAAAGACTTCAAACTCCTCAGTAAGGGATGCACATAGATCAATCCACTTTGGGTCAATTGGGGACTTGATGTTAACCTCTATTTTATCTTTGAATAGAAGAGTTGAGATATCATTAATGATGGTAGTGATTTGAATTGATTGGCAACATTATAATCCTCTGTTAGGATTAGTTCTTAAACAAGCTCTCTAAGACATGATGAATCAAAACCTCCTAATGGGGTATTAGACCATGTGATAAATATTTTTATAAATTCCTATATGACTTGATAAAAGGATTCATGCCTTTCAAGATTGAATTTGGACCCCTTATCATGTTCATTATTAGCATCTTCTTAAATGATTTGATCAAAAGCCTATTGCTCTTTAGGGTTAAACTCATATCCATAATGAACTTCATCATTGTTAGTTTCCTTCATGATTTGCTAAAAATATTGATGCTCTTCAATACAGAATTAAAACCCATAGACAAATTCATCATTGGTGGTATCCTAGTCTATACATGAATTAGGCTGACCACCCCCATCTAATGGCACCTAAAACAAGTTTTCACCACTAAACTAGCCTTTATCTTTATTATTTCCCTGGTCAAAAATCACCTCAAAGATGTTTTAATTTTGAGACCTCAATGCTTTATTTATTTTATTTTAGCTAACGGTGTTCTCCAAAATAGGCTTCAGGATCTAATTTGATTGAGAATGTTTATTTATGATCTCCAAATAAAACATTATCCATAAGGCCTAGAAAATCACAAAATGTTTAATCATTTTAAAACTCATTAATTGGTATGTGTGCCTCTTATTGGTCCTAGTCTATTAGTTGGGGATAATATAATGATAAGGGAATTATTAGGAATAATTAGGTGAAGGGTAAAAATGGTGTGATTATCAAATAGGTTGGTCTAGGATAAGTCATAAAATAAGCTATGATGAGACTCTACTTTACTATCAACATCTTCATCAGTAGTCGATGGTGATAGAACACAAGGTATATGGGGCCACCCCTAGGTTGTTTAAATCCAAGCCCATAGGGTCCTTCATACTTATTCATAGAAATAGGTTTCATGTAGATTTGGCTCAAGGCCCATTCCTTCATAATCTTGATTTTTCATGTTACAATTGGGAATGGGATACTCAAGGTTCTTGTAATAATTGGCCAAATTATCATTATATAACCATGACTTATCTCTTTTGAGAGGCTCTTGTTCTAGGCCATAAATTTGTATGAAAATGATTGGTCTTAGATTATGAATGTGGCCTTTACACTTTCTTTGCCAGTGCATGCATGGCATAGATTTAGGTATTTTAAAGGCTTTTAGGTTTTAAGGAAGCTTTGTAATATGAAAGGTATCATGAGTCAAGTACTCTCTTGGGCCATTAGTTGAGATGGTAAAATTATTGGATACTTTAAGAGGTGGTATGTGACTAAGAGAATCAAGGGTATTAGGATCAATGCAGTTGTACTTTAGCAATTTGAGGAGTATTACCTTCCCCTTATCCTAATTATTAAATGGATTCATGCCAAAATGATAATTGTAACTTTTAAACTTAGCCTCTAGATGTTTGTAATGATCATATAGATATAATTCTCTTAGAATGATAACCTCCATCCCTAAATGGGAGATCTTGATACATTGGTGCAATGTTGATGGGACTACATGAATATCATGTAACCAAGGCTTGCCTAGAAGCATATTGTATGAAAAATCAAGATCCAACAAATAGAAAAGGGTATCATGAGTCAAGGGCCCAATGATAACTATCAAGCTAATGGTGCCCTATGATTCGTACACTTGATTATCGTATGCTTTGATGGTGATTGTTTCTACTTGGAGATATACTATGGTGTACCTAAAAAGCTTTATGGTCTTGAGGTACACTATGTTCAGACCTAATCCATTGTCTATAAGGATACATTTCACTTTATGCCACATTATATATACTTCAATGTATAATGGATTATTATACAGTGGGCCAAGAGGTGACATATCTCTTTGGTTGAATGTGACTTGTTGAGTTAGAGCTAGGTGTCTAACCAAAGCTTAAAATTAGTTAGGGGATATGTCGTTCAGAATAGTGGATTGGCTAAGGTATTCATTAAATATTTTCTTATAGATTATTGACATGCAAAAGAAATCTAAAATGGAGATTTTTGCTAGTGTCTTTTGCAATTGTTACACTATATCAAACATATTTTATTTAATAATGCTAAATGGCTTATTATAAGGCCAAATAGTGGGTTGGATGGTGGGTGAAGTGGCAGGTGGTTATGGACCTAGTATGGTAATTTTAGACTATTGAGTTGTGATTACACAATTGGGATTAGATACAAGACTATTGTTTCTAATTGATGATGGTGAAGGGGGGCTAGATAAGATAAGTATCAATCACTAATGCACTTGAGAGTGTGGTTATGGGTGAATAATTAGCTATTAGTATTAGGATCTAATGTGGGCATCATTTCTTTTTAGTTCACCTGTGTGTGGTCCTAGGTCAAAGAAGGGTTATTAGAATGATTGGATTGGTTTGGTATGACTAGAAACAATCTTGTTTGGTTGAAATTTGGTCTAGGATTGAAGGAAATGGTGTTAAGGCTACCTCGTAAGATATTACCTACAACTAAGCTATAGTCATGTGCAATGGTATGATAGGTTTATTGGTTGTGGCAACTGTTCTAGCCTTGGTTTAGTCCATTATTTTGGTTTTCTTGGTTCTACTATTGGTTTTTTTATTCTACCTTTGTTTTTATTGTTGCACAAGTTAATTGTTATGTTGAAGAAATGGGTTCTGATAGATGCCAAGGTTCTGATTGGATGTGAAAGCTCTATTATCTAATGTTATCTTGCCATTCTCTAACTTATTTTTAATGACATGTCTAATTTACACACAACATTGTAAATTATGGCCTTTAACCCTATGAAACTCATAGAATTGTTCTAGATTATACTAGTTTGGCATGTTTTTACCCTCATGATATTTATCTTTTATAACAAGGTATCTAATTAGGTTAGTTACTATGATCTTTTGAAAGACTACATCAATGGGTTCTCCAAGTTTGGTAAAAACATGATGAGTAGGTAGGTTTCTCCTTGGAGGAGGTGGGTTTTGTAAACTCAAATTTTGTTATGGTTGTCGCATTTGTTGAATTACACTAGGTTGTGCTTATTGTTCATGTTGTGACTATTGAAGAGGTTTTTGGATAGGAGTAAGATGGAAAAGTGGCACTGGTTGACAAAATAGTGTTTAAACCATTTAGACATAGCATGACTCTATTAATTCATTCTCGACAACATTCTTGTTGTGGTTAGATTATTTTGGCCTATTATTTTTATCGACCTATAATAGTTATGATGCTTACATCTAGATTGGATGTTGATGATGATTATTGTTTTGATTTTAGTTTTGGCCATTATTCTAATTGGTTGAGTTTAGTTTTATGATCCCTTTGTTAATAAGGTCTCTTTCGATCATTAAACTTGTGTCAATGATCTCTTTGAATGTATGTGCACATTACAACTCCAAATAGTAGGATATTTAACTATGCATATTTTTGGTAAACATAACTACTAGTTGATTGTATAGTAGACTATGTAAAGCAACTTTCAAAGGATCTCCATTGCTATAGATAACTTTTAAATCTTTGACCTAGTTTTTTCCTAGCTTGCATTAAATAGACCAATAAAATCTCATGCTTGAGATTGTATGAGAAGTGTTTCAAAAACTTATTTGATAGATCATCAAAGTTAGAAACTATGTTCTTTGGTAGTTTAATAAACCATTCCAAGATATGTCTATCTAAACTCCTTAAAAATAATAACAACAGATATATGGCACTATATGCCACTAGTAGACATGCAACAAAGAACTCCATCATATGTTTTGGGATCACCTTTCCCCTTGTATTTGTCAAACTTTAATGGCTCATATCCTAGATGGAATGGAATCTATAAGTACTCCATGTTAAAAGGATATGAACGCAAATAATCCAATTTGAACTTTTTAACTTATTTCCTAGCTTCTATGACAGTAATTATATCCTTCATTTTATGTAATCCTTGCTCAAGGAAACTTGTTGGAATAATGTCCTAGGTTGATGGTTGGGTGTTCACAAGTGGATGAATTAGATTGGGATATGCTGTAAATATTTGATGGGGTATGTTGGATTGTCTAGGGAATGGTCTAAGAATGTGCATGTGTGGATTAAGGTGTAATTATTGAAATTTTACCTATGGTATTACAACATTATAGTTTGGGTTAGATATATACGATTGATTTTATGGATATTGGGGCTGAGATGGAGGGATATAACCTTATTATGCCTAGTGTGTTTGAATAGGAACTTATTTTTGACTATTTGATCCTTATTGTTGAGTGGGAAATTGTGAGCCAAGACCTTATCTTTGAACCTGTGGTATGTTCTGCATAAAAGGCAATTACGACCTAAAAGGTACTTGAGGAAGATTGGAACCTCGTTGTTTAATGAATACATGTTGAGAAGTGGATGCATGTTGGATATTTAGTACCTATCCATGAGAAATATGAATACATTGTTGATTAGATATCATTTGATTTTGGATTGGTATATTGGTATACAAGGGAAGAGGTATGTTCATTGCCACCTGGTGAGGTGGAACATTGGTTACCCCCTATTAAAGTGGTAATGTGTTTTTCCTTTGTTGTGTTGGGATACTTGGTTTTGACTACTATTACAAAATACTACTACTCACATTTTTAGGAAGATTAGAATTCAACATGTTTTAGTGCCATGTGGCTCTCCTTATTGGCTGGGTATTTAATCTTATTGGTTGTGTGCTTGAAGAATCAGTTAGTTGATGATTATAAGTAGTTGGTTGAGGTTGGGACATAGAAGATCCCACTCCTTGATTTTGAAGACCACTAACAGTGCTAGATGAAGGCACATTTTATTGTTGATTGATTACTTATGTTCCAACACCACTTTGGTTTGAATTAGACATTGCTTGTGTATTATCTCATATGTTTTACTCAGTATCCTATATAGAAGTTAAATATATTTCCTCTATAATTGGCGTATTGAAAATGGTTTACACTGAAGTGTTTTACATAAATGGGTTTAAAGCATGATTGTCTTGACCTATTAACTCTATTAAAACTCTTGTTTAAGGAGTTAGATTAATAAGAGACACATTTGACAAGGCCATATTAGTGAAGTTATGTGATAAATTGAGATATGTTTGGTATGCTTGATGCATTTGATCAAAGTGGTCATTCATATGAACTCTTTGTGGGATAAACATATGGGGGTTTTGATAAGGTATTAGTATAATGGCACTAGGATTGCTAGAAGAAAACTGTTCATGACAATAATTGTAAAACATGTTGAAAGGCCATCTTTTTAAATTTTTTAACTTTTCAAACCATACCTCTAAGATTCTATTATCATCATATGTTGATGTCATTATGTTTTGATAAGGTTGTTTTTTAGTACCTTTTACAATGGATGGTATGCTAGTTAAGTATTGGGCCATTATCTCTTGATCTTGCTCCTTATATGGAGGTGTAATAACTAAATAGTTGGCCAAAGGATCTTGAATTTTTCCCCTTGGTTGAGTGTTTTGGGGTGGATAAGAATTTATTTCCTAAATGACATTGTCTTAAGTAGGGTTTTCTACAAATTCACCTTATTTGAAAGGATTTCCATATTTTCAATTGTACGTAGTTCCACTACGTGTATAGTGAGCCATGTTCAAACTAAATGAAAAATATTTCACAATAAGGGAAGGGTTTAGGGATATATAAACTCTAGAAAAGATATGCCTTTTGGAAATATAAAGGGTTCAAACATGATCTAGCGTGGTAAAAGTTCAAGTTGAATCTCCAAAAAGCCTATGCAAAAACTTGATAAAAAAAGAGTAGAATCAAATGACAAATGGTAAGTGTCTAATACACACAAATGTCACATAAAATGACCTAATAATCAAACTACCAAACTCTAATGTCAAAACATGTTCCAAGTAGGTCTAAGCTAATAAAGGGAATATTTTATAGGTCTTTTATCCAAATGTAGAGTTAAAAGTTACGCTCAAATAGGATATGCAAGGACTAATGGCCATATGGAAATAAAATCTTGACTTAAAAAGGATGATTGATTAATCTTACAAACTTGGAATAATTTAACATAGACAAGGTACATGAATCTAGGCATAAAACATGATTTGATTGGTATAAGATGCTAAACAAGAGATGCTTGAAGATAAATTGATTTGACCAAAATAAAATCACAAAAAATATAATTTTCTAAATTTGAGTGATGAATTAACCCAAGTTACATAATCTAAAAGAGGAAGATATGGGTATCAACCCCATGAATGGAGGTCTAAACCAAAATCAACTAATATTTGAATTTGAACTTGTAATAGTTAATCAAAGAGTCAACTAAGGTAAACTAGGATCTGATGACAAATAAGATAGAAAATATTTAATAATGTGACTAGGATTAGATAAATATCTAACGAGGCTCAAATGATTGGTTACAACATTGATAGTTTGGATGCAAGACAAGACAAGTCTTTTAAAACAAATTGGGCAATGTAACAGTGTTATCACTCCTTAAAGATTATGTGACAAATGGTTTATGTTTCAAGACTTAAAAGTCACAATATTTTGAAATTATTTGGGTAGCATAATGTTTCCCTCCTCAATCAAGTGTTACTCCTAATATTTTGACACAAAAAAATAAATGTTTGCTAAGTTAAATTAAAATGTCATACAAATAACGTATGGACTCCTCAAATAGTGGAGTGATGTGGAATCATGACTCATCAAATGACATGGTTTGAATAATATAATTTTTAGTCTAACACACCAATAAAAAATGACCAAAATACACTTAATATAATCATCCAAATCCTATCAAGATATGGTAATGTGGGGTTGACTAAACTAATTTTTTTTTGAACATTTTAGATGGATAATTTGCATAAGAATTTCACATTCAATGTGCCAAACTAATCTCACATCATTTGGGTCTATGATATATGTCTTGTTATATAAAGTTCTTTCCCTTTTTATAACCACTACATCCATCACTCACTCAATGTAGAGTGATGTCCAATATGCTCAAAATGTCTCAGGTTTAGCCTTGATACTAGGATAAGGTTTAACTACTCAAACCTATAATCCTAATGTGGTGATCCCAATTTATACACCCCCATATGGAGAGGGGTTTAATATGGTGTTGGGATATGAAACCTTGGGTCAAATATTCCCTAAAAAACTCATGGGAGTTAATGAAGTCCCTCTTATAAGACAAGACACAATGAAAGTAAAATATGAGGTAAAAGAATCTTAAAGCTTGTTTCTAGATCACCCAAGTTATGCAGGTCTTGCGGAGAGCCTTGAAAACTTGTCTTTTATGAATTTGGACTAAGGCACTTTGAAATGAGATTAGCACTTTTGATCTCAAAAGTTACCTAAAGGGGACGGATGGGAGAACATACAAAAACAAATCCCTATTTGCTCAAACAAATCTAATCTAGGAAAATAATGATAACAATTTTTCAAAAAAAAACTTGAAGTGTGTTCAATTTTAAATCACTAAATGAAATGTGTGGTGATGTTTTTTATCCCCTTGGCTTTATGTTGTGAACTTTGAAAGAACAATCAAAACATTTAACATAAACATGCAAAACTTTCTTTTTAAACCCAAAGTGAAATGCCTAATTCATTTTAAAACATCTCAAAATAAGTGTCAAAGAACTAATTAATCTTGTTTTGAGGATTTTTCAAATGGGCCCTACAAGAAAACGGTCAGCACTTTGTTTATCCTTGAAGCTTATTTACCAAATATGACAAGCAACTTTGAAGGATAAAATCTATCAAACCAAAAGCAAAACTTCAAGAAAGAAAACAAGTTAGGTTAGGAAAATTCTAGTAAGAATCTCACTAAATCTTAAAGAAAAAAATTAAACCTATGAAACATGAAAATAACAAGTTATAAGGTTAAAATAAATAAAATAGAACACATAAAACATAAAAACCTAAGGTTATTATTTTAACCATAACTTTTAAAATATACATCAATTTGTCAAAAAAAAATTGGATGTTGTTTATAGGTATAAGGTTCAACTTATTGAAAACATTTAGGTCAAAATAGTGAATAAAAAAAGTTATTAAATTTATATTATCCATTTCTACCAAAAAATTACAAAATAAAAAGTGATAGTCACTAAAAGAGTCATAACGTATAAACTACAAATTATATTTTAAATTTTTTTTGATAAAATTATTATGAAACTAGTAAGAATAAACTATAAAAAAGTTAGAAAAAAAATAGTAAATGGTTTAAAAATAAGATCTATTTTAACATCTATTTTTTCTTAAAGATGTGGGGTGCGCAATCATGTCCCATTGAGCATGTTATTTGTGATCATAAGAATTTGACTCAAGAAAGGAGGTTAGTATATAGTTAGTTCCAAAAACAATGAAATAAAATCATTATAAATCTAACATATTTATGCCTATATCATGGTTGAATCATGGTGAACAAACCAAATGAGAACTCGACAAAACATGGAAGGAAATGAGAAATATAAACATAAAAACACAAATTCCTTACCAAATCCTTAATAGATCCAAATGGTAATTTGTTTGGCTTGATCAATTTATGAATAATAATTATTAATAAATGACATATTGATAACATAAACTCCTATATGCACCATTATTTAATGCTTGTCTTGATTTATGGCTTGATGGATTGATTGATTCAATGGCTTGATGGCTTTGGCTCAATTTGGCATTATAACACTAGGATTTTAACTTCATGAATCTATTCCTACATTATAAATCTAATTTTACTGAGATCCATAAGTGAAGATATCTATGCTTTATTTTATAGGCTTTTAAATCCCTTGGAATGGGTTAAATCTAACCATGGTTGAGTTTATTAACCTTGGTTGAGTTTGGCATATTTTTAGGATATTCTTTTAGATATTTTTCAAAAGTGATAAATCACAAAGGTAATGAGTGTGTTATAGGATGTTATTTTATTTTTTAATATCCTTTATTGATAATTCAATTAATGACTCATGGGTGAACTCAATTAGGATTTGAAATTGATTTAACTTGCTAATTTATTCCGATTAGGATGTGCAAGTCAATTAATTATTTTTAGGCATTTGGTCATTTGTTTGATTTTGATTAATTTAATGTGTGTATTTGGATTTATTAATTCATTTAATAGGATAAATTAATTTAATGCAAGGTTATAAATCCAAATTTGAGACTAATAAAAATTCTTAGATTAAATGTTTGATGATTGGTAAGAATTGGTCTAATAATCTGATGTAAAGCCATTGGTGGCTAAATTTACATGTCTATAGGAAGAGATATATAAAGGAGATTTATAAGAATGGAATTTAAAACATGAGGGATAATTTTCAACAAGATAAAGAGGTATGTTCTTATTTCATAAGGAAAGGTCACTCAAATTTTATTTTTGATATTCTAGACATTAGTGGTCTAATAGTATACATTAAAGAGAGGCTAGTAGTTTATGAGGAACCCCAGAGTCATCATAATCATCATAATGTTTGCATAGAGCTACCCTTTTCATTTCATGATTAGAAAACCAATGTTTATCATATCCATCAAGAGATAAACCAAGCCTTGTCTAGCTTTCCTACCTAGAAGTCTATCTAAGAAAGGGCTCAGAAGGCTGAACAAGCATGTTTTAAGGTGACTAATCTCCATGTTTCTCAATAGATCATATGGGAGACTTCATATTTAGTTGTTTAGGGAGACATATCTTACCAATTTATCCATGATTTTGAGGCTAATTTAGATAACCCAATTGAGTTTACAAATCAACATCTCCAGCATTTAATAATAGGTACAAAGGCAACATAACAACAAACTCCTTTCTCACCCATAACAAAAACAAGTGTAGAAGCAAAGGTTTATAAACCTAAGCTTATGACTTATATTAGATTAAATAATAAAAAAATAAGGAATAATAATTAGGAATAATCCAATATGCTAAAGTGAAGATCAAGTAGGATATCATTCAATCTCCATCCCTCTCCGCCTTAAAACGTCAAAGCCTTTCTTTCATGGAGAGTCATTAAAGAAGCAAAGAAAACAAGATAAGAGGTGAAGGTGATCCAAAAAGAGAAGCTCCATGAGCATAATTAGGTGTTTATAGTAACTTTTTTGTGTTTTTCTCATTTTACAGAATATTTTTAAGGGTCTATTATGCCAATCTTTAAGAAAGGTCTTCTAATTTTTAAGGCAAATCAAGAAGATGTAGCTAAGTAAATAGAAAATGAAGATGACTTGAGTGACTAGGAAGAATAAATAATGATTGGGACACCTCTTGGAAATAATAAACATGTTTTAGTATTCCCTAATGATACAAATATGTGATAAGTACATGAGAACACTGAGGTAGAGGCTGAGATGCAAGTGTAAGAAAAAGTACATGAAGAGGAGGTTGTTGATGTGCAAGAGAAAGATATTCCATTTGGACAAGTTGATTATGTTTTCCATGAGTTATGTGATGAAACAAGAGATTCAATTCATCGTAAATAATGAAATATTACAAAAATAATAGAACAAAAGTACCAATTAGCTAATGAAGATGAACAAGTTAGAATTGAGAGCATGCTCAGTCATCATCTTGATGTTGAAGATGAAGAAATTTTGATTGACTAATCTGAGATATCAAAATAATACTTACAACCTCATGATTTTGGTCAAGGAATTGATATTTTTGCTTCTGACATTTAGTTTGAAAAGGCTTCAATTGAACTACAACTTGATGAGAATAAATCTTTAGATTTTTTTGATATCTTTCATTTAGGTTATTATTTACTTGAATGTGGTCCATTGCAGGATAAGAGGATCTATCCTTGTTAAAAATCCTAGATATTTGACCCATGATTAGGTAACCCATCACCTAGTGTCTTTCCCATGTTGGACTAGGTTTGGGTAGAGGACCTAAACAAGCTTTTGCTTAGCTAGGGTATAATCTATGTATCTAATAGTTACCATTTGAATTGATAAATTATCCTATAACATTTATGAATCTTATGAATAGTGTATTCAAATATTACCTGGATCATTTTAATTTTGTCTTTCTAGATGACATCCTCATTTATTCCAAGGATGAGGAAGAACACCTGTAACATCTGGAATTAGTTTTAAAATGTTTACAAAAGCATAAGTTGTATGGTAAGTTATTTAAGTGTGAATTTTTTTAAAATAAAGTGTAGTATTTATGACATTATTTATATGGATGGTATTTCAATGGATCCAATAAAGATAAGAGCCATAATGGAGTGATCAGAACCAAAGAATGTGCATGAGGTAAGAAGTTTCATGGGATTAACTGATTATTATAGAAAATTCATTCCAAATTTTACTAAGATAGCTCATCCAATTACCTTGCTTCAATAGAAGAATCAGAGTTTCACCTAGTTAGATAAGTGTGAGGTAGCTTTTTAGAAACTAAAAAGGAGGATTACTTTAACACCAATGTTAATAGTTCTTAATCCTAATGGTCAATTCTCAATGATCACCAATGCATATGGGGATGGATTGAGAGGATTTATTATGTAAGATGGCTTAGTAGTAGCCTATAAGTCTAAGAAACTAAAGCCATATGAGGTGAATTATGCCCCTCGTGACCTATAAGTTGCACCAATTGTACATGTTTTGAAAGTTTGGAGGTATTATCTATTGGGAAAATTGTTTCAACTCAAAATTGATAACTTGGGACTCAATTAAATCTTCACCCAAATTAACATGAATGATCATCAAAGATAATGGTTAGAATTCTTATCTTATTATGATTTTGATATTAATTATTTCCAAGGTAAGGAGAATAGAGCAACTGATGCTTTAAGCCCTAAGAGGTACATAACATAAACGGATATTATCAAGAGTATTTTTTGAGATCAAATAATAAAATTATCTCTAAGAGATGAATTCTATGATCATGTCATAAAAACATTGTCTGAGAATGCTCAAACTCTTAGGTATAAGGGATTCGAGATAGAGAGTGATTGTTTTTTGGGATACAATAGTAGGATGTATGTACATGATAGAGAGAATCTAAGGAGCATAGTGCTAAAGTAATTTCATAATAACACATATTCAATACATCCAAGAGTAACCAATAGCATTGATAAGCTTACACCACTCTATTTTTGGAAAGGAATCAAGAGATAATGCAATGGATTTTATGAGTCATTATCAGGAATGTTAGCATGTTAAAGATGAACATGTACATTTGGTTAGACTGATATATCCACATGATATACTAGAATGGAAGTGGTCAGTGACTAATATAGACTTTGTCGAAGGGTTTATATTATCATCAAACCAACATGAAATGATCTTGGTTGTAGTTGACAAACTAATCAAAGTAGCCCACTTCATACTAGGAAACTTGATAGATGATACACCTATACTTATGAAGAGATTTATGAAGGTATAATGATTAAATGATTTTTTAGAGAAGATAATTTTGTATTAAGATATGAGGATGACTTATAGGTTGTGGTTGAATCTAAATTTAGCTCTAGGTATATATTTTAATTCTAACACTGCTTATCACCCACAAACTAATGGACAAACAGAGTGAGTTAACCAGGCTTTAGAAGATCCATTTCATTTGTATTGAATTAATTAGAAATAAAAGTGGGAGGAGTACCTTCCAGTGGTTGAGTTTGATTACAACAACTCATATAAAACAACATTGAATATAGATTCATTAGAATCATTATACGGAAGGAGGTTTATAACCCCAATCAATTAGGACAGGTTAGAAGATAGGGTAGTCTTTGGTCCTGAGATGCTTTTAGAAATGGAAGAGCAAGTTAGGACAATTAGGTAAAGTTTTGCCAAGACCAATGATACATATAAAATTTAAGATAATCTAAAGAGAATATTTAGGCAATTTTTCTATTGGTGATAAAGTGTTTTTAAAGGTTAAGCCTTAGAAAATATGGATTAAATTTGAGAAGTCAACAAAATTTCACCAAGATTTATGGAACCCTTTGAGGTTTTGTAAGTGGTCATACTATAGAGTATAGGTTTTCATTACCACCATATCTATCTCTTTTTCATAATTTCTTCCATGTATCTTATCTTAAAAAGTATGTTATTGATCCTTCACATGTGTTGGATTGGAATGCTTTTAAATTTCTAGACCTCAGGGTAGTCTTGGTAAAAATAGTCAAAATCATTGACACTCAAAAACTCAATTTGCATAATAGAGAAGTGTCACAGTGTAAAGTCCAATGGGATAAATATTATAAAGATAGTTCCACTTGGGAGGACTATGTTGAGTTTTATAGGCTATTTCCATAATTTTTTGCTTGATTTGTTACTTCATATTAAATTATTTTCTACTAAATAATGTTTTAAATTCATAATTTGTATTTGAATTAATTTCATCATGATGATGATCATCTTTAAGGGGTAAGGACATCACATCTCAATTTATCTCTAAGCTAAATAGCCTATTGATCTATGGATTATCATGGTTGATTAGTTGATTAACTAATATTTGATTAAGATTTATCTCATATACTAATTATGGGATAGTTATGCGTTCCTTAATTTACATGATTAGTTTGATATGAGTAAGCAATACTTTTATATTATGTATATTATGATCATGTTTGTTAATTATATGGAATTATTTTATGGATATAATAATGTTTTGGGCTAACTACATTCATTTTTATGAGCTAGATATAGGATAGATTATTTCCTCAGAGTGTGGTGGAGGGAGAGCATCATTGGAAAGGGTGGTTTAGATGAAGATGTTGGGGGATTACAAAGAGTGAATCCATAAACCAATGCACACACCATAGTAGTATTATGCGTTGTGTGATTAATTGTTTGAATATATAGTTTTAGTATGGTTATTTTTTTCTATGAATGTCCGTTGTGATCTTTTGTGTTCTTAAATAATTTTAAATGATTATGTGATTTCACTAATCTAGTTACTTTTGATGATCACATTGATTTGTTCAAGTGATTTTTATAAATTTATGGTTGTACATAGATTATATTTTAATATGTAATTGATTGGTTAAATGAGTGAATTTGTACATATATTTACTTATGTAAATGCCTTATTGGGTATAGCTATGTAGTATAATGATATGATGTTATGTATGCATTACTATAATAAGTATAGACAAATTCCATTACTGTTATTTTCTCTATAGGATTAAGATAATTATAATAATTAGAAGATTATTATTATAATCTATGTATATCCTAATGTCAAAAAGATATCAATAGCATTATTTTAAAATGTCTTTATATTTGATTAAATGTTGACAACATGTTTAATATTCATAATATATAAGAAAATTAATATATTGTTAAATTTTTTAGGGAAATCATTGTGTTTGTGTAGTGTTTTTTGTGCATGACATGGTAATCATTAACAATAATATTTGAAATTCATATTTATATTAACCATGCTATATGGTCATATTTTATTTGAGTAGTTAAAAGTTGACTTTATATGAAATAATAGTGATTATTGAATAGTCAATATTTATATTGCATGGAAGGATATTGGTAATATACTTGTTACAAGATGAAATTGAATGAAATAACATGGGGATTATGAATTTTTGTTTATTTGGTTTGGAGAGTCTATTTTCTGAAGTTCATGTTGGAATTGTTTAAGTCAATGGCATGTAAATATTATTTAGATTATATAATGATTATTTAATTTAGTATTTTGGAAGTTTCAAGATGATTAGGGTTTATAATCACTCATTGAATTTAGGTTAACCATCATTTTGAAAAAATTATGATGGATTTTTTGTTATTGACTATATGGTCATAGATTGTAGCATAGTGAAGTTTTGTTGAGCTATTTTTGCATTCATATTATCAGTCAGTTTGGTATACCATTAATGGATGAGAAGGTGGTGGAAAGTAAGAGGATGGAGAAGAATAAAATAAAGGGAGAGAAGGTTTTGAGGCATGATAAGGAACATAAAATACAAAGGATAATAAATTGAAAGTGAAGAAGAAGGAAGTTTGAGTGAAGGAAGGAGTGTCTACAGCTTTCTTGGCATAATTATTAGGTTGGTTTTATATTTAAATTCCTATGTGTGCAATGTTGATGGATTTTAAACTGATATGATTAATGGATTTTCATTATTTGAAACATTATTAAAAATGGTTTGTATGTAGGGCCTTATGGAAGGCTCAGACTCCACAGAACCCCACATATAATGTAGGTTAACTTGTTGGAATTTGGTAGAGTTGTAGGATTGCCATGCTTATTTTGGGTTTTAGTTAAGCTCTATATTAAACCAATTTTCAATTTGAAAATATATGTTATACTATGGGCATGAATATTTCTTGATGGGTATATATGATTTTTCTTGAGCTAGTTTGTTGTTGAACCAATTATGATGTATATTCATTAAGGTATTTAGAAATATAGATTGAAACTTTATATTGTATGAGGGTTTGAATGTGTTTAAGCCTAATTGGATTTTGGGTATATATGTATGGAATATTTATACAAAATGGACTGTGAATACACACACACATAAGTATATACCTAGTTTGAACTAATGATATATATACTTATATATGTATGTGTTTACCTATATACTGGATTTATAGGGCTTTATAAGGAAACTATATATGTTACATATAAAAAATTGAATATAATTGTATAGATGAACTTGAAGTTCTGATTTTGATTAGATTTATGTTGCTTCAGATTTCAAATGAAAATGTAAATTCTAAGTCAAGACCATTGTTTTAATATTTTCAAATCTACTATGAAATTTTATATCATGCATACTTATTTATATATGGTTTTGGGAATAATATGGTCTAAGCTATAACATGTAACTTGGGTATAGGTAGGTGTTTGAATGAACTCTTATTTATAGAATCAACTCAATACATAGATATGTATATAATAGGTAAATGTTGTATGGCTAAGTTAAGATTTCATTATATTCACTTTTTTTGAATTATGCAATTATTTAGCTTGAAACTGTGTCTTACCATTACATACTCAAGTTAGACTATGATTTGTGTTAGAGTTTTACATAGTTGATAGAGAGACTAGGCATGTATTTTTATACATATATTTACATAAGGAGGTTTATGTGGTCAGTTTTGAGTGGTTATAATAGAATTCTCAAGATGGGCATAACTGACTGACTGTATGTATTTGATCATATGCTTTTAATTTAAATAAATTGAATTTTTATATTTCATTAAAAGTATTTAGTATAAATAGTTGTTTGTCTATATAGTGTGAATCAAATTAAAATTTGTGTGTTTATAGTTATACACATATATGGGGATTTATCTATTTTATAAAAGGAGATATGGATCTATTTTATTAGTTGGATGTGCAATATATGTATATATAATACTCTAAGCTTTTAGATAGTGCATGTCCTCTTAGAGTATATTGTATACAATATAATACTTGTATGGAATTCGAATTGTACTCATTAATTATATAATTATATATATATATATATATATATATATATATATATACATACATATATATATATATACATACATATATATATATATACATACATATATATATATATGTATATATATATATATCTATGTATATATATATATATATATATCTATGTATATATATATATATATATATCTATGTATATATATATATATATATGTATGTATATATATATATATATATATATATATATATATATATATATATATATATATATACATACATACATATATATACATACATATATATATATACATACATACATACATACATATATATATATATATATATATATATGGTTAAAATACATGGATTGGACTATGTTATAATCTTAAATGATTTTACCATTTAATGTATGTATGTATGTACATAGTTGTGTTGTGCTTTAAAACATTATTAACAAATAATGTGTAAATGATTGATTGTATATGTATTTTATTGTTTATATAAAGGTATTAAATTAAAGTATATACAAGTTTTAAATATAAAGCATATTATGATTATTTGGACTAGATTTTGTTTTACATGTGGAATATGAATAAATATATAAGCTTGTGTTATAATGATTATTTCGGGGATGAAATAGCATTATAAGTTACTTGGGATTAGAGTAACTAGCAATCTAGATAAATCAATACACAAATGGTATGTTTAGGACTATTTTTTATTTTGATTATTATTTTGTAATAAATTATATGTTATGGATTCATTGCATTTCATTTGATGAACTAAATGAACGTATTTTATATTTCTTTACTTAGCATATTTTTATCAGCTAAAGGGGAAATAGTTTGAATGAATTTATTGGTTTTTTTATATTATTATATTTTTTACCGAATCTTGCATTGATGACCCTAAATAAGTAGTGGATAGATTCCATTAGCTTAATTAGCACCATCATAAAAAATGAGTTGTAATCCAATTGAGTGGTGTGTATGAATTTAACTAATCCTAGAGATCATTAATTATTGAAAACTTTGGCTAAAGTAATGTTTTAATTAAACATTATAATTTCATATGTTGATATAGTTTTCATATTTATGATACATTATGTTAGAATGGATTTCTTTATGATACACATTATGTATTAGATCTCTTCAATACACAAGTTTTGGTTTGTTACTCTAGATTTATGCACTATCATTATTTACCCATCCATAAAGGGAGGGCCATTCCCTTTTTTGAGAGATAGGGTGGGGTGTCTGTGGTCTGTTGTTAGTATGGAAAAGTGCTTGGATAAAGCTCTCCCTCTCAGCTAGATTACTATATTATGAACTACACTTAAGATTATAGATTGATACTTGAGTCATGGAGACTCTACACCATAGAGGTTTGTATCATGTTTTATTATTTGAGATATTATGTATTGTTTTAGATTAAGGTAAAAATAGGTTTTGAAGGGACCCCAAAACCCAATATAGTTCAAGAAAGATAAAGCATTACAAACTGCCAGGAAAGGCAAACCCACTGAAAAATAGTAACTAAACTAGGTTTTACATGGACCTAAAACCAGCAAAATAAACAAATAAAAGCACCCTAGGTTTTACAAGGACCTGAAACCTAAACAAAAAAACCAGGCTCTACGACCTGAAATAAGAAGCCAGGTTTTACCAGGACCTATTACCTTAACAAATTTGCCACACAATAATAGATCTCACCTTACAAAGTTGCGTATACATGAGGAAGGGTTTGAGGGAGCCACACAGACGCCATTCCCCAGTCCCCAGCCCTAACCGAGCATTCAAAGAAACATACCCCAGAACCAACACTGCCTTCGCCCAGTTCGTCCACCTAATCGACTCCCCATTCTCTTCCTCTGCTAAACTCAGAGGATTCGCCACCATGGCAATCAACACTACGTCAAAGACATCTAGAAGCACTTTGACATGAGTCACGACCCCTCTGACAGAAGGCAAAGGAAAATAATTAGATTTGGTCTCCAACCCTAAAATACATCATCCTCAACCTTGAACCTAGGGTTTCAATGGACACAAAGCTCCTCCTGATCCACTCTCAACACAACAAAATAACCATGGCTAAAACATTTATACATTATGTATTGTTGAAAGCTATAACATTTATGCATTATACTTATATAGCAGTGGTTGTAATGTTGTATTAACCATGGCTAAAATTCTATTATTTCTTTCATGATTAGATGAAGTATTTTTGCATATTCATCATTGTTCATGATTTTTATATTTATTCATGGTGGTCCTTAGCTAAGAAGATTAGCTATAAACCTATTGGTTGAATAAAGTAATGTAGTTAGTCAAAATGACTAATTAGATTTATTGTGGTGAAATATGTATGATGAATATGTGTAATTAATTTTAAAAAAAATTACTATATTCTAATAAAACCTAGTGGGGTTGTTACACATGATCAGTCTTTCCTTAAAAGTGATGACCCATCAAATAAAGTCTCCATTGCTTCATTGCATGCATAATAGCCATCATCTCTTTCTCATATATTGGCTTGAGTCTATTTTTATCTTAAGTTGGTGACATGAAAATGCTATAGGTATGCCTTATTGCATGAGTACATTCCCCATTTCATATCCTAATGTGTCACACTCCACAAAAACATTTTTGAAAAATCAAGAGTAGCCAAAATTGGAGTTGTGTACATAACCATTATCAACTGTTCAAATGCCTTATTAGTTGAATTAGTCCACTAGAATGAGTCTTTATTTAGCAAAGAGGTGAGTAGGGATGTAATGCTACCATAATTTTTGACAAACCTATGATAGTAACTAATTAGCCCTAGAAATCCTTAAAGGTTATTGAGGGTCTTGGGAACCCACCACTCCATGATCAATTGGATTTTATTAGAATCAAATTTCAATCATTAATGTGAAATCATATGACCCAAGTAATCCACCTTTATACACCAAAATCACATTTGAAAGTTTTGGCATAAAGTTGATGTTGTTCCAAAATTGAAAGCACCTATTTCACATGCTTTGAATGGTCTTCCAAATTTTTTCTATAAATGAGAATATCATCAAAAAACACTAATACAAACTTTCTCAAAAATGTCCTGAAAATAATATTCATCAAATTTTGAAATGTAGATGGTGCATTTGTGAGGCCAAAGGCATGACTATAAATTCATAATGGTCTTCATGAGTTCTAAAAGTTGTTTTAGGTATGTCCTCATCACTGATGTGAATCTGATGATTTCCAAAGAAAGGGTGTAACTTGGTAAAATAAATAGTAGCATGTAGTTCATATAGAAATTCACCAATTACTAGAATATGTAATTTATCTTTGATGGTGTATTTTTGAGCTCTTTATAGTCCAGGTACATCCTCCAACTATCATTTTTCTTCTACACCATGACCACTGAGGAAGATTATTCACTTTCATTGTGTCGTATGATTCCTTCCTCCAACATCTCTTATACCATATTTTTTAATTCACTCTTTTGGGAATAAGGATATCTTTAGGGTCTAATATTGGGTGGTGTACTTCTTAGAGTGAGTTTGATGGCATGATCATGTGCATGACTTCAAAGAAGTCTTTTTGGCATGTCACCAAAAACTACATAATGGTCATCCAACACCCTTTGAAAATGAGGATGTTTAGACGCCTTGGTTGGTTGAACCTCTATAAAAAATACAAATTCCACAAAAACGTTTTCACCTTTTCTGAGAATCTTTGTCATCTAGTAGGAACTAACTAGTTGTGGAAATGTATCCCATAATCTTAATTTAAAAGTCTTGCCTTATGAATGAAACCTTGTGAATAATTAATTTAAATTCATCTCAATAATTTCCAAAGTGGTGAGCCATTACAATCCAAACATAATGTCATCTCCTCCCATGGGAATAAAAAACAAAGGGGAATAAAACAAATAGTCTCCCATAAAAAGCTTAATGCTATGGAATTTTATATAATAATTAATCTTACCACCATCTATAATAATAACCCAAAATTATAGAGATGGGTAAATGAAACTCTTCAAATGAGTATACAACTTATTATTGATGAATTTATGTGTACTCCAAGAGTTAATTACTACATTCACCTTTTGTTTCTTTAGAAAACCCACCGCCTTAAGAGTTTGAGGAGTATTAATGCCTAAAAGTGCATGACAAGAAATAATAGGTTGAAAATATTTAGATTTATCTCTAGGTTCTTCTAACCTTGCCCTTGAAGCCTCCTCATATTATTCCTCATCATAGGAACTATCAATGTGAAATAAATTCTTTTTAGCACATTCATACCCTTTCTTCCATTTTATATCATAGCCAAGATACAAACATTTTACACACTCTATTCCACTTGTTGAGGTGTCAATATGGTAGGTTGATGAAATGATGGTGCTAGGAAGGTGCATTTATAGACATTAGTTAAAGGTCTTCTAATCAACTTTTTTCCTTAGCCATGTGTTCCCTTGGTATGGCCTTAGATATAATACTAGGATGAAACATGTGAACCTCCAATTAGATGCTATCTTTGGGGCCACCCAAAAATAGATCAGTCAATTTTTTTTTAGTGATGTATACCAAATGTAAAGAAAGATTCTAAAATTGATGATTATAGTCCTTAACAGTCTCAATCTAACATAATTTGGACAGTTAATTAAGTGATTTTTAGAGACATTATTGTGATAGTGGAGTTTCAAATCCTTAGAAAATAATGACCATGAAATTAGGAAACCCTTATTTTTATTTTGAGTACACATTCAATGATACCAAATGAATTGCTTAGGTTCTAGATATAGAGAGGCCATAACTAATTTTTGTAAACATGGAGTTTGATGTAGATCAAATAAATTTTCAATTTGAGTGAGATAAGTGAGTGTATCATTACCATCAAACTTGTTTAGGTATGTTTTTGGCAACATTGACTTAGGGATAAAATTGGTGTTGGTGGAGAACCAAACTAAAGTCGTTGAGGGTTATTTTTAAGATGATGCACTAATAATTTGGCTGATTACCTAGATATTTTTTATAATTAATCCATCATACTTCAATGCTCTCTCTCAACCCTTTAATTTCCACTTGAACCATGTCAAGATAATCTTTTCCACCATGCCATACAACTCTAAATTAAGTTGTTAAACTACCTCTAAAATAGATAGATCAAAATTTCTAGACTCGATGGCATCCTTGTGAGGATTTTTTTGAGTTTAATTCCTTTTTTGCATCAATAATTTTTTATACTAGCCATGTACAAACCCTAGGAGGTTTTCAAACCTAAAAAAGTGTAACAGTGGAATACGCCATTGTGATTTTCTCATTGTGATGAATCCAACTAATAATCTTATACACAAGGGTGGAATGTTTGACATAAAAAAGTGTACTAGTATAATATGCCATTATGATCATCTTACAAAGATAAATCTAATGACTTCTAATTTTCATAAGCTAAAAAATTATAGACTTATTTATTTATTTATTTTTACAGAAAAAATTCATTTTTTGTGAAAATACCACATGAACAAAACTATGGTGATGAAAAAATTCAATTCCTCTCGAATCACAAGTTATTTTGTTTAGCCTTGTAGTGATCATGACTCTAGATCTAAAGGAAAAAATTGTCATAAAAACTTTCCCAAATCAAATCTCCAATACTACTTATAAGGAAATTACTTAGATAATTATCAAAAATATAATTATATATGGCATAACTAAGAGTATATTAAATAGATCCACAACAATTAGCAAAAGAGTAGAATACTTGACTATTATGAATGAGCCACTTTAATGGGAAAACCACCTCAATACTGAAATATGAATATAATTCATAATATGATGATAAAATATTAACCACAAGCTCTTATATATACTCTAATTATGAATGGTTATTGTATATGCTAAGCATACTAAGAATATCTATAAATTCAATAAGTTAATATGATTATGTGTAAGCCATAAGTTGGCCACACATATCCATAGATGCACTATAGGTTAAGGGTGTAGCACTATATTCATTTCCATCAAATAGCATGAAGGGATATGTTCCAATTTCCCTTTGGGGAATTATTCTATTTGTCCATAGGGATACTTTAATTTTTGCATGATAGGTCATTTTATTCTCCTTTATGGTTCACTTGATGATTCAGATTAGTTTTTTATTGGTTGACCCAACCAAGCCATTAATTTAGGTGTAATAGTTCTAAGATGTGATTAAATATATGTTATGTCTCACTACCCACTCATTGATTCTAGTCAAAATAAAATCATTGCTGTTGTCTGAGATAATGGTGAATGGAATACCAAATCTAGTCATAATTTCCTCACAAAAATCCAAGATGGATGTTTCATTTAATTATTTGATGGACACTTCTTCTATCAATATTTTTAAGTAGTTTTTGGATTTTATAATACACTTGTTTCCAACACTTAAATGAGGGTTGATCATTCTAATGAAATCTTGACCCCACTGAGAGAAGGGTTACTCAACTCTAATTGGATGAAGTGGAAGAGCTATTATCCTCTTATTGCCTATAAAGAAGGCACATTATATACAAATTATTATCCATATATGAGAGTATTTGAATAAAATTGGATATTAATAACCATCCCCCATTATATTTTTAGTAGTGGTTTTGGTGAGTAATGTCCTCTTGATAATCCATCATGGAAATCTTGAAGGATTTATCTAATTTGTTCCTACTCTATATGTCTTTAGATGACTCCATTGATGTCTTGTATAAATAAAACATCATCCAAAAACACATAAGGAATAGATTTTAATGTGAAATTTATTATTTTGTTTTGGTCAATCCCTTGTGGATACTCACTTGACTGGAGAAAGGCATTCATGCTCTGAGTCTAGCTACTAGGAGGATCTGATCAACTGGTTATTCCTCTTGTAACACAATGATTGTTTTCCTTTCATCTTCTAGACTGGAATATAAATACTCAAAAAATATTTTTCCTTTCATTATATTGGTGATATTGATGGAAATGTCATACTGTATCACTTTGTTGATCTAACCATCTCTTTTTTCATTGATATCTCTACTCAATAGATATTTTTTCACACCTAGATGTGAGACCATTAGCTAAATATTGTTATTATATGGCATGTTTCTAAAATTATTCAATGATATAATGATAAGGAACACTTATTTTTCGACAAATCTATATCTCAATTCATAATCTTTAAGCATTTGATTGAAGAAAGTGATTAGTTACCATATTCTCCTTTTTTTGTTGTACTAATATTGGTGAGATGCTTTCATCCCATTTCAAATCATAGAGGTTGAAATATATATCTTAATATGGATTCAAAAGCATGGGTAATTAGTATATTTATGTTTTTATTGATTCAAAATTTTCCCTACCTTCTCTTTTCTATCCAAAAATGGCACTTTTTTTAGCATTAGGTAAGTGGCTTGACCAGTGAAGAAAAGTTTGGTATAAACCTTCTCACAAAGATTTTCTTTATCAAAAATATTTGAAGGCTTTTATTTTGTCTTCGTAGATAAATTGAGATGATGGATTATAATCTCTCTAGGTCAATGGTCAATCCATCCTTAGAAATAATGTGTCCTAATAATTAGACCTCATTGATAGTAAATACACACTTGTTTGGGTTTAAGGACACCTCAAACTCTCTACATCTATCAAAGACCTATTTCAAATGACCCAAGTAATAGATACACATTTTGAGAATATAGTGATATCATCAAGGTAAACTAGGACATGTCATTGATTAGGCCCTTAAAATCCATGCTCATATCTCTTTGAAAGGTGGTACCAACATTAATTAAAATGAATGGCATCTTTTAATATACATATGTGCCCCATTTGGTAGTGAAGGTTGTCTAGAACTGATTGGACTCTTACGCTAATATTTTATTATAGCCCAAGTATTAATAAACAGGTGAAAACCCCTTATCCCCTTCTACTATTTGGATATCTACTCCATGGTGGAAATGGGTACTGATCCTTGAGGGATGCTCTATTTAGACCTCTAAAATCCTTTTATAGCCTAATCACTCCACTTTTATTTATTACTAAGACTAGGGTGGATACCTAAGAAGAGTATTTTATTTAAAAGATGATATTGGATTATATGAGCTTAGTTATCTCCTTCCTCATTAGTGGTTCCAACTTAGGGTTTCTAAGCCTTTATTTTTACTTGACCAACTTGGTGTTAGGGTCTAGTTCAATTATATGTTGGGCTAAGGCTAGATCAAAACCCTTAAGGTCCTGATAACTCCATGCAAATATGTCATTATATTTTCTACAAAGGTAAACAAAATCTTCCTTTTTAGGATGAGTACATACCTTTATAGCCTTCAAGAATTTTCCATCATAAATAACCATTGGCTTGCAATTATTTTTCTTGATTATCATATTCCTCTTCTCACCTTTGAACTAGTTGTTGGAGTTGAATATGTTTTATAAGGTGACTAATCCTTTGGGTAACTTTTTTTCTTTTAATTTGATGATTTGATCCTCATACTATGCCTCCAACCTGGACTAGTTTTGGTAGAAAACTCTACCTCCTCCTATAATAAATTGATGAATTATTCATCATTATCAAACACTTTCCAATTAGCATCATTATCAAGCAGTATAGGTCTAACTATTAGCTTGATAAGATGTCTTGAATTTCTCACAACATCAATTAGGAAGTTGTATTAAGAGCCTACTATGGTGAGCCTATATGTATCGACATTATTCTTCTTTGTCACAACATATATGTTGAAAACATAAAAAATTTCAATGCGATCCTATGTTATATGTTTATAAGCCTTCAATAAGATATTTTTAGATGCATTTTAGGATCTTAATTGATCTACAATTAGATCATAATTGCCAAATAACTATAAAATTTTAATTCCTTTATTTTATGCCAATTTGAGGCCTTGGATTACTACCTCATATTCAACCACATTATTGGTGAAATTGAATTGTATCCTATATGCATGAAATTATTTCTATTTTTGAGGAGAGATCATCACAATTCCTACACCTACACCATTATTACTTCTGGATCCATCATAAAATATATGCCATGTGCCTTCAAGGTCTTCTTGATTTTTCATGAGGTTTGGAAAGGTAGATCCCTCTTTAATGATGAATTAGTTTCCCAATTTTTTTTCTAACATATAATCATATGGATCAAATCCATAATGCTCATTATCCTAATCATCTAGTGTTATCTTTGGGACATAATCTAAGGGTGTGGTAGTCTCATCCAAGACTAAACTATATTAAATATCATGCATTATATAGTTCATGTTGATGGGATTGAATAAGTATGATTATATATGGTCTATATAGATGGGATTAACCTTGATATTTAGCTTGGTCTCATAACTAGTCCTTAACAACATGTGTGACTGGTCAGAAGATAAATACCCTCCCATTTTTGTAGTGAAGTCCCTTGAAAGATAGATGACAATAAATGGAGGCATGTCTATAAAAAATATGTCTTAGATAATGGATAGGTTGTGACATGCATGGAAGGTAAGGTTTACGCCTTTAATAGCCCCTATGGTTCTAACAGTCCTTTCATCTAGCTAAATAACTCTATTTGAAATTGAGGTATATTTTATACCTAGCTTATCATATATCTTATTTGGCATGATCAAGCTACTTTTACCTAAATCAATCATACAATTATGGACAAGGTTCTTACCTATGATCAAAGAGATATATAATGGTGGTGGCTTTGTAATTTTATTAGGTTCTCCTTTTGGTTGACATAAGTTGGTGGAGGTATCTAGAGAGGTATTTTCTAGTTCATGAGGATGGAAGATTTTCAATGCTTCCTATAGTAAATCCCTTTGATAAAGAATAGATAGGTATTCCCACATAGTCACATTCAATATTTTTATTGTCATTTATTCCATTATGTTAAAGGGGATTTGAGTCCCCTTTATTTTAAATTTTTAGATAGTAGCCTCATCCTTATTGTGTTGATTGGCTTCAAGTTGACTCTCTTTTTGAATAGGTTGATTTTTTTGAGCTTGGGTGAAAGCATGAGTCACCTTTTGTTTAGAAACGTCTTATAGATCTTGTGAAGTAGAGGCTTGGCCTAATGAATAAGACATCTCACATTTCATTTCTAATATTTTAAAACTAGTTTTATAATCCATTAGAGTGTTGAATGCAATTGGTACTTGGATTTGATATATGCCAATGAAGTCATGATCTTGCCAATTTACCAAGGTGGATTCATTTGCATATGTTTGGTCCTCTTCATGCACTTCTTCCCTTTGTGAAGTTAATTCCTTTAACTACTCCTAGGGGTATGATATATTTTATAGATCAATTTTTTACCCTTGAGAGGATTTATTCAAGCCCTCTCAATTGAGATATGCAATGGGAATGATCCTAGGTTGTGGGTGACCTCTAAGTGGACCAAACCTATAGATTTTGGGCTAGCTACCAAGTAAAAAAATAACACTAACAACTATAATAATTATTTGACTTATAAAATGGGAAGATGGAATCTAAAAATAAAAAATAATCTTCTAAGTGATGCACCAAACATAAGGTCCTAAAATTGCTAATAATGCACTATGAAATACTAAGTTACAATCTAATTATACCATTTACAAATAGTCCCTATCACACTAATGTTTAAATATGAAGGGTATGGAGGTTGAAATATCTTAGGATGATCAATAAATAGGTAATAACATTAAATACTAATGACTTATTAGTTTTATAACTAAATAAACTATGTATAACACTTCCTGTTACCTATGAAAGATGACAAATTTACATAGAGGTATGAACAATAAGTATAAATGCAAGGAAAAAAACTTATTATCACTAAGAATTCATAAAAAAAAACCCATTCAATATCACTATATGAAATATGAAGATATAATATCTAAATTTAATTGATTAAAATATGTAGATACAAGCCTTAATTTTAGTAAGGCTTCACCATAACCAATGTGAGGATGTTTTACAAAGCCAAACAAGGTTGTATATATAGGAAAATGTGTGTGTGTGTGTGTGTGTGTGTGTGTGTGTGTGTGAGAGAGAGAGAGAGAGAGAGAGAGAGAGAGAGAGAGAGAGAGAGAGAGAGAGAGAGAGAGAGAGAGAGAGAGAGAGAGAGAGAGAGAGAGAGAGAGAGAGAGAGAGAGAGAGAGAGAGAAGTGTATAATATCATATACAACTTGCATCCATCATGGGGGTATTTTTATTGAAAGAACTTAATTAATAAAATAGTCATGAAGATTCTCATTAGCATGTGTGCACTTGTTTAATTATGTCCTTCAAATTGGCGTAGGAGGTTACTTGGGTAATCTTATGTTATTGAATATAAATAATTTATTTTTAAGATACACCTATAAAACTATAATGATAGTTATTAAGCTAACATGTGGAAAGGTTGAGGAGTTGATAATCCATTCTTTTGAATTTTGTGTAACTTTTTCTTTTGTCTTTAAAAGTACACAATCTTCACTATCTCTCTCTTTAGTTCAAATCACTCAAATCTTGGTTATAACTTCATGAATATAATAATACTCCATGAATCACCTATATATACACTTATAAACTTGTATTAACCCCTTTGAGTTCCTAAAATACTTTTTATCACTCCATTTCTCACCCAAGGCTCTTTCCTTCATTTCCTTGTAGCCCTCAAAATAGATAAAGTTCATTATCTATAGAATTCCAAAGATGATCCTATAAAAACAAGAATATATTTTAGTACCTGCTATAATATTCCTATACTATACGAAGTTTCATGACCATAGACTAAGTATAATTATACTTATCCACCTATTTTTCTTCTCAATTAGCTCTCAATTAAGTCTCTAGGCCTAGAAACTAAGATTTGCTTCCACACATCGATCATAAGTATAAAATCCAATAAAATGTTTTATTCAATTTTTTTACCTCCTAATCATTTTCCAGGCCAAATTTGAATATTTGAGACCTTGTACAGATGGGTGAACCAAGAAATGGCAAAACCCTAGTCTAAATGCATGTTCAAGCTTGAGAGGTAATTGGAGTGGTTTCTCAAGAAATTAATAGGTTCAAATTCCTTGTGATGGTATTATTAGGATTTTACCTTAATAAAAAAATTAAATATAGTGGAGTAAAGGTCTCTAAAATTGCTCCATAGGTACGCAACTAAGCTTTTTGGATAATAAAGTAGTGCAGTCACTCCTTTAGGCCCAAATTATTGACTTGAATAGGTCATGTATCAACTTAATATAATTTTAAAGGTGTATATATGTTATAATACCTCTAACTAGGATTTATATTCCTTTATACGTGATTTGGAGTCTTATCACCAACTTGCACACTCACAAATAGGTCTATAATTAGGATTTTTAGGCTTATTTTATACATTATACATTTCACATGTTATACCAAGTGTGATTTTTAGGTACCCATGGGATATATTAGGATAATTATAACTATTTAAAGGACAAAATAGACCACTTTAATGTATTTAACTCATATTATCTCTCATCGGGTCTTATAGGGAGGTTTAGTAAGTGTTTTAGGTGTTTATCATCTTAACAATGATTCATATAGTATAAGGACTTAATCCAAGAAAAAATTATATAATATGGTAAGTATATATAACCCCATAATATTAAATATTATTTTTATCTCCCATGAAAATCCTCCTTACACTTTTGAGCAAAATAGATTGTTCTTTGGGCTCCTTCGCAAGGCAAAAACATGGTTTAGAGAGACCTCCAATCTTAAGGGTTATCCATATGGGTATGAGGCTTTAGAAAACAAAAAATTCCAAAGGTTTTTATCAGGATACATCCTTTATTACCTCCCAAAAAAAAATGATCACCATGCACTACTTCTAATATGTTTTGAGTTTCACAATGTTGACCTCTTGGGCTAGTTAACTCTATGAGGACTAAGAGCATGGTTTTGGGTACAAAATCCCCTCAAAGTATAATATTTTGAATTTAACCATCTCCATGACAATTTAAAAATTCTTCCTCATGTTTTTATATTATATCCATTACATTTTTATGTCTCATGTGTTCAAGGCTTAGCCTCACTAATTGTAGCAAACCTATTAATGGTTTTAGGCATGTAGGTGTATTTTTACACTTAGCCCTATTTTTATTATTTATTAAGATTATTTTTAGGTATTAAAATAATTTTAATATTAAAAAAAAAATTATTTACACTCTTTAATTATTTCATTGACCTATCCAACACACTTGATACATTGTTATCTCATTTCATTCATGGCAAGCCTATAGAAGATATTTTAGGTCTATGACTATACCTTTGAGGTTTACTTATTTTCAATAACTATTTTACCAGCCTGATGAACCTTATATAGTGATAAATAATTTTTCACATTTATCAACATATGTAAACCTCTTACCATTTTCCATGCCGGCTTGCATAATTTCTCGTTTCTTTGTTGGCTACTACCAACTTGTAGACGGTGATTTAGGCTTGTAGCCCTAATTCCACTATTTTCCATTACTCCATAATTCATTTTACATTTAATATAACTATTATAATTTGATTTTAAAAGTTTAACCTTTTACACTATCCAAATTCATGGCTCTTCCAAGCCATTACTAACACCTTTTCTCCAACTTATCAAAACATGACTAAGTGTGCTCATGGTCAGTGTGGTTGTAGGTTTACACATATACCTTCGACATTGGAAAATTTATGTTTGTAAGTGACATTATCATGAATTTAATGTTTATATTGACACTTTTTTGACCTTTATACCTCCTTTGAATAACACAGTTAAATTTTTGCTCAACTTAGCATACACAGGCCTGTAACTACTCATCTTGGCTTGTTGACTATCACTTTGAGACCCAAACCTCCATTCCACTATGTTTTGATCCTATTTGAGTTTTGTTTGACAATTTTAAGGATGTGAAAAGGAATTAAACTTTTTTTGGATGCCTTTTTTAGTCTCTTCATAAGATTTTACATAGTCTTACTCCAATATACTATCCATTTGAGTTATGAGGTGAAGAGGAGTTTAAACTGACAAAATGTTACAAAATACCTAAAAATATCTTAATGAAATCTTAAGAGTATGGATTTTAGGTTTTAAATAATTTGTTTTTATGCTGATGTTGACCTATAGTTTTGTAGGCTATAGGTTAATAACATCCTCTTAGATGGCTCTTAATAAGGAATTGTAACCTCAAATCTTAGAACATATCAACTATTGATGCTTTAGATAAGAATGAGATATGTTGAAGGCATTGAAAACACTCTATGGAGGTTGATATTAGTCAATTCATTTACAAGACAAGACATCACATTCCCTACACTAAGACTGTCATATATAAATTACCAAAATAAAGACATTGGACCCTACACCAAACATGATCATGAAGAAAAATGGAGGGAAATGATATTTTAGAGTTAGAATAATGTTTAAGAGATCATTCATGATCATATTCATCCATTTGTTTGACTTCATAACTCTATACTTGAGGAAAAATGATCTAGGCATGGATTTGAAGTTCATTTTGTACCCCTTAACTTCTTAATGATTATTCATAATGTTAAGGGGATTAACCAAGAAAATAATTCCACAAATTGGAAAGTATATATGTTCCCCTCCTATGGATAAGATCTAAATTTCCACTTTATCTCTCCTACTTGTTCCAACTAACAACTAAACTACCTTCTAGAACTACCAAGGAGAGTGATGGGAGAGATAAATAGGTTTTTACCTTGTTTGAGTTTCAAACCTCATTAAATTCATGGATTTGACCTTGTACAGACTAGAGATAGCTATGAAAACTCTTGGATGTGGTTTTTCATCAATAAATTATATGGAATTCTTTAAAACCACTATTTTTTATTGAAAACTATCACATACTACATAAAAATTGACTGAATTGAATCAACAAGTGTTCTCTAAGATTCATCATACTTATACATACATATCATGATGTCTTAACCACTCCCTTATTTTAGAAACCTGCCACCTTCTTACCATATTCTCTTATTAGACATTACAAATGACCAAACAAGCATTTCAAAGTGGATTTCAATGTTAGAGATGAATATTTAAATTCATTCAATACACTTGTATGGACCATAGGGCACATTAAATATCTTTGACTTGAACTACATGACATGAAAAAAAAAATTGATGCTTTGAAAATCTTTAACTTGCTTGAGCAAGGCAAGTCATGACTATACAAGCATGATGTTAGGAAGATGTTTACCTTAACCTTGTCAAAATTACCTTACACAATGCTAATCATGCCTTATAAAGGATTAGCAAGTTTGAAAAATAATGGGAAGGCTTGATAAGATAAGTTTTTTATTAAACTGGTGTATGGTAGCCAAAAATTGGCTAACATCTTTGGCAACCTCCTAGGAATATAAGTGTGTTATGCATCTATCCTAGTGTCTTAGTAGATTCATTAAGTTATGACATCATGATTACAACCTAACTTGGGAAAAACTAATAATAATACTTGAAAAACAAAATTGAAACCAATTGAACTAGATTAACATAAGACAAGACACCACACCACAACACATATGTGTCATTAGACACTTGGAGAGAAAAATAATGCAGAACAAACAAGACACACACACACACACACACACACACACACACACACACACACACACACACACACACACACACACACCTATGATATAAGAACTTAAGGAACACTAAGACCTTCTATAATATGCACAAATTTATAAAATTTACCTTAATAACATGGAATCAAATGTATCCAATTGACTAAGATAGTCAACTCTTCTCCATTGAGTCTTGCAAGTTGATAGGCATTGTGTTATTTTAAAGTGTAGTCATATAAAATACAAAAATTGGTAACTTGAGCATGGCTAATGATATCCAACCATTAGTTTCCTCTTTCTTTATCTCATGACCCTCATAGGCATCATTTTCATTGATTATTAGTCATTTATAGCCTTCTAAAACCTGATCCCAACTGAGTCAAAATCCTCTTTCCATGATATATCAATACCTCCAAGTCTTATCTACTCAATAAAATAGCACCACACTAGAACTATAGTTTTGATTCCACTCTTGTCCACTTTTGGAACTCTTGTCCAAGTTTATTTTTATTCCGAATGATCAATTTATTTTGGTTTCCCATCCTTCTCCTTGTTGGCCTAACATGAGAACATTCAACCCATGACCAATAAATTCCTATAAAATCCCATTCAAAGATCATTTCAAAAGGGTTGGAAATTATCACTAAGAATGAAAGAATATAATTAAGACTAATCAAGCAATCTTTCCTATTATCTACATATAACTAGCCAATACACTTAAAAGCTTATTCAAATCCTTACACTAGTCCCTAACCACCTTAAGTACATCTAGTTTATGATTTTTCATATTCTTACACTTAATTTCACAAATCACATCAAGTGAGAGAACTACATATGGCTTGGTCCCTCTTTGGATTATTGGTATGTAGGCAGTGTACCCACACAAGTGTGTAGATCCATGTCCAATGAATCTTACACACACTAACCACCCCCCCCATCTTTCTAAAAATTTATAAAATCACAATGGAGTAAAGGTTTTTAAGAGAAAATCTACTCTAAAGGGAGATCTATGGACTCTTGACTACCAAAACCTCATAGACAGGGTCACACAAACATAGTGAACAAAACCCAAAAATCTTAGATCTTTAGGACAATAGTAATAGAGGTGGACTAAAACACCAATGCCATTCCTATATATTTCTATCACTCCTATCCAATTACAAAATGAATGTTAGATCTTAGTTTGTGATAGTGTCCCAATCTTGCATAGGAAATTCTAGCCTTTGTCTCAGTCAGATCAGTTAGTTTCCAACTAAGTCTTGTTTTCTTTCCCTTATTACTATTTTTAGAAAAATTCAAATTGTAATCAATTTTCACAAATTAGTAGTTTAATTATTGCATATTTATTTAATGATTTTACTACTCAGACCCTTTAACTAAATTAGGAATAATACACCCATATTCCCAAAATTATTAAATCATTTGGTGAACCTGACTTACTTCATTTGCACATAAAAACCCTAAAAAACCTAGGGTAAATTTCTTATAGATTTTTCCTATATTTTTTTGATTTTTTACCTGCATAATAAAATAAAAAATTAGAATTAAAATTTAAAATTTCATGGTAATTTTAAAATAATTTTCTTTCAAACCCTAGTTTCCCATACTAGGTCCCACTATTTTTCCAGTAATTTTCCAATAATTTCTTGATTTTTTAACTAGCATATTAAAATTATAAATTTACTTCAAATTTAAAAATTCAATAGTAATTTTCAAAAACATTTATTTTTAAAACCCTAGTTGCATCTTCTAGGTTTCTTTAAATCATAAATTTTCCAATAAATTTCTAATTTTTTACTTGCACATCTAACTCAAAAAATCACTTGAAATTGCAAAATTTCATAGTAATTTTCAAAATAATCATCTTTAAAACCCTAGTTGCATTTACTAATTCCTATTTTCTTATTGAGGTATCACCTTACATGTTTGTGAGTTTCATATCATTTTTTTCCAATTTTGAATTAACTATTTTTAGGACTTTACATTTCCTATATTTATTACTTTCATTTTTTAGCACTTTGTCAATTAAAAAATATTGTAAAAAATTAAATCAAATCTCAATTTTTTTTCCTACTTTAAAAATGGACCAATATACTAGTTTTGATGAAACTAATGAAGGTAGCTTCAAAAACTCTTAACTAAACACCCTGACATGCAATATGACATGCTTAAAATACTACAAGAAGAAGATCAAAGAGTAAACAATGGTCAGTATTCTCAAAACATAGAGCAACCAATTACACATAATAATATAGGTGTAATTATGTCTTAATAACCCCTATAACATCCAAACCTACCTCTATGCCACTAGCTATAGCTAGTATATCTTTGTATCCTAATGTGGCAACCCTTGTGCAAGAGATAAGATCTCTTCAATCCAAGGTGCTACATCTTGATCAAGGTGCCTCTAGACCTACGTAGGCTTTGGATTAGTTTGTTCTATTACATACACCATTAACGCATCACATTTCTTCTACACCCTTGCCATAAGGTTTTGTTTAACCCAATATTATTCTATATGAAGACAAGGGTGATCCAAAGACACATTTTAGAGCTTTTCATGTAGCATGCTTGGACTATGTACCAAATAATTGGCTACTTACCAAGCTATTTCCATGGAGCCTAAAATATTATGATTTAAAATGGTTCTACAATCTATTGAATCATTCAATCAATGCATTCAATCCTTTAGCCAATATGTTCCTATCTCATTTCATCATTAACATTGGTGATAAGGTTTTATATTCTCAGGTTACATAATAAAAACAAAAGTCAAATGAGCATCTCATAGATTATGTTATTTGATATAAGACTATTTTGGCTAAGATGACTAGCCCCATGGTTAATCAAGAGTTACAATATTTCTTCAAATAGATTCTTCTACTATATTTGCATGAATCAATCATGTTCAAAACATTCTCTTCCTTCATTGAATTATGTCACACACTAAAGTAATGAGAAGTCAAATTAATTTCAATGGGAAAACTCAAGTACATAAGTATACCAGACACAAAAAACAAGTGTAAAAACAAAGTCCCATACAAAGTCTAGGTCAATGATAACAAGATTCAAAATTAATTGATAGTTAATGCAACTTCTGAGCCCCCTCAGTGAGTATTTTTATCATCACCTCCTTGGTGAAGCTTCACTAATCTACTAATTTATACATCCAAAGGTTTATTGTAGCTATTGGAATGTAACATCATATCTCTCCCTTATATTCAATAATTTGACCCAATAAATCCTCTTCCACAAGGATATGATCAAAATTAATTTTTCAAGTTTCACAGGGCACCAAGCCATACAACAAGAAGATGCATCAATTTGAGACATAAGATAAATGATTTGATTGAAGATAATCATATTGATCTTGATACTTCAATTGAGCCTCCTTAGGGAAAATAAACACATGATGAATCTTTGAAAATATTCTCAAATCCCTTTCCATATCATTCTAAATAAGAGACATGGTACATATCAGGGGTTCACCATGCATATCATGCACATCCACCACTACTTACATATAGGGCACTTTCAATTGAGACACCTCCTTTGAGCAACATGATTATTGTATAAAATTCCAAAGTTCTAGCTAGACCTTCCATTTCCTTCTCAGAGTAGGAGATCATCGAGGATGATTCAGATTATCATACACTCTTTATTAAATTGTACATCCATAATCATCTTATTCATAGTGTTTTAATAGACAATAGATCTAGCATGAACATGTGCACTATGCCATTATTACAACATTTTGGATATTTAGAGAAAGATGTTACCCTAATAAACATAGTCATCAGTAGATTTAGTGGGCATATACAAAGTTCATTAGGTGAGATTATACTTCCTCTACAGGTTGGTCTAACACATGTGTCCACACCATTCACTATAGTTCCCTGTGCAAGAGTTTTAGATATGTTACTTAGTCAACCATAGATCTAAAAAATATGATTACTCCCTTATATATTTCATAGATGCATGAAATTCAATCATGCTAATTAGGTTGTTATAGTTAGTAAAGTTCCATATGAGTTACCACTCCCCAAAATAGAGCCATCTTCTACTTTATAATCACTAGTTTTAGTTCAACCTCCATTTCTAGTTTCTCCACCAGTTATAGTTCTTTCTCTAATTCCTATTTAAACATAGATGTGGCATCCATAACCATCACAGAGAGTTCATATACCTCCATAACTTTAGGATTCTAGATATAGTGTTCATACCCAGGGTAGGATCATTGAGATATTATGAATCTACTCACAGATCACATGTTTAGAGAGTTTATCCTACTACCAAATAGGTCCTTAAGAGCCAAAAAACTTCATCCACTTCTCAGAGTTATAGGGGGACCCCATACTCAATTTATACTTCAAATATTTTAGAGAATTTATAGCATATACAAATTCTAGATCCATAGTCTCAACATTTCTATCATGCTTCATGATCACGCATGATTCCTTTCCTTGATATAGGACACCATGATAGGGAGTCTCCCATGAGACTCATTGGTTAGTATCATCCCTTTCCAGCTTATTTATACATAATCCTTTTAAATTTATTGTAGATAGTCTCCTTGTGATTGATTTTATATAGTTCATAACATTTCAAAAAATTCAAAAACATTTAAATATTCCAAAATATCAAAAACATTAAAATTATTAAAAAAGACCAAAAATATTCAGATTGTATACATTATCCATGATTTACATTTATACTACAATGCTAGATTGACATTTGCTATTCTATGCTTTTGTTTATCAATTTATGTGTATTACCATGCTTCACTTGATCTTCTTTGAGTGTGTATAGTGACATCTAGCTCCTTGATTGATTCACTCTACCCATTGAGGGGGCATCTTATTTCTACATTCGAGACACACATCGATATACATACTCACTAAGGGCATCTTCTACATGACTACACCATTTACATTATGTCATTCCTACACCACACACTCTATTTATCATGTTGATGTATATTATTTACTAAATTACATAGATTACTCTATCGACACTCACTATTATATAACACTTACATATTTCATACAATATAACTAGTCTTGTACTAACATGTCTTACATACTTTTCATCTTGCTTTGATTAGTTAGATGAAATTGTATTTCAAATTATTACATGCTTTCCTTTCATAATTTTTGTAGCTAGATATGATTGCATTTATCAATTATTGATTGTCTCCTATATGTGCCTTAGGACATTTGTCAATGTCCTTTGCTTCTATATCTTATGCGTGCCTTAGGAAATTTTCCAATGTAATATGCCTATACTCTTCTATGTGATTATGGATTCCATGCCAATTTTGCTTGTTTCAATTATATGTGTATGTAGAATTTGAACATACCTTATATACTTGCCTTCTAGTATGACTGACATGTTCCCATGTTCCTTATTTTTGTGGTCCTTTTCCCCTCTATATGATTCTTGCTTCTTTCCTTGTGTGATTTTTTCTTGTTTTCTTCTCATTATTTATAATTACATGGTCCACATCATGCATTTATCTTGATTTCTTGGATTCCATACTGGACATCATGTTTCATCCCTCCAACTAAAAACTAACCAAACTTCTAATTCTAGTTTAGTATATTACACATGTTATTACATTTGTATATCTATCTAGGCATACCCCTATAGATATAAAAATCTCTTAGTACAAACCATGTTATATCTAGAGATATCTTGTCAATTATCATTGTTATATCATATATCTTTGTAGCATAACACACTTGTAAGGCTCTTTATTCTAAGGATAGT
The DNA here is from genome assembly GCA_037957365.1 of Torreya grandis. Lineage (NCBI taxonomy): Eukaryota > Viridiplantae > Streptophyta > Pinopsida > Cupressales > Taxaceae > Torreya > Torreya grandis. Next base: position 1,071,386 of record JARHVA010003278.1, on the reverse strand, counting down.
CATTATAGGGTCTTCATTCCTACCCTCATAAGAGGGGAAAATAAATAAGGGTTTTATCATAGAGATCAAATCTCCTAATAGTTAAACAAATAGTTTTTAGAATACCTAAAATAGTAACCAGACATCAAAACAATAAGAATAGACTAGGTAGATAGTGAGAATATCAAAATAGTTACTAGATTTATCCCAATAAAATAGTGACCAACTCAGAGTATAGAACTGATGTCACTAGTATTTACTTTTGGTGCTCCTATCAAAATAGTAGAAAAACCAAACTTTTTATAAGCAAGTAGAAAAGTAGGTTCATATATAGTTTTACACAACTAGAATAGTTTAGAATCAATAGTTTTCATTACACTTTCACTTAAAGAATATAGATATAGGGGGCATCATGTGTGGCATGATGGATCTCACTTCTAGTTTTAGATAGGAAAGTTGATATGGCATCCAAATTAGAATCCATGTTTTAGACAACAATGATTGGGGGCAATGTGTGCAACACATTTATTTTCTTTTCTTTTTGAGTTCAACTTTACCCAAGAATTTTCAATAGTTATGTGCCTTATTCTATCTATAGGTGGTTGGAATCATTTTTGAATGGCTTTTATATAATCCTAACTTCCACATTCTTGAGTTATCAAATTCTTGAGTGGCTTTCATGTAAGCCTAGTACACCAGATTTAGAGTGGATTTCATAAAAGACTAATCTACATCTTTCAATGTGGCTAAGAGTGGCCTAGTTTCTAGCATACATTTGACTATCCATGCCAACATTTTCAGATCATAGTACATTTATGGGCTTTAGGAGCCATCTCATATGACACACATGTCATACTCATAATAATTCATATCTTCACTTCATGAGGCAATGATGGAGCCAATGTACTGCTAACCTTTGTATTCTTGAGTCACCTATTTAGAAGGATTAGGCACATAGCCCAAACATTGATTAACATATGCAATATCACCTAGCTTCACTTAGTGTGTGATGATGGATCTATAGGGACAACCTTTTCATTCTTGAGTCACTTTTGAGGAATTAAGAACTCAACTCCATTCATGATATTACTCTTGGTATAACACATATACAACATCACTTAGCATCACTTAGTATCACTCGACATCATAATAAATTTTTTATTAGTTCAAGTACCTGGTGAGGTGTATTCATTCCTTTCTCTTCTTCTCTTTCTCTTACCTAGCTTTGTACATTATTATTTTAGATATAGTGTATCTAGTAAGAATTTATCTACTCTTTATTTTCTTTTAGATTCATACTTAACATCATACTCTCTCTATGCACACACATTATCACATAGTTTCATGATCTTTACCCTTATAGGTAAGTTTTGGTACACTTTCTATTTTTCCTTTATCCCAATATTTCACTTTGTTGCATCACTAAAATAAAGGGGAGGGTAAATGTAGTCAAATAAAATGAAAAAAATGGCAACTTGAACATGGTTAATGATACCCAACCCTTAGGTTCCTCTTTCTTTCTCTCACTACTCTCATAAGAATCATTTTCATTAAATCCTAGTCATTCGTAGCCTTTCAAACCTGATCCTAATCAAGCTAGACTCTTCTTTCCATGATAGATCAATCCCCTTAGGTCCTATCTACTTAGGAAAATATCACCACACTATGACTATAGCACTGGTGCCACTCCTATTTGATTTTGGTGCTCTTGTCCAAGTCTATTTCTATCCCCAATGGTCAATTTATTTTGGTTCTCCATCCTTCTCCTTGTCAACTTAACATGAGCACATTCAATCAATGACCAATAGATCCCTATAAAAGCCTATTGAAAGATCATTTGGAAAGGGTTGGAAATTATCACTAAGTAAGAATATAAGCAAGACTAGTACAAAAATCTTCACTATTCTTTGCATACAACTATATAATACACTTAAAAACTTATTCAAATCCTTACACCTATCCCTAGTTTCCTCAAGTACATCTAGTTTAGAATTTTTCATATTCATACACTTAATTTCATAAATCACATCAAGTGGGAGAAATACACATGGATTTATCCCTCTTCAGAGTATATGTATCTAGGCAGTGTGCCCACACAAGGGGTGTGGATCCATGTCTAGTGAATCTTACATACACTAACCCCCCCTTTCTAAAAATTGATCCAAGTACAATGGAGTATAGGGTTTGAAGATAAAATCAGATCTTTAGGGAGCTTTATAGACTTATGGCTATCAAAACTTCATAGACAGGGTCATACATACATAGTGAACAAAACCTAGAAAGCTCAAATCCTTAGGATAATAGTGGCATAGGTGGAATATAACACTAGTGCCACTCATATATAATTTTGGTGCCCATATATAATTAAAAAATGAAGGTCATATCCTAATTAGTAGTAGTTTCCCAGTCTTACACATTAAATTCTAGCCTTCAGTCAAATCAGTCAGTTTCTAGCTAAGTCTTATTTTCTTTCCCTTAGTACTATTTTTAGAATAAATTGAATTGTAATCAAATTTTACAAATTAGTAGTTTAATTATTTCATATTTATTTACTAATTTTACTACTTATACCCTTTAACTAAATTAGTAATAATATACCAATAATCCCAAAACTATTAAATCAACAAGCAATGACAACATAAGGTCCACTCCATAATGCATAAAACTTAGTGTTTAATGGGTTTATCTCTATTATAATCCCACTTTAAAACAATATATCTTTCTTGATATTTTCCTTATATATCTCTCTTTTCAAATTTTATTTTCACTTATGCTTGGTGACATTACATAGTGTGTATAGCATGGCTTCTTGCTTCCTTCAAGGCCATTAGTTATGTCAATCTTATTTCCATAAGATCATTTTCCATTCTCTCAATTTTATGTGCCAACTCATGATCTATTAACTAATGTGAAATGGGAAACTTGGTTTCCCTCCCATAAATAAGCATATAGGGTGAGTTACTAATTGTAATATTTGAAGTGATCCTATCAGCCCATAGGGTTCTCTTCAATCTAGTGTGTCAATTCCTTTGATTATATTTTATTATAATTTTTATAATTATGATCAAGTTATTATTAGTAGAATTATCTAGACCATTTTTTGGGGGTAATAGCTAAAATAAGTACCTAATTATATACCATATTGGAGATCCCATTCCATTATCCTTACACTAATAAAAACCATGGTAATATCAAAAATTATTATTGTAGGTACACCAAACCTTGTCATTAGGATCTCATATAAGTAAATAATTGAATTATTATTAGTATCCTTAAGGGCCACTACTTATACCCACCTTCTGAAATAGTTGGTAGCTATAAAAACCCATTAATGGTGTTCACTAAATGGAGGATTGATCATTCTCCTGAAGTCAAGTCCGCATTGCATGAATGGTTGTTCAACCTAAATAGGATTAAGAATAATGGATACAAGTCTTTGTTTTCCTAAAAATAGTGCACACTTTTGACATATTCTAACCCAAACATATGAATCGTTGAATAGTCTAGGCCAATAGTAACCATCCCTCACTATTTTTTTAGATGTGGTTTTTAGGTACAAAATGACCTCTAACTAGTCCATCATGGAATTATTCTATGAGCCTATCAACTTGATCTATTGCCACACATCTTAGAAACATTCTATCAAGGTATTTCCTAAAAATAATCCCATTTATAAGAACTTAAGGTATTTCTTGCAATATGAATTATCTTATTCTTGTTTGATCTAGACCTATAGGACACTCATGTGTTTGAAGGAACCTCACTTTTTTTTGTGCCCAACTTGGAGAAACTGAAGTTGTATTTGTACTAGGATCATCTTACAATGCCAAAACCATATCTTCTTCTTCTTTTACATCTATTTCTAGGTGTTCACATATCCATCTCCCTATTACTAGCTCAGTTGCCTAGATCTCAACATCATACTCCATCACCTTAGTTATCCATCTAAATCTTTTCTCATTCAAGTCCTTATTCAAGAGGAAGTCTCTTGTGTTTGGATGATTTTCCATGACATTTATTTTAATTTTAGACACCATATTCTTGAATTTATTAAGGCTTCTTATAATTATCGATACTTGTTTCTTGATATATATATATACCTCTATTCATATCCTTATAGCCTTGACTAAAAGAGGATATAGAATATATGGTGTCAATATTAGGGAAAGAATACAAGAAGAATTCCTTATAAAAATTAGGGTTGATTAGTTTGGGTTCTTGAGTAATAACTTGTTTCTTCCCTTACTTGGTCCAAAAAAATACTTGATGATTTTTTAAAATAATTATTATAGGCCTTAAAATAGTTTCAAATATAGGTATGAACCTCCTAGCAAAATTTATTTTCCCAAGAATTTTTTTTAAATCCTTCTTATGCTTGGGAAATGGCAAACTAGTATTGCACTCACCCTATCAATTTCTATAGCAATCCCATCCTTAGAAATAATATGGCTAAGTATTTTGCCTTCATGAATATAAAATCACACTTATTAAGATTGAGATAAACCCCATATTACCTTTACTTTTCAAATATTAGCCGTAGATGATTCAAGTGGTCACTAGGATATTTAGAGAAAATGATTATGTCATCAAGGTATATTAGTATGATCTCATTGATAAAACCTTAGAAAGCCATATCCATGGTTATTTGGAATGTGGCACCTCTATTTGAAAAACCAAATGATATTCTATTATAGGCATATGTGCCCCATTTAATAGTGAAGGTTATCTTATATTGATCTTCTTCTTTTACCAACATTTGGTTTTAACTTGAATAGGCATCCAAAAGTGAAAAATGTTGAGAACATGCCACTACTTGAAGGATTGATCCATTAAAGGTAGAGGATAGTGATACTTCAATGAAACCCTATTAAAGTCTCTAAAATCCACACATAACCTGATCTCACCACTCTTATTTCTCACATGAACTAAGTTTCCAACCCATGAAGAGTGCTCGATAGGAAATATAATTACTGACTCAATCAACTTGGTGATCTCGTTTCTCATTAACACCTCCACTTTAGGATTGATGGGCTTTTACCTTTGCCTTATAGTCTTAAATTTGGGATCAAGTTATATAGTGTGGTGAGCCAATGAGGGGTCAATCCCCTTTAGGTCATTATACTCCCAAGAAAATACACCATAAAACTCTCTGTATAACTCAATAGATGTAGCCTTCTTAGCCAGAGTACATACCTTTCCAATCTTTAGGAGTTTAGATTTGAGGATGGCTACTTTCTCATGATGTTCCTATTTTTTATACATGCTTAATTTTATCTCTCATCATTTGATGAGTTTCATTGAATATATTCTCAAGAGTAACCATACCTTTAGAAGCTTATTAGACCTTAATTAGATATTTTGTTCCCCATATTGGTACTATAACTTTGCCTATGATGTTATTTTTTATAACTACCATGATGTGTGTCTAAGTTTTAGTTTTTTGACATCATTGGGAATGTAAAATTGTTCTCCAACTGATGCCAACCTATCATCATGTTAGTTCTCTTCCATTGGGATTTATTGGATATTAAAAGCCTCTAAATATTCAATAAGGTCCCACATTTTATGCTTTTAGGGATTCAAAAATGTGTTCTTATATGCACTTTTGCCTCTTACTTGGTGTATAGCTAGTTTACTGTCTCTAGTAGCTTTTACTTGATTTATTACTTTATTACTTACCTATTTAATCCTATGTATAAGTTATTTATTACTTACCTATTTAATCCTATGTATAAGTTATTCATATTTAGATTCATTACAAGTATAACTAAACTAAAATCTAATGATAGAATAGTACCTTTTATTTGATGTAAAAGAAATCATAATACCTATATCTACTCCATTCTTGCTTCTTGAGCCATCAAGAAAAAAATTACAAACCATCACTTTCATCATTAGGATCAAAAATAGAGGGTATGGATACACCTTATTCATTTCATCAATAGACACCAATAAAATCCTATCCAATGTGTTTATATGGGTCACACTCATGATTTTTTGCCCCCAATTCATCAAGGAAGATATCTCAAATGTCTTCAAGAGAAATAATTGTCTCTTGGTCATAAGGGTGATCCTCCTCATCAATGATAGTCTAATAAACATTAGTGACATTTGGTTTGTATGGATAAATATGTAATCTTGAGATGTGTTCTAAATTTATGGTAAATTTGGTGCCATATCTTGTCTTAAAATCCATGTAGGACCAATCTGATGACAAGTAACCACCAATATTTATCATGAAGTCCCTTAACAAGAAAAGGGTAGAATATAGTGGAACATCAAAAATAAAAACATATTGAGTAATGGATAAATTAAGAAAATAATTAATATTTATGTTCAAATCTTTGATAACACCAACTATCTTAGTGGTTTAACAATATAATTGTAGCACACCTTTGGTATTGGGCTCATATTTAAGGCATAGCTTATCTGCTATTTAATTTGGCATAATTGAGATTATTTCCCCACTATCTATCATATAATTATGCACTAAAAATTCACTAATGATCACTAAAACATCAAAAGGAGGGGGCTTGTTCACTTTACCTTATTGTGATTCACTAAGCTTGGATGCATTTGTGAACACAATAGTACCCTTTTTTTCTACTCCTGATGATGATGAGCTTATATAGTTCCTCTTGTAGCATATCCATTTTCCCAGTAATAGACAAAGTGTCCCACATATGTATGTGTACATGACACTTTTTCATTTGATCTACTATGTTGAGAGAAGAAGCACAAATCTTTGGTTTCCTCTAAGAGCTATTACATCACTTTGGGCTTCATTAGTTTGATGTATAAAATTAATTTTCTCATTCTAATTTATTTGAGATTATTGAGCCTTAGAATTTACATTAGTCTCTCTTATACCTTGAATTATATAGGGAATTTTATATGAACCTTTCCCACTCTTTTGATCTTCCTCAACAACCCTACTTTTAGACCTAGTGTTGGCTACAATAAAACTATCCACTACCCTAATTGAGATACCCAATTGATTCAATATAGAACAATCTTATTATTAAAAGTGTACAAGTGTATCACTTGATTTAACTTGCTATCAAATAGACATAACCTGATTTGAATCTTCAACTTATGTTAGATAAGGAAATGTTTTATCTTGTGTCACACAATCTTGATTCAACCCTCTATCTTGATTAATATATTGATCATAAGATTTATTACATTGAAAGGACCATTATTTATCTTTCATTAAATTTTTTTGGGTTGGTACCAAATCTCTTGAAGTGGAGGTTGTGTTTGGATTAAAAATTGTGTATGGTCTAACATTAGTGATATGGACTTGTCCTTGAGTATCTCCTTAAAAGGGTGGCCTATTTAATTAATATGGATGATAATATTGGTGTGGATATTAATAATACCTATGAAAATAATTTTTTTTCCTCTCCATTTCCATTAATTTTTTTTAATATTCTTATGTATCCCTTCTACATCATTTGCATGCTTGCTTGACTAGGGGCCACCAACTCATAACTGGTTATAGTAGGAATTAGAGAAAGAGTTGGATTATGGGATAAATATTAGGAAATAAAGGCATAAGGTGACTTAGAGAAAGTTTTTAAATTTGGATCAGATTGTTGTCATCTCTAATAATAATTTCATATGCATTTAATAATGTATTCCCACACATATATTAAATCATAACTACTATATCATTATTCATATCCTTAAGGTAATATATAAATTCATAGTTTGGAGTGGGTATTACAATAATTGGTATCCTATCCCATGTATTTTAAAACACATAATTGAAATATTTCATTAATTCTTGAGGGGATCTTTTTATCATGGTCAATTGCTCAGCGAAGGATAAATGATCACTTTTATCCTCAAATATCTTACTAAATTGATCTCCCAAGTCATCCCATGAGTAAATATAATTAGGGGATAAGGTTATCTACCAATCCAAATAATTTACATTAAAAATTATTTCTAAAAACCTAATGTCCAAATTTTCTTGTGTTATTTTATGGATGTTGCAAAAGTTTTCAATGCCCTTAATATGCCCAATGGGAGTAAGAGTAGTTTCTCCATTAAAATAAGGAACACTCCTAAGATCATCCATTGTTATGTCATAATATTGTGAAAATTTTAAGTAAAAATAACCATTAAAATAAATAAAGGGAAGATTTATAGCCATGTTATCACCCTTAGGAAGATTTGGATATAAGGTAATATAAAGCTTTATTCTAGGTGACTTGGTATAAGGGATAGTATGAGGGAACCTCTTTACTTAAAATGAATATAAAGGTAATTCAAAAAATTCAAAATTCACACCTTTCACTTTTGATCTATTAGTCATTTTTGACATGAAATTTTTCTCACTAGTCAACAACCAATATTTTAGAACTTGTTGGAGTCTCTAGATGTTGTATGAAGAAGGCTATTATAGTTTCACTTTTGCCAAGACCAATATAAATATTGGAAAAAATATTTCCAATTGTGTCCCATAAAGTATGATATAACTATTATATCTCAAATTTTAACCCTTGAGAGGGTGTCTTCAAGCCCTATCAATTGATCTATATAATGGGATTGACACTAGGTTGTGGGTAACCTTTAGGCAGACCAAAAACCTAGATTTTGGGCTAGCTCCCAAGTAAAACACCTAAAATAATAATTCTACTACTTGATTTAATTGGAAGATGGGAAGTTTTAATCCAAAACTAACAAATAAACTTAGAGGTGATGCACCAAACATAAGGTCCTTAGGTTTTAAATAATTCACTATGAAATACTAAGTTATAATATAATTATACCATTTCAAAATAGTCTCTATCACACTAGTGATTCAATATGAAGGATGTGAAGGTTTAAATAGGTTAGGATGATAAAAAAATAGTTAATAAAACAAAAACTAAATACTTGTCAGTTATCTAACTAAGAAAACCATGTATAACACTTCTTATGACATGTGAAAGAAGACAAGATTACATAGAGGTATGAATAAGAAGGACAAATAAAAAGAAGTGCACTTAATATCACTATGACTTAATTAAAACAAAACATTAAATATAACTTTATGTATGATGAAGATATAAAATCTATCTTTATTTTATTCCAATAGGCAGATATAATATATATTTTTGGTAGGGCTTCACCATAAACAATGAGATGATGTTTTACAAAGCTAAAAAAGGCTACACATAGGAAAATTTGAGAAAGAGAGAGATAATAATCATATAAGATCATATAAAAGGGTCATATATCATGGGGTTATTTTCAAATCAATAACTTGAGCAATAAAATAGTCATGAAGTTTCTCATTAACATGTGTACACTTGCTTAATGATGTCCTTCAAATTGGTGTAAGAGGTTACTTGGGAAATCTTATGTTCTTGAATATAGTTCCTTCCTTTTAAATAAAAAAATATAAACCTATAATTATAGTTAAAAAAATTTTGTTTGACATGGTTTAATGTTGAGGATCTATTACACCATTCTTTGAAAAAAAATGTAACTTCCTCTTTTGCCTTCAAAAGAACATAATTTGCACTAGCTATCTCTTTGGTTCAAATGAGTCAAATATTGATTATAAATTAATTAATATAATAATAATTCATGAATAAACTATCTCTACATTAAAAAAATCTTATCAACCCATTTTATTTCATAAAATACTTTCTATCACTCCATTTATCACCCAAGGCTCTTACTTGCCTTCATTTCCTTGTAACCCTCAAAAGAAAAAATTATCCTTATCTAGAGCATTATATAGACGCTCCTTTATATATATATATATATATATATATATATATATATATATATATTTGAATAACCAATTATATTACTAATCTCTATTAATTTTCATTAATAGACACTAAGTGCAAGTGTACTTATCCACCTATTTCTCTTCTCAATTAGCCCTCAATTGGGTCTATAGGCCTAGAAACTGATATTTGATTCCACACATCCATCACACATGTGAAAATAAAATAAATTAAAATATTTAATTAAATTTTAGGACCTCATATTCATATTTTAAGCAAAATTCTAGGATTTGAGACCTTGTATGGATGGGTGGACCAAGAAATGGACAAAACCCTATCTTAGATGCTTATTCAGGCTTGAGAAATAATTGGAGTGGTTTATCAAGAAATTTATAGGTAAAAATTATTCATGATGATATTATCATGTCTATACCATCATAATAAATCTCAATAAATTTGATTAAATACCTTTGAGAGTGATCCATTGGTCTATAACTAAGATTTTAGACAACAAAGTAGTGCAATCACTCTTTTAGGCCCAAATTGATAACTTAAATAGTTCATGTATCACTATTTATAGATATATAAAGTGTATAGAAGTTATAATACCTATTAGCATGATTTTTATGCCCTTTTACTCTAATTTCAAGATTATAATAACTTTTCACACTCACAAATAGGTTTACAATTAGGCTTTTTAGGCTTATTTCATACAATGTACCTTTTACACAAGCCACCAAGTGTGTTTTTCAAGTACCCATGAAATATATGAGGATCATTATACATATATAAAATCCAAAATATTCCACCTAAAGTCATTTAACTCTTCTTCTCTCTCATTGGGTCTTTTAGAGAGGTTTAGTAAGGATTTTAGGTGTTTTCCATCTTAATGATGATCCCTATAGTATAGGGACCTAATCCAATAAAAATTGATATAAGATGGAATTATGGGGAAATAACTAGCATTAAATATGATCTTTATCTCTCATGTAAATACTCTATACACTTTTAAATAAAATAAAATGCTCCTCAGGCTCCTTCACAAGGTAAAAACATAGTTTAAAAAGACCTCTAGTCTTAAGGGCTATTAATACATGTATGAGGCTTGATCAAATAATCAATGCCAAAGTTTTTGTTTAGGATAACTCCTTAATCACATTACAAATTTTTTTATCACCATGCACTAATTCTAATAATTTTTAAGCTTCACAAAGTTAAACTCTTAGGTTAGTTGACTGTGTGAGGACTGAGAGCATGGTTTCAGGCACAAAATCCCCTCAAACTACAAGATTTTAACTTTAAAAATATTAATGACCCTTTAAATATTATTCCCCATGTTTTTATATACTTTCCATTTTTTTAATGTCTCATGTGTTCAAGGTTTAGCCTCATTGACTGTAGTAGACCTATTAAGGGTTTTAGGCATGTAGGTGTATTTTGGACATTAGCCCTATTTTGTTCTTTCTTAAGATTATTTAGAGGTCCTCAAAGCACTTTAATTATATAAAAATATCCAACACACTTGAGACATTTTTCTCTCATTTAATTCATGGTAGTCCTATAGGATATCTTTTAGGTCTATGATTGTACCTTTGAGGTTTACAAGTTTCCAATAACTCTTTTGCCACCGTGATGACCCTTGGCAAGTGATAAATAGTTTTTAACATTTATCAACACTTGTAAACCTCTTATAATTTTACATACCATCTTGCATAAGTTATCATTTCTATGTTAGATACAAGTAACCTATAGGTGGTGATTTAGGCTTCAATCCTAATTCCTCCTTTTTCCTTAATTGATCAGTCATTTGACATTAGATGGAAATATTATTATTTAATTTTTAAAAAGGAACTTTTTCCACTATCCAAATTCATGGTTTTTTCAAGCCATTACTAACAACTTTTCTCTAACTTATCAAAACATGATTTTGTGTGCTCATGCGAAGAATGGTTGTAAGTTTACAGGTCTACCTTATACATTTGTACTTTGGTTTTGTTGAGTGATATTAACAATAATTTTAGTTTATCTTGACACTTTTATGACCTATTTACCTCCTTCAAACATCACATAGTTCAATGCTTTCTCTATATGTAGTAAAAAATGCATCATGTCCATAAATCAATCCTAGATCAGATGGGATAGGGCACACCTAAAATTTTGATTGGGGCCATAAAATTGTTAAGTAGGAGCATGAAAACTATGAGGATATGTTAGATCTGATTAGGGAACAACTTTTCACAACATACCATGTGAGGTAGGGTTCCAAATCCTACAGTCTAACACAATTTCATAACAACCCTAAAAGATTCATATGATTTAATATTTCACTAATCTAATAACAAGAAATGTAAATCTAATCTAGTCCACACAAAATATTGTAGCTCAAAGTAGGGGTTAGAAATAAAATAAATAAACAAATAAACTAAACATGTATAGAAGACATATACTCACTTCAATGTATATGAAATCCTAATACATGGAAGAGAAAAATATAAATGCACTATCTATCTACTCTTATAAAGGAGGAATAAATTTAGAAATACTTACCTTTGAAGCTGAAACCATCGAGCCTTAATCTCCCCCTTAGAAAAGGTGCTTCATAAGTGATTGTCATGGTATGTAAGGATAACTAATATAAATTAACTCTAGGCAACATAACCTATCTAAGCATCCAAAAGACTTATGTACAAGACAAGATCAGAGCTCGAAAGAAAGTATTGAACCCTAAATATATTCCATAAATGGAATGGTCAATAGGTAGATGTATATTTGTACTTATTTTCTTAATTATTTACTCTTTTAAAATGGTAAGGAATGACCTTGTATATATAGTAGTATCTTACCCTAAAATCATTTTAGAACTGTTGACTATGCCAGGTCAACTTGGTCAACTTAGCACTTTTTTAGTTTTACCTCTTTAGGTCTGTGCTAGGTCATTTGAGAGGCCAACAAGCCAAAAGAGAGAAAAATATCCTAAACTATGCTATGTTTACTTGGTAAATGTAACAAAATTGATAGGTCAAAAGGATGTTAAGGCAAGAAATGAAGGATAAAACGTAACAAGTGATAGGAATAGGTTGAATTAAGAAGAATAAGCTTGGGGTTTAATGGTTTTAGGAGGTTAGTTTTTGAATGATAAGTGGTAAAAGGAACAACAATATTGTGAAGCATTGATGGTCTACCCACCTGTTTCTCGATGCACCCCTTAAGGCATGCACTCAGAGATATTGAGACTCGATAGGTTATTTCAAGATACAAAGTGTCAATAATCAATAAAAGTTTAAAAATATTATGTGTTTACATATGCCCTAACAAAATCTCATCATGTGTCATGTAAGTGCAACATAATATGGTGATTTAGAAGAGAACATGATAACACACAATGTTGATGCTAAGTATGGTACAATAAGCAACAAATAAGATAAATGAAAGGATTGAACTGAAAAAAACATACCTTTAACTTATATTAGTGTTGTAGGTAAAGAATTAGTCTATAATAAATGTGAAGGTGTACAATGTAGAGAAAAATAGACGAACCTATAGAAGTTAGTGCAAAAAATAGCCAAAAATTGAATTTTTTTAAAGATAGACATATGATGGTGGAAAATAATATGGTTTGTAAAATAGATGAGTAGAAATAAAGAGAGATGCAAAATAAAGACTCTATCTACAAATAAATTAAAGAATTGAGTTGTTAAAAAGCATTTTTAAATAGGGAAAAATAGAATTCATTTTGTATTTAGAATTGTGAAAGAGAGGAAAGAGAGCTCTGAGACCAAATAAGGGTAGGATGACGAGGGGATAACATGCTAGATGAGGAGGACACCCAGAGGTGGTAACAAGAGCACTATAGGTATATAACTACAAATCTCAAACTAGTTTTTGAATTTTGTATTGAATTAAGTGAATTTTTGTTAAATTTTTATTTTAAGCATTTAGATATCTCAAAATTGAGCAAAATTATATTCTAAGAGTAAAAAATAAGAAGATGGGAAATAGGTTTGAAGGATTTAGGAAGAAAGTGAGTGAAATTCACATTCTGTGAAAAATGTACTAGGTCAGTACAAATAATACACCAGGTTAACTAGATCAACCTAGTAGGATGAAATAAGGTAGAATCCATATGGTTGACCTAGTAGGTATGGTTTGACCTACTATAATCTACAGGCTAAAAATCTAGAATAGAGTAACTAGTCTATAAGGGCTAGAATGAAAACTCAGTACCATGGAGGGGAAGATTAGAGGTTTTACTTGGAATTTGAAGTCAACTATGACAAATATAGCGAAATATTGGTCAAACTAGGTTGAATATGGAACCAAAATAAGCACAAAAAGCATGTAAAAAGCAGAAAGAGGGCTAAAATGCCCTGAAATGACCAAAGGAGGGGAAAAGGGATGAATTAAGCTTGGAATAGGATAAAATGAATAAAATGAAAAGGTAAAATCAATTAGGCTTATTTTTAATTAAAATTGTAAAAATGATGTATAAATAATGTATTGTGATTACACATGATGTGGAGAAACTAATAAATCCTTTACTTTTTCTTGGTTACATAGATGGATAAGATTCTAGAGGTTGGTGGATGTGTCTTTTTTTTCAAACTTATTAGATATATTATCAAATGGATATCAAGCTAGACTGGTGGTCATGGGTCTAAGAGGTATAGCTAATATGTGTAGGATCCCCCTTACTACTAACTTATTAGTCATGTTCTTAAGATGTTAGGAATGTTTGACTAACACCTTCAAATGGGAGGTCGATGGGGGTGTGATATATGTGGGTATCATATTATAAGATGTCCATGCCATCCTTGAGCTACCCATAGAAATAACATCAGTGACCATAGGGATACAAGAAAGCTTAGAGGAGATGAGAGCCTTAGCGATGTGAGCTATAGGCTCAGAGATGATATTGAGAGGATGGAGAGTTAGTATAGATGATATGTATACATCACATATTTAGGACCTATGGAATGTAGTAATAGGCCTTAAGATATAATGAGTGCTCTATCATAAGTTAGATGGCAAGGTACCACTATTCATGGTAACCTTACATGAGATGATGATAGAATATAGAGTAATATACGATTTAGGCTCTATCATCTAGTTCTAGCTCATACATGATCTAGTCAAGATTTTAGTCAGAGGGTAGAAGACTATGAGATCAATAATACTACTAACAACATGGATATATGAGATATTTCCCATGTATCGACTAGTCAGGTTGCCCCATGTGGTTGATGATGGGTTACTTCTAGTGTATAAATGTAGGAAGGACCAATTAGCATGAGTTGTGCCCCATGTGTTAGTTTTATAGTTAGTGAGATGTACAGACATAGTGTGGTATCCATATGGGCACATAATAGCTACATAGGCAAGTTGGCTCATAGTTTCACTAGTACTAGAGAGGAGAGAGGTGCTCAGACATTATACATGGTGGAGAGAGTCACATCTAATGGCACAGGTACTAGGATAGATGGGCCTACCTCATTTGGTGGCATCGATACTGATGCCTGACCAATGGGTTTGGCATCTGAGGGTGCCATGAGGGAAGAGTGGACATAGACCATTGATAGTGAGGTTGACACTAAGGCCACATCAAAAGTGACCATGATTGGTTAGGTGTGATGAATGGTAGAGGAGGAGGTAGAGGAGTTAGAGATATCAAATGTACCACTACCATCCCTATATCAAGATGAGCAATAGCCACTAAGGACATGGTAATGATGAAGATAGTTGAGAATGGAGACTATAAACATCTTGGATGACCCCATAGATGATCCAAAGGATATGATAGAGATACCACTCAGATGGAGGTTAAGATAGACATGAGCCATCATAATCAGGTTTGAGTTAAGGAGTTGACCTATCAAGGAGGTACTAAGAGGCCACACAAATGGGGAGACTATGTTAGGTAATCATGTAGATGATGATATCATAAGAGATGAGACACAGATAGGTATGAATATGGTTAAACTTTTATTAATATTATATTTAGTATTAGAGAGATATATATAGATATTATGAGATATGATAGTGATCTAATATCCATCTAGTGTGATTTTATAGGCATACATGAGGATGAGGAGGAGAGATAGGGGTCACCACTAAGGGGATCACTCCATGACATCTTAGATAAGACTCTACAACCATATGACTTTATGAAACTAGAGGATTTGAGTGTACCATCTACCCTAGCTCAGGCAAGCTAGTTTAGATTAGCTAATGAGGCAGTGAGGTAGATATAGGTGTAGAGAGAGAGGATATATCCACAAACATAGATGGGTATATTTGAGAGGTAGGCCTAGTAGGACTTGGTAGATGAGATATATTCTCACCTATACATAGTAACATAGATGATGTAGGCATATACAATTATGCAAACTTAGCTATCATAGGCACGTACAGTGACCTAGGCTAAGTTGGTGTAGGCACAGGTGTAGATAATATGCCTATAGGGATAGGTAGAGGGATTGAGATGTTATACTAGATTTTTATAGTGTACCATTCAAAAGAGTCATATCAAGGCCTTAACAAGTAGTATGGCTAATCCATGAGATAGACAAGATGGATCCCAACCCTAGTGTTAAGGCTTTGTATACAGTTGTCTATTTTGTGTCAAAATCATGGTAGATATATGATGTATCATTTTGGCTTATTGGTGTTGGTTGTGTATGTTGTCTTTATGATGGTTTTGTTTTTGGATGTATTTGGATATATTAATTTCTATCACATATATTTAGATTTGTTTTATATGTTATATGAAATATATTTTGTGTGGTTTATTTTCTAGCATTATGGAGTACTCATGCATGGTTAAAAAGAAACTAAAAAAAAGGAATTGGAAAAAAATAATCAATCAAATAAATGCACTGCACAATAGTTCAAGTTGGGAAATATGTAATAAAAAAATGACTAAGTATAAAAATCTAATAAAATAGCAAATAATATGGTAAAAGGGGATTTGTTTTTAAACCAATGTAAAGTATTTTTCACCAAATTAAAAAAGTTGAAATCATACTAAATATTACATTAGGAAGTATGACAAATAATGTAATAAAATGGATGGTATGTAAAAGGACACATATGGTAATAAAATAAAATCAAAATTAATTCAATCAATTATACTATATCATGATGGGAAGTATAAAAGAAAAAAAATTGGAAAAATTTTGTTTTAAATTTATCATACTAATTCAAGCTAGGAATTATGACAAATTCAAATAAATGGTTCTAATCTTACATGCACTCAAAAAATAAGAAAATGAAAGACAAAATAAAATTGAAGTAAGCATAACACATACTAATTTGAGATGGGAAGCATGTCAATGAAATGTCACCTCATAATCAATTGAATCTTATCTCATATTTGACACATGTAATTCTGGATGGTGACTTAATTATTATAAAATTTTATTAGGAGGGCCAGGTCCTATCCATGCTCTTACACTTCAACTCGCAAAAGAAAAACCCAAGGGGTACCAAATCAAGATTGGTAAGTAGAAGGATAAGTAATGGTAAATCAAGGATGTGGGTAATAGAATAGAAAATATGGTAATTTGTAAGGGATGCGAGGTCCTATCCATGGTGTTATAAAGTAACTCATAAATGATATCCCATGGGGAGTGATCAGTAAACAAAACAATACTTCTCAAGAGGAAATATGAGGGAAAAGGAATGAAAAAGGGAGTGTAAGAATCAAGACTGAGGCATCTTATGAGAAGAACTTAGGAGGTAAGAGGCATTCTAAGGACATGAGAGGACACTAAGTGAGTAATGGTCATCTATTTACAAATAAAACATGCTTGATATAGACACAAAGCTTTATAGGCAAATATGGATGCTACTAAGATTGACTCTGAAGGTATATTGGTACAATAAAAATTAAAATGGACCTACCTTCCCATGATGTGTTCCTCACTCCTCAAGACCCCTTATAGAGCTATTGATATACTATGAATATTGGGTACTTTCATGAGAAAGTAGGTAGTAGCACAATATTTTTTATTCTCCTCTTCTAATCTACTGGCCTACCACAGCCCAAAGGACCTCAGCTATACCATGAGGCCAACTGTGTAGTTTGATTTGACTAGAAGAAGGAAATGTGATTTGAATCATGTTTTTTAGTGTGATTTGAATTTTAAGAATATTTTTTGCCTTTTTTATATCATTTCATTTTATTTAAATTATTTGGATTTTAACTTTCTTTGGAAGGATTTTTAAGATTCCTCCTCCATATGGATTTGGAATGACCAATAATGAGAGAGATAGTGATACACATGAATGAGATGTAGGTCAAGGCTAAAGGAAGCTAATCAACCCAAGACAAAAGACTAACTAGAACACTTAGGCTTGACAATGAACTAAGCATGCGATCTCAAGTTTCAACCATGCATATGTTTAATTTGTAGAAAAAGGAAGAAGGGAAAAAAGAGACCCAAAGGAGGACCAATGAAAATAAATAGTAATGAGAAAGATTTATTTCTAATTGATCACATGGTAATATGAGATAGTAACCAAAGGGAAGAGGGTAAGTATAACCAAGTCACCATGATAACTATCTATGAAAAATTAAGATAAGAAAGCAATCAATCAAAAAGATACAAGGGAAGATTTTTGAGAAAAAATATCAAAAAAGGAAAACAATGATAAGTGAAAAATAGAAATGATAAGGAAAAGACAATTATATGAAAAATTTAAAATGATAACATAATCTAACTATAGTATAACAAGAAGGAGAAACATGATATAAGATAAGAAGAATGTTGGCATAGTGTCAAATGATATAATAGATAAAAATAAAACTAGATCACATGTGCAATCAAAATATAAATTAGAAAGCATCATTTATGTACTCATAAATACTGGTAAATTTATCCACACACATTATTCAATACATCTAATAATTCTCTATGAAGTTAAATTCATACTACAAGGAAGGTCTCATCAATATTCAGTGAATACTAGGCAAATACTTCTTTTCTAATCTCCTCAAATAAAAAAGTAGGGATGCTAAAAGGATCATGTTGAGGAGGAAAATTAGGGAAAGGCTAGTCAAGAGAATGCATATAAATAGTATATACAAGAGAATAAGGATTCACATGTGGATAAAGATCCACAAGTGAAGGACTCATGGATGGAGAAGGATCCATAAGTGAATAAAGGTCCACAGGTGAAGGAATCATAGGTGGAGGCATAGAAGGTGGTGAAGGGACAATAGGAGGAGATGGAACCACTAGAGGTGAAACCATGTGAGAAGAAGGAGGATCCTTCTTGTGAGAATGCCCTATGGGATGAATGGTATTTAAGGTCAAAGGATGACTATAAGGTGATCCTTAAGATGTTGGACAATGTGGCAGTGATCAATGTGATGTGTGTCACATAGGTACCATAGATAATATACCTCACCATACTTATGTAAATATTAAAGAAGTACCTTCAGGTGAGGTATGGCTTTATTTGATGATGGGGAAGAATGATGCAAGGTATAAAGGTATTATCACAACTTATAATAATGGGTAGGAGAGTGATTATCTATCCCATAGAAGTAACATATATGATTGTGAGTGGTTTTAGGAGCATTCATGGAAGGAGGTGAAATAGGAGAAGAAGAAGCTAAAGAGAACTCATTTGCCCATTTAGTGGGTAAAAGAGCCATCTTAGGTATTGGAAGCAAACCATCATCAAGGGAAGGTGATGATGAGGAAGGAATGAAACTAGGGTCAATAGGAAGAGCACTAGGATGAGAAGTAAGAAGAGGCTCAGTAACAATAGGAGAGGAAATAGGTTAAAATATAGTAGAAAAAGGAATGGGTTTAATTATATCTATCCCTACTAAAGGAGGGGTAGGATTTATATAAGTTCTAAGGATGGCTACCCTAGGTGTAGCATAGCAATAAGGTCTAATCATATCAAGATCCAAGAGCATGGCCCTAAGTGGCTCCTCAAAAATTAGAGGTATCAACATCATCTCTACCTTGCGATAAAGAGGAAAAATTCAAGAATCAAGAACTATAAATGAAATAGAATGATGAGATTCAAAAAAAGACACAAGTAAATAAGAGTGTTAAGGAACAATCTTTACATCATGGGCTTGGACAAGGCTACCTAAAAAAGGAACATCTAAATAATATCCATCATCATAATCTAGAGTATGAAGATTGATGACATAGGTTGGGATGACCTTGTCATTGGAGGAAGCTTGGTGATTAGAGTGCCTAGTCTTGGTTAAGACTATGGGAATGACATCATAAGGAGGCTTGCAATAATGATGCTACAAAGAAGTAGGAAACTATGAGATGAGATGAGGTGAGAGATTGGAAATTTTGATATTTAAGTTAATCTTGTGGAGATCATCATCATTGGTGTCTAAAAGTTTGGGACAAATGTTACCAATGAGTTCATGATGCCCATTATAAACTCTAGTTGAGTTAAATAGAAATTTTATACATTGTGACTCATGGAATGGAACACTAAGCAAAGGTTCAAGGGTAGGAATCTTGAAGACACCATAATCTTATAAATGTTAAAAATTCCAAGGGTTAGTGTCTCCTTGAATCCTATAAATGGCTCCATTGTGAGTAAATTTTATGCATTGGAAAGTGGAATATGTGACATCTCACATACAATGAGTCCATTGCCTACCAATCAAGATGTTATACAAAAGGGGAGTGCTGAAGATCATCACCTTCACATGAATGGTGACAAGTGGGATTAAAATGAGAAGCCACACATACCCTAAGGAAAGCATTTAACTTTTATCATATCCTTAATAGGTGTTATGTGTAGACTTGAAATTACATTCAAAATATCCAAGAATCTTAATGAAATCAAGGGAAATGACATAGGTTCCATAACCCTCATTGATCAAATCTTGTTTAATTTGGATATCACCTATTTGGACACTAATAAATAATGGAGGATCATCTACATGAAGTAGAATCACATTTCAAATCATAGATGCTATGGGAAATCATAAAGAAAGAGAAGTGTCTATAGTTTCATCAATAACAATATAAATATCTTCATATTGTTGTAAGATACTATCCTTAGATCTAGATAAAGTGGCCTCTCATCCTACTAGAGGAGGCTGAGGGACATTAATCTCAAATAAGATTTTCATGAGGTGGTTTTTATGATGTGGAGATGTCATCATGAGTTTAAGGAAAGGTATTTGAGATGGAATATTAGTAAGTTTTACAATGGGATCCCACTCATCATAACCCATAAGGGTATTATTAGATATAGGTGCGTAATGATTAAGATCTTTAGAGGGTGGATATGAAGAACATTGAAATTTATGTTGATAAGAATGATAAGGTTGAGAAGAAGGTTTTAAATGTTTTGGTGATGAAGAAATAGTTAGTTTATATTGATCTTAAATTTTTAAAGAAGAATTTTTAGTATAAATTATATTGTTATTAGTATTAGAAGATGATGGGAGAAAAGTAGAGATAACATGGGATGTGTCATCTAAGGGAGAATCATAAATTAGATCATAAAAATAAATAATATCTTCTTACCCCAACTCATTTAAATGAGTTGGAGAAGAATCTTTGATAACATGATATGTCTTATGGGAAGGAGTGTAGATATGTTGTGAATCAATGAAAGCCACCACTTTTCGCATATTGGTCATGTTATCCACATCATCTTTAGAATTTGGTTCAAAAAGACTTTATACATTATTGGTGGAAGAAGTGGGATTATCTTGACCTTCTTAGATTGGTTGATGATTAGGCAAGTGGTCTTTATAGATAGCTAAATGAGCATTTACTTGATTTAATGCTTGAGTTTTAAATTGCGATTTATAGTCTTTGAAAGTAATATCATAGTCTTGTTCATGCTTATGAATAATTGAATCATGATCAAAATTTGGGCCACAAAGAAATTCCATAGCTAAATTACAAAGCTATCTACAATTCCTGTGAGAGTGACCCCAACTAGCATGAAACCAACAAAACTTATTAGGATCATACCATGATTTCATAGGTCAAGTAGGGTCAAACTCTAATAGAAGAGGCTTGGGTAGATGTTTAAGTAATTTATCCTAGAATAAAGGCTTAAGGACATTAATGATATTTGTTGAGAAATGACGATTAATGTATTTTTGATAAGGAGTTGGTTTTGAAGAAGGGGTAGGAACGAAAAGCTTGAACATTTTGAATGGTGTCAAATGAATTGATGACACCATCATTGGTAATATTATAGTTTTTTTCTTTGCTAATAAGTGAGGGCCCATGGAAGGTTGGGGTGGCTTGAACTTATGCATGAGGAAATCTTATATTTTGTCTTGATCAATGGCTTCTTGCAAGGTAAACGGAGAAAGGGTATGAACTTGATATTGTAATTTAGGAAATAAATCATTTGTAAAGAGATGAAAGATATTGTCATCTGCCATGTTATGTTCACATTTATTTCACAAATTATTTCGTCTATTGATAAAGGCTTGGGTAGTTTCATTTTAATTCTATTTCAATTGATGAAATGGGCCAAAGTGTTCTTTGAAAGATCACTAGTTTGAAATTCTTGCACTAAACCATTTACTAAGTCCTCCAAACTAGTGATAGAGTGTGCTCTAAGTTGATTATACAAATCCAAGGCATCACCTGTGAGGGTTTTAGCTAGGATTTTGGTAGTGGTAAAAGTATTGAGCTTGACCCAATCCTTTTAAATATTTCTAAATGTCTTGAGGTGAAGGGTAGGATCGGTTGATCCATTATAAAAAATTATAGGTGTTATACCTCTAATGCCAATATTACCAATTTGGGTGGTGAGAGGTTCATTGTGTAAATTATTGATGCCTTTGTTGACCAATGGAGGTTGAGGGATGAGACTAACTTGAGAATATCAAAGAGGAGGAGGATAAACACTTTGGTTATGTGTGCCCCAAGTCATTGGTTGAGGATTGGATTGAAGATTAAGAAGGTAGTTTTTCATTCTCATCATTTGATCCATATTGTGAGCTTTTAATGTGTTTATTTGATTAAGAGTTTTCAATAATAGTTGATGAGTTTGATTAGTGTTATTATAGGAAGTAGTATTGGTGTTTGTGTTGGTGTTAGTGTCTTGGGTACAACTATTAGCATTGATATGAGCTTGGGAAGAGCTATGATAATTTGAAGCACTAGTGGAAAAAATTGCTTGTGGAAGCTAAAGATGGACTAGTAAATGGTTGAGAGGAAGAAAGACTAGAATCATGAGTTCTTTAGGTATAAAATGAAGCACTAGTGGAAATATTAAGGATAGTGGATCTTATGAGAGGTCCACTAGATGTAGAACTTGCCATGTCAGTTGAGATACTAGGCATGGAGGTAGAATAGGTTAAAGAAGAAGATGTAATGGCATAATAAGGAGTCAATATTGAAGGAAGAGGTTGAGAAGGAAAGAAATCAGTATCCCCAAATCTAGTTGAGAAAGTGGGAGTAGGAGAATAAGGCTCTTCAACTTGATGACTAATCATAAGGTTATAGATGGTGGAAGGATCCTTCTCTCTATGTCAAGGGAATTATATGATACATAAGAGAATTTCAAGAGTATACTCTAACCTAATGTGATATTATAAGAGAAGAGGAGGGGTCCCATATTTTATCATTTGGGTTGCAATATAAACATTAATAGCATTCTTGAAAGGATCCCTACTATGTCTATGGGAGACTGTATTAGGATTAGTGAATTCCATCATGTCTATTAACTTAACTTCAATGTTGTCACCAAATATAAATTCCATGATGAAATTAAAAGAGATGAGATGAGAAAGGAAATAATTATAAAGTGATTGCAATAGTACTAGGTTGACCTAGTTGACCTAATGCAAAAATAGGGGCTATAAAATTGTATAGGGTCCATAGGGTTGACCCAATTTAGTGAATAGTGACTGACAGAAAGAGGAAAATATGATGTAAATAGTAAAGGGTCAACCAAGTTGACCTATCATATTTTACATGGACTAAAAAAGGTATGAAGTCAATAGGGTTGACCTAGTGCAGTAGATAGAGAAAAAAATAAAATGGATAACAAGCTATGAATTGAAGCAAGATAATTGTAAGTAATGTAAGAAAGTAGTAAGTACTAAAAGGGAAATAAATAGTCAATTAAATTGATGTTGACCAATCCAAATAATGCACACAAAGCAAAATATTTCACTAATGTTGGCTAATGAAAGCTTTTGCACACATAATTGGTTAAAGAGCAAACAAATAACTTGAAAGTAAAGATAGCTACTTGGTCAATCTAGAATGTTGATTAGATTATTAAAAATGATTTTAAGGTAACAGATAATAATCTGTAGATAATTTTAGGTAAGTTTAGGATGAAAGGGAATGCAATTGCAATGATATAGGATTGGTATTGGGGCCTACCTCCTCACTTCACACACCATAACATTAAGGGTAATAGGTGTTTGGCCAAAATATACCATTAACCACACTTTATACTTGACTAGAGCATCAAGTCAACTTCCCCCTTGGTAATGAAATCTAAGTAGGTAGACTTGGGTAGTCAAATGTTTAAATTCTTGCTTATGTTAATGTGGTTTGGTCATGTGTGTAAAAGAATAGAAATAGTGCAACTAAGTGATTAATATAAAATCCCCTAATTAGACTATGTGAACTATTCTAAGCATGAAATAAACTAAAGAGAAAGATGTGAGAAACATATGTGGTTAATTCCAAATTTAAAATAAGGT
Organism: Torreya grandis; assembly: GCA_037957365.1. Lineage (NCBI taxonomy): Eukaryota > Viridiplantae > Streptophyta > Pinopsida > Cupressales > Taxaceae > Torreya > Torreya grandis. The sequence goes on along the minus strand of JARHVA010003278.1, from coordinate 1,046,990 downwards.
ATAGTTGTGAAAATATATGGAAAATCATATAGAATAGGGTCGATAGGGTCAAACCTATACTATAAAAGCAAAGTCTAAAAGTAAACTAGGTTGGTCAAGTTGACCTAGTTATTTCAAAAAACACAAAACACATAATTAGGTCCATAGGGTCGACCTAGTTGACTATACAATGTCATTTTTAAAGACTACAAACTTGAAATGAAAGTAAAGAAAAATAATGATATAGAGGAAATAAAAACTGACCTAAATGGTTTAGAGATGAAAAGGAGAAGATTTTTTATTTGAGACCTTGGAGGAAACTGGTAAAAACCTACAAAATGGATCAAGTTGGTCGATCAAGCTATACAAGAACCTACTAAAAAAGTGATAAAATGAACTAGATCAACCTGGTTGACCTAGTAGGTTGAATAGGAATTTTGGAAACCAATTAAACTTGTACTGAGTCAAGTTGGTTGATCCATTTACCTATTCCTATAAACCTATGCACAAATATAAATAATTGGGTCAACAAGGTTGATCTAACATAGTAAAGATATGATAAAAATAATGATGAATAGAAATGAAATAAGTGAAATAAATCCAAAATGTTTTTATTCACATCAGGTTTACCAAAATGTATGTAATAAAAAATGCTCATGTTCATAAATCAATCTTGGATCAGATGGGATAGAGTACACCTATAGTTCCAATTAGGGGCATACAATTTTTAAGTAGGAGCATGACCAATATGATTATTTACTAGAATCAATTAGGGGATCACTTGTCACAACACACCATGTGAGGTAGGGTTCCAAATCCTACATTTTAACACAATTACATAAAAATAATAAAAGAGTCATATGATTTAATATTTCACTAATGTAATAAAAAGAAAAATAAATCTAATCTAGTTGTTGACCCAATTTTGCCCCTCAGGCAAAATTCTGGTCACCTCCTACACCTGCTTCGCACAGCCAGTCATTTTAGGTTGCAAGGTCCACTTTTAGGTTTCGACAGTTTTTTGTTTCAGAGCATTAGTTCATCGGCCTAGTTCATTGACGTTCACAGTGGTGAAAGATAGAATCTCTGAACGTTCACGCAAGGAGAGAAGAAGGAAAAAAATGGAGCGTTTCAACACGTAGGCAAAAAAGAGGGCAGACAAAATGCAGAGGGCAGCAAATTCGCCGCCCACTACAAGGGCAGGTAAAATGAGCTCACCTACAAACATGCAGAGGGCAGCAAAATCACCACCCACAACATGAAAAGGCCGTGGACATCAGCTGACATCAGCAATATTGCCATCATCAGCACCTTACAGAGACCGACGTCGGTAGAACCACCGATGTCGACAGCACAACGACAGGCACAAAAGTTAGAAAAGCCTGCCCATGGCGGCAAATTGTAAAGTCCCACCCTCAGGCGGTGAAATGGAAAAGCCCACCCTAGGGTGGCAAAAATGAAAACCCCGCCCCATGGCGGGGAAGGAAAAAGGGCCACCCACATGCGGAAGGCGGCAAAATTGCTACCCACAGCACAATACTACCGACGTCGGTAGCTTACAGAAACCGACATCGGCAAGACTGCCACCATCGGCAGCTTATCGGCCGACGTCGGTAGAGAATCCTATATGAAGTTCATGCAAAGGGTGGCAAAATTCACCTTCAGTGCACAAGAAAAAACCCACCCAGCCACCGGAGAAGATCAACACGTAAAACGAGGCAACAAGCATGGTCTTGGTAGACTTGTGATGTCATCAATAGTGTTTTTCACACTTTTCAATGGGACTTCTCTTGGCTCTTCTGCTATAAATACAAGGACTTAGTCATTTTTCTAGGAATCTTCCTGACTTTTGTAAAGAGCATTGCTCTCCAAATTTCCCACCTAAATCAATAAAAGACAGTTTTTACCTCTATTTGGATGGATCTTTTAGTGTATGCATTGAATGTTAATCTGTGTCTAGTCATTGTCTCTTGATGCTCTCACAGGTTCAACACCAGCAAACCTGCGATCTACAAAGTGCCACTATCTGCTGCTGTCAGGAGTAGAGTTCTATTTTGAAGGTATAGAATAGGGAAGGTCACTTACAGTGTGTGTTTCTCAGCACCTTGGTGAGTCCCTTTTCTTGTTCTTTCTATAAGAACCTCCCTGTCATCCTAGAGACCTGGTCTTTCCTGCCAGATCTGAGTGTATGTATGTTTTGTTTGGTCCTGAGTGTGGATCTGGAAGGTCACTCCTTTATTTTGGTGTATCACCTCTTTTAGAGTAGGCTGTTTGTTTTCATGCTTTTCTCTCTCCCTTTTCATCCCCCCCAGTATATACCTATATACCTATATTTTGCGTTACCTGAAACAAACAAGATACATCAGAGGGAACTAGCCCATACCTAGAGACTCCCCTCTCCTACTTCGTCATCCCACAAGTGAGAGAGGGGTTTCCATGTTGCGGGGAGAGGGCAAGAATCCATGTTCCTGCCGCTGGGTGCACTTTCCAGCGTCAACAGTTTTGGCACGCCTGGTGGGACCACAAGTTTTTATAATGTAGTAGGGTTTCATGATTGACACTGGTCCTATTACAACAAATAAATTTCTTCAGCATCTGGCGACTCTGAGTTAAATCCACTGGTTAAGCAGCCTGGTGCCATCAAAAAATCATCCATTTCTTGTATGTATAGTTCTTTTGCACAAAATAATGGATTTTGTTCTCCTTCATATAATATCAATCAGACTCAAAATATTTATGGAATCTCCTCAAGTAGCTCTCCTAGTTGCCCTGCAACTATAAGGGAGATGGCGTTGGATTTTGAGAAGTAAACAAAAGAAATCGACAGATTGGAAGAGCAGCACAAGTATCAGCTGGAGCTGATGTATAAAGAGGACTGCTTGTCTAGGCAAACACAAACCTTGTAGTCCATGAAGGAGGAGGTAAGAAAATGGAGAACTCCATCTATTCAAGGCAACCAGCCTTGCATACTCCCTCCTACCCTGAAGAAAACCCCCTCTTTTGCACCAAATCCGTTTTACCAAATTGCACTTGCTCACTCCAATTCATCAAATACCGCTGCTCCCAATCCTGTGTGCCTGGCTTTCCAACACCAGAGGGCATCAGAACAATCTCCCATGGAGATCAATCTTTTCAACTCCTCAAATCAGGAATCTTGCGTTGAAAATAATACCACCAGCCAGCACGTCCCTCTTCTAGAGGCTCCTCCAATGCACCAACAGTGTTTTCCTTGCATTCCTCAGCCTCCCCAAGTTTTTCAGCATGATGTGCAGGTTCCAAGTTGGAGGGAAGAATGCCAGGGCCCAGCTCAGATCTTTGAAGAGGATCATGCTAGCCATCTCCAAGAAAGACTCTTTTAGGAAAACCTAGCCAGACAAATTGAAAACTTAGAGGCTAGGATGAAGCTACTCCTTGAAAGGGAGTTAATTTTTTTAGACCTTGCAGAAGAGCCTCAGGTCCTTTTGGAAAACAAAGTTGCTGCCTGTTCACAGGAGCAAGATTCAAATTTAGGAGTCCTGAATTGGGGGAAGATAGTGGAATCATGGGGTAGAAAAGAAGAAGAAAAGCAAGGTTTTTCTCAAAACCTTGAAGAAGCTGAAGTTGTGCCTGCCTATGATAATGCTGGCAGCCTCCAAAAAAATATTTTTCAAGAAAATCTGAGTAGGATAATTGCAGAGTTGGAGTCTAAAGAGTATTCCCTCAGCCAATGTGTGGTGGACGATTCAGACCAAATAGCACATTCCACGCCTGAACACACCCCACTTACACATTTCCAAGAGAGTTATTAGGTTTCCCCTGATATTGATGAGGTGTTGACCAAGTGGAGGGAGGAGAATCATTCGATTCTAGCTCAAGGGCTGCCCCCTCTCCCACATGTTTTCTCTACTTTGTCCCTTCTCGAAGAACCTGTTTTACAAGAGGCAGGTGAGGAACAAAAGATCCAATCTGCAGTCCTTCAAGAGGCTATTATGAGCGACAACGAAGAAGAAACCATCATTGATGCTCCTTGCAAAGACCTTATCAGTAGTGGAGAAGATGCAAGCCTTGCGTATATGCAGATGTTCTAGCAATTCGATGAGGAACAAATGCATGGTAAGCTCTCTTCTCCTCTGTTCGATGAACTTCCTTACTGTATTGATGAGGGTGGCTACATTGAAGAACATGAGAAAGAGGAAGATCAAGAGGATGTTTGTGAAAATCTAGAGACCTTGATCAGCAAAGAGGAAAAGGAGAGGTCCGTCTTCTTGGAGGAATGCCTTGAAGAATTGAGCTTTAAACAAGAAAGTGAAGTCTTGTGGGATGAGCAATCATTTTGTGAGCCCCTTTTAGACATCACCACAATAAACTTTCTTCAAGAAGACCACAAAGAAGTAGAGGATGAGTCTGACAGAGTTTTCAGTGAAGCAGAGGGAAACAAATCAGACCATGATACATTGCAGAAGAATTGTGCAGATCAGAAGGCTTACGGTGATAAACCGGTAGCAATTGATTTCTTGGTGAGGGGCACCAATTTGAAGGACCAGCATCCAATAGGCCTCCCAGAACAATCAGAGTACGTATATATCGGAGGCATGTTTGAATATTCTCTCAGTTTCCAGCCAACTCAGGTGACAGGCAAGAAGAGCAAGTCACCATCTCTATTTTTCTTTTAGCTACTTGCCTATCATGATAAGTCTCTTCACTAGGAAGGGGAATTAAGAAATTTTCCTTTCGATCCAGGAGGGATGCGAACATTCCTGGTTAACTGTATATAATAGTTTGCTTTCAGTTGTTCTTCCTGTTTTCCCTAAGTGTAGTTTACACAGTTAGTTGTTTTTAGTCTTGTGTGTTTCCCTTTGCAGTGGGGGTAAATTCTATATTTTTGATTGCAAAATCTTTTGAGCTATTTTGAACTATCTTCAAAGTTACCATCCGACTCCGCACCCAATGGATATGCAAGGCAACTGGGTTCTAAGCATAGCAAGCACGCTTCCCCTGTGAGTCACCAATTTGTTGACCCAATTTTGCCCCTCAGGTAAAATTTTGGTCACCTCCTACACCTGCTTCACACAGCCAGTCATTTCAGGTTACAAGGTCCACTTTTAGGTTTCGACAGTTTTTCGTTTCAGAGCATTGGTTCATCGGCCTAGTTTGTTGACGTTCACGGTGGTGAAAGATAGAATCTCCGAACGTTCATGCAAGGAGAGAAGAAGGAAAAAAATGGAGCATTTTAACACTTAGGAAAAAAAGAGGGCAGACAAAATGCAGAGGGCAGAAAATTTGCCGCCCACTACAAGGGCAGGTAAAATGAGCTCACCTACAAACATGCAGAGGGTGGCAAAATCACCGCCCACAACACGAAAAGGCCATGGACATCGATCGACGTCGGCAATATTGCCATCATCAGCACCTTACAGAGACCAACGTCGGCAGAACCACCGAGATTGACAGCACAACAGCAGGCGCAAAAGTTAGAAAAGCCCGCCCATGGCAGCAAATTGTAAAGTCCCGCCCTCAGGCGGTGAAATGGAAAAGCCCGCCCTAGGGCAGCAAAAATGAAAACCCCACCCCATGGTGGGGAAGGAGAAAGGGCTGCCCACATGTGGAAGGTGACAAAATTACCACCCACAGCACAATATTGCCGATGTCGACAGCTTACAGAAACTGACGTCGGCAAGACTGCCGCCATCGGTAGCTTATCGACCGACGTCGGCAGAGAATCCTATATGAAGTTCATGCAAAGGGCGGCAAAATTCACCTATAGTGCACAAAAAAAAACTTGGCTAGCCACCAGAGAAGACCAGCACACAAAATGAGGCAACAAGCATGGTCTTGGCAGACTTGTGATGTTATCAATAGTGTTTTTCACGCTTTTCAATGGGACTTCTCTTGGCTCTTCTGCTATAAATACAAGGACTTAGTCATTTTTATAGGAATCTTCCTGACTTTTGTAAAGAGCATTGCTCTCCAAATTTCCCACCTAAATCAATAAAAGATAGTTTTTACCTCTATTTGGATGGATCTTTCAGTGTATGCATTGAATGTTAATCTGTGTCCAGTCATTGTCTCTTGATGCTCTCACAGGTTCAACACCAGCAAACCTGCGATCTACAAAGTGCCACTATTTGCTACTGTCAGGAGTAGAGTTATGTTTTGAAGGTATAGAACAGGGAAGGTCACTTACAGTGTGTGTTTCTCAGCACATTGGTGAGTCCCTTTTCTTGTGCTTTCCATAAGAACCTCCCTGTCATCCCAGAGACCTGGTCTTTCTTGCCAGATCTGAGTGTATGTATGTTTTGTTTGGTCCTGAGTGTGGATCTGGAAGGTCACCCCTTTATTTTGGTGTATCATCTCTTTTAGAGTAGGCTATTTGTTTTCATGCTTTTCTCTCTCCCTTTTCATCCCCCCCAGTATATACCTATATACCTATATTTTTGCATTACCTGAAATAAACAAGATACATCAGAGAGAACTAGCCCATACCTAGAGACTCCCCTCTCCTGCTTCACCATCCCACAGGTGAGAGAGGGGTTTCCATGTTGCGGGGAGAGGGTAGGAATCCGTGTTCTTGCCGCTGGGTGCACTTTCCAGCATCAACACTAGTACACACTAAATCTTGTGGCACAAAGTGGGGGTTAGAAAAAATAAATAAATAACTAAACTAAACATGTATAAAAAAGACATACACTCACATCAATGTATATAAAATCCTAATACATGGAAGAGAAGAATAAAAATGCACTATCTATCTAATCTTACAAAGGAGGAATAAAGTTAGGAATACTTACCTTTTAAGATGAACCCACCAAGCCTCAATCTCCCCCTTGGCCAAGGTGATTCAAAAGAGATTTTCATGGTCTATAAGGATAACTAATATAAATCAGCTCTAGGTTACACAACTTATATAATAATCCAAAAGGATTATCCATAAGATGATATCAGAGATCCAAAGAAATTATTGAATCCTATATCTTTATTCCCCAACTAGAATGGTCAATATGTAGATGTTCATTCACACTTCTTTGCTTAATTCTTTGCTCTTTTGAAATGGTAAGGAATGACCTTGTATATATAAAGTATCTTACCCTAAAATAATTTTAGGAATGTTAGTTGTGCTAGGTCAACGTAGTCAACCTAGAACATTTTTGGGTCTAACTCGGTCGGTCAAGAGACCAACAAACCAAAAGAGAGACAAATTCCCTAAACTATGCTTGGTCAATGATAGGTAAAAAGGTTTCTAAGGTAATAAATTAAGTATAAAAAATATCAAGTGATAGAAGTAGGTATAAATAAGAATAATAAGCTTAGGGTTCAATGGTTTTAGAAGGTTAGTGTGTGGATGACAAGTGGTAAAATTAACAACAATCTTATGAAGCACCAATGGTCTGCCCACCCCTTTCCTGATGTACCCATTAAGGCATGCACTCAAATAGATTGAAAATTGATAGGTTCCTACAAGATATAAATAATTAGTAATCAATAAGATTTTGAACATATTATGTGTATACATTCTCCACTTAGCATACACAGGCTTATAGCTACTCATCTTGGCTTATTGACTATCACTTTGAGTCTCAAACTTCCATTTTACTATATTTTCTCTTATTTGATTTTTTTTACCATTGGAAAGATGTGAAAATGAGTTAAAATTTATTTTTAGGTCTTATTTAGTCACTTCATGAGTGTTTACATAATCCTACCTCATTATACTATCCATTTGAGTTGTGAGGTGAAAAGGATTTTGAACTAAAAAAATGTTGCATGCTACTTAAAAAGACCTTTATTAAGTCTTAAGAGGATGTAATTTATTTTTTAAAGACAAATTTTTGATGATAATCATGAAATATAGATTGATAGACCTATAAGCTTATAACATCCTCTTAAAGGACTCTTAAGAAGGCATTATAATGTCAAAGCTTAGAACTTGTCAACTACTGATGATTGAAATAAGCATCAGAGACTTTAAAGACGTTAAACACACTATGTGGAGGTAGATCTTATTCAATTAATTCACAAGACAAGACCAAACCATTACATCGATATCACTCCTCCCATAGACTGAACCATTACATCAATATCACTACTTAGAGCCCTTAAATAATATTAAAATGTAGTGTTTAAAGATGGTTTAAATGAGGGTTAGATTCTATCCCAGACTCTTTGGAATTTGAAATTAAAATAAAATTAGCTCATATGGGGCTCTATTAATAGTGGTAAGGTACTCCATTATAGGTAAATGGTCACTCTTATCTTCAAATTACTTGTACAATATATATCTTAGCTCATCTCAATTGTGAATGGTATTGGGTGTAAGAATTATATACCATTGGATGGATTTTCCTTTTAAAGAAGAGGCAAGTATCCTAATTGCTACATTATATTTAGTGACATTATGGATAGAACATGTATTGTCAATATATTGTACTAATTTATAGGGGTGGTTACATTCTCACTAATAAAATATGATAGAATTTTAACTGCTAAAACTAGAATATCATCATATAGATCTAGGGTTAGAGGGCTACATTCATTAAAGGGTACAAATAGCTAGTTTCTTGGGCATCCATAAAGGGAATAGGAAATAATCTTCCTATAGATTGGGGGAATCTATGAAAAGGATGTGTTTATCTGATTCTCCTGACTAGAGATGAGGATGCTTTAGCTTTTCTTATTCTAGAAGGTACAAAAAATTTAATGAAATTAAAATTAGTACCTCTTGAACATAATCTTATTCATCTTCATGTATAGATGATAAATCAATCTTTTCAAACTAGAAATACTTAGATTCACTAGGTTCTCTAAGAGTTTCTTCAACACTATTGACCAAGAATAACATTTAATTATTAGTTAAATCTTTGGTTTTGGTCCCATTGGTCATGCTAAAAAATATTTTCAATTGAATCATGCACCTACTTAATTATAATAATTAGTTTAGTGGAACAATTGGAACATACTTAAGGTTGTGGGACCCTTTCACTCTTTAGGATGGACCTCTAGAGAATGATAACTTCCTTATAATATAAATGTACCTAATTTAGGATCAACATGCAGGACTAAAAGAGATGGAAATAACTATACAACTAATCCTAAGTATAAAATCTTTTAAGGGTGAAAAGGGATAGATGGAGTTGATGGAATATAAAATGGTGATGCACCAAGACTAGATCGAGCCACACAGACTCCAAAATGGGTGCTTAAATTACATGATTGTTTCATATGTATCTATGGGAACATAACATAACACTAAGAGGGATGATATATAGTCCATATATAATGCATACACAAACTCAAATATGCAAAAATTATGACCTAAAAATGAATTACAAGCTCTATACAGAGGTAATGGGAATGGATAATAATGAAAGGGATGAAGGTCATCCATAGACAAATATCAAAAACCCCAAAATTCACATAGAATGTAAGAATCATGAAGGGAATTGAACTCAATTCTCATAAAAATTTAAGTTTCAAGAAGTAAAGGTCTCATGAAGAGAACATATTGATAGCATTACTATGCTTAAAAAATCTCAACCATTTTACAAAGAAATACCTAGGCTTTTATAGGCAATAGGAAGCCCATAGGTCATTAATTATAGTAGAGAATGTAGCTAAGGGGATAAAATGAAAATAAAAATATGAGACACATAATCTCTCTATGATCATATATGGATGGAAAAAATTAATTAGAGATCTTGGCTGTGTCTTTGAGGTATGTTGGTGCTTTCCTTGATCCTGCATTTTTTAGCTTGTTCTCTTTCTCTCATTGGTTTTGTAACAACTAATGTTTAATTTTTCAAATACTAAATCTAAATTTGGAAAATTCATGCATAGGGATGAAATTAAATATCTTTAGGGATTTCTTTCCCTGGAATATTTTCCTTGAATTTGCCACTTTTAATTTAAATGTTGCATTTTGTGGATTTACATGCCACCTTTAACATTTAAGATTCTTACTTGTAAAATATGCTTCATTCTTAATCCCAATGCACATGACATACTTTGGTGGGTGCCAATGCTCAATTTTTTATTGAATTATGCTACCTTTCTAATTATTTCTAAGTGAGAAAATGATTTACACTTAATCTTATGAGTTGATTTAGACATGAAGTTAACATTTGGCTTTTGATGGCCTTAAAGGCTAGACACACCATAAATTTATAAGTTCATGATTTTTGAGGTCATCACTACCACATGTACTCTTTTCTATGATAATGGTTTTATTGACATGAAAAATTATTTTTCCACTTGGTAGCTAATATACATATGTGGGATTTAACTCTTTATCCTTTCTTGATTTTCCTTGGATTCCATGTTGCCTCTCTTCATTTTCCTAGGCACTTATTTTTTCAAACTTTTCACTACCATGCATCACTTTTATATAACTATGAGCTCTTAGTAAATGGTCATGCCTTTAGAACATGGATCCTAAGAGACTACCACATGGAACAATTTGACTAGAATAGATCCTTGTTGTGATTGATGACCCTGCTCACCTTATTTATATCAAGGTGAAGTGATATTATGGCACATGGAATCATCCTTCTTACCTAATTACCTGCGGACTTTATCATGATATTAGGATTGTATACAAATCCTTAGGGTTATGGATTAGTGGGATCTCACCACAAATTTTCATCTCACTAACTTGCTTACCCAGGGGGATTTCACATTTTACTAATGGTTTCAGGGATTTGGGTTATCAGGTTTGTGCCATGTGGCATCATCTTGCTAACCTGATTACTTTGGCACTTCTTTGACATGGATTCACTGGTCAAATTTTGAATTAAAATAATAATTCCCAAAAAGGTTTTTAAATAGGATCAAGGCCATGAAATTATAATACATGGCTCCAGGGGGAATGTTGAAGAAATGAATACATTTTCAAAATATAAATAATGGCTACTTGTTTGAAATAATTCTTTGAACTTTGAAAAGCTAGTGATAAGCATGCAACATTTTTGTTCAAAAATCTTTCATTCCAAATTTTCCTCTACATTTTTCAAAATATTTTTATTGAATACCAAAATATCTTCATGACTTTTTTAATCCTTAGAAACTATTGTTTTGGAACCCTTTTCCAAAATAATTTCTCTAACTCTCTCTTTTAAATTTTTTTGAAGTATATAAAATTATGAAGGATTTCGAATAAAATATTCATCATATCTTTTGCATAAGACCCAAATACCAATCCTTCCCAAAAAATTAGAGTCTAATACTTAGTCATTTATTATTGAACTTTGAGTGAATTTTAAAAGCCTAGAAGAAATCATGAAGCCCCTTTCTGAATTGGACATTGTTCTTCCATGGTGACCAAAAATGGTCAATGGGTCTAAAATCACAAACAACTAAGATTTAAAATAAACAAATTGCTGCTCTATAAAATAGGTCCAAAGGGTAAAACAACTAATCTAGGTCTAAAATAATGCTCGAATAAAACATGAAATTGGTCTAACAAAACATACTGATTTGCCCAAAGGTTGTTTATAATCAGTGTCAAAATTGACATAAAAGCTCAAAACCAATCTATGGCTAAGGTACTAATTTGTATAAAGGTAGTTATAATCAATCAAAAAGGTATCTAGACAATGTATAATAATCAAAAACTAGGTTTAAATAATAATAACTATTTACACAAAGGTGGTTATAATCGTTAACATGGAAAATAATTCTAGACTTAAAAATAAAGGTCGATCTAAAAAATAACTCAAAAATACTATGAATTTAAGGTAATTGTCATGGATAAACTCAGTAAATTGCTCAAAAAACAACCTAATTCTAATTTAATTATATTGAAATACACTCTTTAATTGTCTCACAAAGACTTGGTATTTATCTCACAAGATACTATTTGACAGTGAACTAATACACTTTATAACTCAACACAACCAAATCCAAACAAGGCACATGGTAAATAAATTGGCACAAAAGGATGCTCAAACAAATCACATAATAAAAGACAATTTCTAAGCCTAGGCAAGGGGTCTTTGGATCAAATAAGAAGTTAATCTAAGTATCACAATACAAACACAAAAGATAAACTACCTAAGCCCATATTAGATAAGGCCTTGGAATAAACCTAATTAGTTTAGGATTTATACTTTAAAAAATTTAATTTCAAATTTAATGAAAAAGACTAGGATTTTTTAAGGAAAATAGGATAGACTAAAATGGGTAACGTAACCACACATTTGAAATAAAAGGTATGAATGATTTTATAACTTATTTTCAAATGCAAAAAGTGTTTTCAAATAATTTAGGTAGTGTAACTATGTTCCTTGAAATAAATGGTATAATAATGGTTTTGGACAAAATTCCAAGGAAAATAATCTGAGATAAAATGGGAAACATAAATAAAACTCTAAGGTAAATTGTGTGAAACAAAATGGGAAGAGTAACAACTATTAGGTCAAAGTGGTGTGAAAAAACACGATGATTATGAATCATTTTTTTGACATATACACGATAAATTTTAGTCTCAAACACATGAAAATAAAATAAAATAGAACTAGCACTAATAGCTCATCCTATCTCTAAACTGACAAGGTGTGCATAGCTTCTACCAAAGTTTCAACTAATATACCAATGATCAAAATAAATTATGTTTTAATCCAAAAATTAAAGAACAAGTGTAGGTAGAGTTTTTAATTCCTCCTCTATCTCTAAAGCATTGGTACATGGCAAAAATTTAGAGTTATGAGAACTTATCATTTGGTAAGATATTATCTGGCAAGTGGGGTTGACTAAAATCTATAAGTTTCAAAATATACAAAATAGTCCCAAGTGTAGCTAATACAAGGGCACATAAAATCAATTGGGTTCAAAATTTATAACTTAATATGCAAAGGTATATTATTTTTCACAATTAATTTATCCATGTACTGCTTATTGAAGTTGATGTTTCGCATGAACTTACATAGGTTTTTTATAGGATTCGAAGGCTAACTACTCATTCCCAAGAAATCCTAGTATCACATTCCCAATTTATATACCTCACCATAGATTGGGTCTGTACGATGTTGGGAGATGAAACCATAGGTAAACACATCCCTAAATAATTTTTGAGGAGGTGATAAACTCCCACCCACAATCCAAATGAAATAAAATAAATAAATGAAAATTGGAAAGACTTTAGAAGTCATTTTTGGTTCACCCAACTCACTCAGAGCTTGGGTAGATAATACACTACATTATTTCATTTATAGGATAAATAAAAAAGGAAATAAACAAAGGACTTTTGGTCACATGAGTTCTTTATAGGGGATGGGGAGAGAGCATAAATGCATTTGTTTTGGTTTTCCACAGACAAAGAATTAAATCTAGGAACTTTGAAACTAGATAATAAACAAAGAACAACAAAAAAGAGAAAAACTCTTAAGATATCTAAACTAAAGTGGATGTTCTTTTTAAAAGTTCAAAATTCAAATATGAATGAATTTTTGACCCCTTAAACTTGTTTCCTCTTTCAAAATTGAAATGTGAAAAGACAAGTTTGGTTAGGTTAATTTTAAGCACTAAAATAAAAGTGTATGTGAGATTTAGAAGAGTTAGGCCTATATTTCTCCACCTTGGTTCCTAAATTTTTTTTAGGAGGTTCTCTTATCATTATTCCAAAAATAAAATCAATTCACAACATTCCATTATTAGCTCTCAGGTTTTTGAAAAACATAGAGCAAAGTCACCATTTGTGTAATAGAACAAAGCCACAAATTCTAGCAAATTCATTATTTTCTTTATGGCATAGATAGGCATAAATTGATTTTTGGTGAAATTTGGATTAAATAGTGGTGAAATTATTGATTAGGCCTTGTGAATTCATTGAATATAGTTTAAAAATAGGTGAAGTCATTGAAATGATTTGTAAATTTTTTTTTTGAAGTCATTATTTAGCTGAGTCGATGTTGCTATTTTAGTTTATTAATGTCATCATTACACAGGTTAATATCATCTTTACATAGGTTAAAGCTACTATTTAAAATTCACTATTTATATAAAATAAATATTTCAAACAAGGGACATAAATGCCAAATTCACCATTACATAGGGTGAAATCACCACTTATAAACAAAATAGAATGACAGGATTTTTAAACATAAAAATCTAAAGTTAAAGAATTAAATTATTTTTTTAATAAATCTAAAAGTTCCACGTCATTTTTTTTGGCTATATAAAATCCTTGGTCCCATTAGGTGAACCATTATGTATCTTAAGACTCTAAAGAGCACACAAATGTTTATTACTTCCTTGTTAGTGAAGATAAGAAAAATTCATGCATAACAATATAATGAAACTAAACACTCTTGCCTAAGAACTATGAGGAGCATAACATAATGGATAGGACCAAAAAATAAATATAAAAACACATAATAATTTCACCTCCCTCATCAAAATTGATTCCCACTTTTTGGTGTAGTAGATGTTCATACTTTATCTATGGCATTAGAGGCTTATATCAATTCTTATCCATGTTGGTAGAATTTCTCCAATGGCCACTTGTGGCTTTTGTAGTCTTTCCTTTATGTGAAGCTTGGTATCATATGGGAATTATAACATTATTTTTATGGATTATTGAAGGCATTATTATATAATAACCTTACACACAAAATCTTGTTTTGGTAGTGAGGGCACTTGTATTTATAGGTCTCAAAACTAATTCTAACCCTAGGTAGGTTAGGTTTAGTTCTAACTTTAGTTTAGTCTAAAATAACCTAAGTTGAGTTAGGTTAACTTTGGGTTAGGTCAAAGTAATAATGAAGGTTTGAAAACTCATTTTATATATTTATGATCCATGAAAACTCATAAAATATATTTATGAGGTTGCGATTCAACTTTTTTTTAATTTTATGAATTAATAAAACATATTATTAGTTCCCTTGACTTTGACCTCATATTTGGCTAAAAAGGCCTTTTTTGATAAATGAAATTCACTAATTCAACTTGCAATTTTTAATTAGGAAAGTTAATTGAGATTTGTTTTCAAATTAATCTTGATTAGTACTTTTTGGCTTTTGGAAATTATTTTAAATGTTTTGAAGTTAATACATTTTGATACTCAAAATAAGAAAGCCTTGTCATGTATCTAAGTAATTGTCTCCCTTACATAGACAAATTTTGGCATTCAAGTGATTTTTAGGCTTAAATTACATAATTTTCTAGAAATTAATCTAAATATTGGTTTAGGCTTGAAAGTAGATGAAATTGAGTTTCTACAGTAATTTTTGGATTCATAAAAAGTTCTTTGTTTTCCATATTTTTATATGAATCTATAAAAATGCCCTACGTTTCAATGGAAATGCCCTATGTTTTGGTAAAAATGCCCTAGATTTTGGTAGACACAATTTATGTCATAAACCAAACCTTTTATAATGTTTTTGACAACTTCTCATGTCAATGCAAAAGCACATTAAAAATTTCTAACCACTTTATTATTGGTCCTTAGTCAAAGAAGAAGATTCATAACTCAAAATACTACACTTTTATTTTTTCTAAGCATTTCTATTTGGGTTTAAAACAAATGCACACTTCTAATTTGGTTTTAAAATTTTGTTTAATTCTATGTAATTTAATTTATCTCACTTTTTTAAGTTTATTTATTTATTATTTTAGTGTGCATTTGTGTGTTTATTTGAGTGTATGCTCTCCCCTCATTTGGGTGACCTATAAATGTGAAGTTAACCATTTATATTTTTCCTTAGACATTTTTCTAAGTGTGCTCTTTGATTAAGGATTCCTATGAATTACAAAAAATTATACCTTCCTATTTTTATTTTAGGCTACATAATTAGGGTTTAATTACCTTATTGTGGGTCTCTATGGCATGGTCATCAAGGTTGGATATCCTAACATTTATACCAACCCCATACATATGGTGGGAATATAAATAGTTCGTAGATGGCATTAGGGTCTATAAAAATTACCCATCAAGGGTTTAATGAAAATAATAGGTTAAATCCAAATTATAATCCATTAGACATCACTATTAAGGAATGTAAGGCCTCTTTGGTAGGGGATGTATCCCCCTGTGAATAACCCAAAACTTGGATCTCTTCTTCGATGGATTTTTTACCCATCTAAGGACCATATAATAAGATAAAGAAAAAATTATATTAATACCAATTGGCCACAAAACCTCCATTGATGTAAAGGTAAAATGGTGAAAACCTCTAAAGGTTTCTTATAACATATGGACTTTGACAGAGGGTGGGTATTTCACCTAAATTTAAAACTTTATTAAATTTATCCTTAAATTTATCCTCTCAAAGTTAGTATATTGAAGGCTTAATGATTGTAATGCAACATTAATTTACCACTAAGATAGGATCATATGATTGAATTTTGTTGTTTTGGATGTTGTGTCAAAACACATTGTATTTCTAAAACCAAGTCCTAGGACCAAAGTCCAAAATAGAGTTCATATACACTTACACGATAAGGTGTTACTTTATCCATGTTTTGAGTAAAAAGTCACTCCCTTATAGGCATAATATTGTCAAATTTAAACCCCATTTCTCCAAATCATGTCATTATGTTGACCATTCTGAACTAGCCCTAATTCCAACCAAATTCCATTTATAATTCAAAAACATTTCAAAACCAAGGTACAATTCTAGTCTAAGTCTAACTTCAAGGTCAAAGTCAATCATATTTAACAAGTCAAAGTAAAAGGATAACACTTTTGAACTCAAATTCAAACCTTTATTTTTAAAAATCAAAATGTATTTTAATTAAGGTCAAACATTCAAATCAAACCAATTTCAAACACTTTTTGAGATTCAAACATTGAACACTTTCATCCTTTTGAGAAATAATCACTTAAAGGTGATTGATACACTTAGACTTGCATACACTTTTGAAGACAAGTTTGATTCACATATCTTTCATACATGACTATTTACATTGACACAATATTTCCATTTATTCACCTTGAAGAAAATAAATAAATTTACTTTAAAAATTCATGTTGATAGGACTATTCCAAAATTCTACTTTGATCAAAATCACCCTCCAAATAAAAACAAATTTCAAACATCCAAAGTTTTCCCAAGGTGAGGATTGTATATGTAAACTTGATGAAATATACATATAGTGGAGCTATTTATAGCCCCTCTTTTTATGAGGGGGTGACTTATAATCCATTTTATTATGAAAAATATGTAGATAATATAAAAGAAGAGATAGAAAAATACCTCTCAAATATGTCATCTAGTGTTAAACTTGGATAAACTCAACAATACCTCACAAATATGTCATATATTATAGAACTTGGATAAAATAAAAAATAATGCATGAAT
Organism: Torreya grandis; assembly: GCA_037957365.1. Taxonomy (NCBI): domain Eukaryota; kingdom Viridiplantae; phylum Streptophyta; class Pinopsida; order Cupressales; family Taxaceae; genus Torreya; species Torreya grandis. The sequence continues at coordinate 1,029,744 of JARHVA010003278.1, read as the reverse complement.
TTTCTATCTAGTGTATAATATGAACAAGACAAATTTACACATCACTTTTTTTACAATAAAGATGAAAATTTTTAAAGATTTTTAAAAATTAGTGCCAAGTTTCTAGATATATTTCTAGTGGAGAACTTACACTATTTGGTTAGAGCTCCTGAAGATAAACTCCTTGCACTACCAAATAATCAAGTTAATTCTAGCTAAATTTAGGCTCTTCTACTATCCTCTACTCAATCCTTTGTGATTTCAATCAAAATAAAATGTAAACTTGTTGACCCATCTTTACAAATTCAATTCATTATCTTCCAAATATAATAGGCTAGTTAGGTCTTAGATACTTTGGATAACTCCCTAGTTTCTCTAGATATTCAAAATACCCCACTTATAGAACATAATATTCCATGTTAATAATAAATACATTTATTAGTCCATTTTCCACCTAATACTGATCCATTTTATAGTAACACATTAGACGTAGATATATTTAACACTTTTATACCCAAAATGATCCATTGGATAATCCTAATCCAAATACATTATTGGATTCTTCCCAACATTTTGTTGATAAATCTCAACTAATACACTTTAATCCACATTAAGTACCATCCAATAATCAACAAAACACTCTTTCAACTTCCTAAAAATTCCATTATTTCAACATTTTAAACACTTCACAATAGTAGGTTGTAAGAATGCCTAATATGCAACAACATGTTACAAATACCTCACCAAAATAAGCCCATTCTTCCAATAAACAATAAACCTTCACCAATAATCCACCTCAACAAGTGGAAACCAATATTTCAGCTTAACAAGTGAAAACCAATCCTCTACCTCAACAAGTGATGACCAATCCTAAAATAAAAAATGTGTTCCTATTAGTTAACTACATAACACTTATATTCAATAATATGAATCTTAAAAACAACAACACATTCTTTTTAGACAATTTCCACCTAACCATCAATAATTACCCTTCATGCAAAATATTCTTATAAATCAACATTACATTCATTTCCATTCTCAACCAATATTTTTCAATCCATAATAAAATATTCCTCCATTCATACCATAGTTCCCTCCAAATTAGTTTCAAGTTTTTAATACTCCTTTGAATGGTTATCAATAATAAGTTACCTATCCACAATATAACCCCAATCAAAGCATGACAATTCTTGGTATAAATGCTAATAGTGTTGACCAATTTTGACTTGTAGGTCAAATTAGGGAACCCCTAGGTAAAAAAAATTGAATTTTAGGTGTTTTAAGAGTCTAATACATATGTCACAAGGTGTTTTATAGGTTAATTAAATTAATTTAATGTTATTCTAGCCTTGGTCCTTAGTTATTTTAGTCTTTTTAGTCATTTTGGCTCATTTTGAGGTTTAAAAAAGAGCATTTAATGACTTGTACATATTTGATAGGAAGTGTGAAGGTTACAAAAGTTTATGTAACATGACATGTGTCTTAAGAGGTCTTAATAAATTATTGGTAACTGAAAGTGGTAGGTCCATCAGAAGAAAGGATAGTTTCCTTGAGAAAAGAGAAGAAAATGGCACTTGTACGGCCTATGGGGAAGTGTGCCACATGGAAAAATATCATGGAACATCCATTAATATTACACACACTCATACCAATGTTTTATTTTATTTATAAGTGTCATTTTTGGCCCAAAACCATTCTATTCCATGTTTGTTTTCCTAGACATGCAAAAGTGACCTTCAAGTTTTTGCTTTATACAAATAGCTAAGAATGTTTCAAGTCAAATGATTTTTTAAAGTTGAACTAATCCCATATAACTTACTTTACATATAAATATTTTCAATAATTGTGGCTTTTGATTTATGAACCATCCTCATGAAGTTGACTATACTTTTATACCTACTATTTTATGCACCCTATAGATTTTGACTTAGTTTGAGAAATTCCACATCAACCAATTGATAAGTTTTATGAAAAATGATTTTTAACTCCACATAAAATTATTTACATGTTTTTTTTCATGTCTCAATTTGATTTTATAAGCCAATCACTTTAGGTTTACAAATTGGTCTCATGTGGGATGACAGATAGGTTTCCACCATTTTTTGGTTTTTCATGCTTTTTTAATATCTTCACTGGATTTTATGGTTTAATTTTCATGATTAAAATGTTATTTATATCACTTTTCTCCATGTTTTATCCCATTACATCATGCTTTGAACAAAATTATAGTCTATTGTTATACTCAATCAACTTCTTGCTCACTCCTATTTGTAGTTATGGTGAAGTACATGCATGGGGCCTGTAAAAAATGTTCACAAGGGTGTATTGAAGGTTTTTATGTCTTTTTTTATTCTTTAAAATAATTAAGTGGTGATTAAATCCTTCATTTGATGTATACAAAGGATTGTTGTATTCATATGCAACATTTTTAGTTAGGCAACCATGAACATGCCCACCTACAAGTGTTTGAAAAGAAAAATCATGTTTGAAACAATTGTTGGAAATGAAAAAGGTAATTAAAAAATAAAATAATCCATTTTAAATCCTTGATATAATAATACAACTCAATTTAATGCCAATTACAATGCTACTATCCATATTTACACCTTACTGCTTATATACACTAAAATGCAACCTATAGGTGGCCATTGATAGTAGGCTGAGGTGGCATATGGGGGATTGAATAATGATGAACATTTAATTAGAGTCTTATAGTGTTAATAAGACTATATCAAACTAATTTGAGGTACTAATTTTGAAAATGTAGGTTGGAAACTACCTCTAAGGACTTAAGGATTATTTCAAGCCCATTTTCCCTAAAATGGCAAAATAGAGTTCCTAGTGGTTTTGATGATATCTTGAAATATGGTTGAAATAAATTTTGAATATTATATATGGTTATGTATTGTATTATAAACATAATAAAATAACCATTTAAATTTTAGGATGTAGATGATGAAGGAAAATTAATAGTTGAAGGTCCTAAAGTTGTCAACAAAAACACTAAATTCCTCTATTAACATATACAAGGTTTGATCTAAAAGAGACATTTATCTATTAAAGGTTGAAAATGTTGAATAGATACCATTTTTAATGATTAAAAAAGTTTAAATGAGTGTTTTTATCCAAGATATATTAAAAATGGGTCATGTGCTATGATTTAGGTCCCCATGCTCACCTACAAGACCCTACAACCACACTAGATGACTTTGAATTGAGACAGTGTTTCTAGGTTATCATTTAAGTTAGGAAAGTGAAGAAAGTGAATTAAATAATGTTATAAGTGACTTAAATGAACCATAAATAGTCCCTTAAACATAATTTCAATATTAAATCATGAAAATCACACCTATAGGACCTATCAAAGTGAGCTATAGTTGACCATGAGGGGTAGAGAGCAGGTTAATTAGGTTCTTTAGGGTGTTTATAGATCAAATAAATATAAAATAAGTATAAATAGATTATAAAAGATATTTTAGGGTTTGAATATGGTCATAAATTTATTTAAATGTTTATCCCACCCTAAACCATCTACAGGTGACTCCTAAAGCAGACCAATATAATAAAAAATCCATGTATACAATCTAGAGAGGTAGAAGCAAAAGGAACTATGTTTTATGAGGTTTTATCATAAAAAATTGAGTAAATGGATCCAATAATAATCTATGTGAATCTAAGGAGACATAAAATTTTCTATAGAATTTTATTTTGAGCTTAATCATGTAAAAGAATAACCTACAGGCAGGGGTTACTATTAGAGAAGGAAGCATAGTCAAAAATGTATATTGTTTGAGAGGTTAAAGTTTATGTGAAAGAATGAAATGAATTAACATAATAAAAATGTTTTTTATAACTTCAATGATACCCAAAAACACCATTATCAATGCCTAATTCATTGAATGAATAACCTATAGGCACCCTAGGACAAAAACATAGTTAGGGTTTGGTTTTTAACCTTGACTAGGCAAAGTATATGAAATTATATTGAGAGTTTTAAGTGTTATGAAGGTTTGAATCACACTATTTATGGTCATATCAACATCAAAATACTCTCATAATTGTATATTTAATGTATAAGGTTTCTAACAAGCTCACATCCCTTATAGAAACCCTGTGTATATAGTCTACCATTGAAAGAGTTTATCTTGTTTTTTTTACAAGTTTGAAAGGTCAAATAACTAGATCAAGAGTTATAAATTTTTATAGAGTGTAATTAACACTTTTATATAATATAAAAACACTCACATTATTTATAAAAATAGGGTAAGTACTCTATATTTTATCTCAGATAGAGGGTTCTTCCCCTCATGCATATACTGGCAGATTTGGGGAAAAATTGATTAGTGATGGACCATGTGATCTTTAAATATCTTAAGGAGTTATATGGAGTTTTATATCACCAAATAAAATGTGTATAACACATCATAGGAGTATATAACTTGTTATTATGATCTAAACCCTTATAGTTGTAGTCAAACATGTTAGGCAGGTTTTGGCCTAGTACCTATTTAAGAGGTCAAAACCATTTTTAGCATGAGGTAAGATCTATAATCAGTTGATGAATTTTTATATGTGTTTGAAATATTTGGAGGAAAGTAAAACATCAAGAACTCATTTTGGTCTTCATGGACAACCGAAGCCTACTTGACATGGCTAGACCTAGTATCCAAATGAAGAGGGAAGTTGCACTTATAACATTAAATATGAGATATAACCTATTGGAACATGTTAATAATGTCACTAAGAATATTTTAAAACATCAAAAATTCTAGTGGAAGACATTAAAAAACTATTTTTTGAGCTTAAAACCCAATAAGACTTACAAAAAAGAGGAAAACAAGCTCGATATGAGAGTTTCAAATGCTCATATATTTCATAAGGAATTTCATGGAAGACAAAGGAGTTTGGGGAGGTTGGTATCGGTATTCAAGATAATGTTATTAGAATCTGTCTACAACTTGAACATTAAGTTTTTATGAACAATACTTAAGAGTCAAAACTACTCAAAACCCTTGCAAACGCTTCTTAGTACCAGTTTGGAGAAATGGAGTTAGATAGCTGCTCTAATGAGAAAGTTTTACTATGATAGTGATTGAAAATTTAAGATTACTTTGTACTAATCCATAAAATCAAAATTAGTTTTACAAATTTGTATGAATAGGGTAAAAAATAGGCTTTTATTGATAGTTTTGTGCATTGTGTAGGTTATATGAAGATAATAAATATGAAACAAAATTTATGAGGAAGATATAAAATTTTAATAACTACCTATGTACATTTAATTCCTTGGGAAAAATCCTAAGGGTTATACTAGTAGATCTCATCTTAGCCAGTCAAAACTGGCATAGTGGACAAGTTAGTGAGAAGGATGGAAAACTTTAACTGGGGTGATTTTAAGGTGTGTTTAATGATTATAAGGACATGGAAGGTATTGAAACTTTTCATCCACTCCCTCCGTGTATTTTCATGGGAAACTAAATCCAAATTTGAGGCCAAATGTGCACAGTACCTGAAGGAGGATTTTTTTGGACTACAAATGATGATGCCTCCTTTCCAGTTGATTCTAGATAACCAAGCCTAAAACTAATGCATTGAGAGGAATTAATGATACCCTTTAATTTATTTTTAGTAATTTTAATTGGTCCTATTTAGTTAAGAGTAATTTAAACTAGGCCAATCATAAAGGTAGTTTTTTTTAGCCAGAATGAGAAGTTTTATGCCACTTTACAAGAGTTTGATGACTTTGATGGACACTTGTGATTCCTAAATTTGAATGGTTCATCCAATATACATTTCTCATGCATATTTAATTTATTTTCTTAGCTTTAAAATTGTATTTGTGACCCTTAGACTTATCTCTTCTCCTCTTTCTCTCAAGTTCTATAATAACTAGCCATTTTGGCCATTGTAACTTATGGTCCACCTACGTATGGTGAGTCCCTACTCATTTACATACCATTTAATAAATAATAATACTGGTTTTTACCTCTTCATTACTATTCTTATTGTGTTTTAATTGAATTTTGGATCTTTCTTAGTGAAGACTATAGATTCATTAGCATGTGGTCTCATTCGTGTATCCTATTTACAGTTGGAAAGCTTCTTCTTGTAGGGAATTTGAAGTATTCTAGGAAATTTAAAGGATTGAGTCAGTTATTTTATTCATTATTCACCCTATAGGCATTTTTTTTAGTCCTCATATCTTTTCACATTCACCCATAACCTCATAATGTAACATTGATGTGAGAAGATGTAGATTGGAAAAGTGTATGTTTAGTTTGTCCTTTGTTCTCATGTGTAACATGTTGTTGGTTAGATCTCATAAATATATCTAGTGCATCACCTCCTTGAGGATAGTTTACTATCAGTTATTTTCTCCCTTTTCCCCCAAACTTAGGAGTAGTTGCAATCTAAAGTGGTACATCAAGGGAGCTAGCCCTATCTAGAGATCCACCTCATCCTTAGGCTACCCATAAGCCTAGAGGTGTTTTCATTATGCCACTTGGATGAGATTATCTTAGGAATATCTTAAAATGGTGAAAATACAAGTGATAATATTTTTTGGCATGCCCAATGGGACTCTTATTCTAAGAGGTTGAAATATTTTTGGTGTTGTCTTTCAACAATCAACCTTTGGAGGCATTTATCAAAGCATCAATGGCGACTCCAAAGATATATCAACTGGTAAAATAGGCAAGGTTATCCTTTGAATACTTTTGGTAACATTTTAATTTGTGTTATTGATTTTAGTGAGGTTTCATGGCTAATTTTGGTGTTGATTTCCTTTTTACAAGTGGGTGAGACGTTCCAAGCTTGTGCCATTCCTTATCAGTAAGAGCAAGTTCTTAATCAACCTTGGTGTGATCATTAACAATATTTTTATGATTCATATCAACTCTAAAAAGGAAATTATCATCCTTATCATGATTCTTATCAGTCTTATAGTCATCCTCTTCAATGTTTTTCTCCCCCTAGTCAACCTAGACACTTCTCAAATCATTTTATTTTCATATTCAAGAAGGCACTCTTAGGATATGAGAAGTAAATTTTTCATCTTGATAATACAAGGGGATTTGGTTAATAGGTTCCTATTAGTCTTATTCATAAATTTATATATGTATTATAGTTTTTCAAAAGAGAGTGGGTACCTATTATGAGAGCTAATTGGCCAAGGCTCACAAATGAGATGCTTGATGTGAGTGGCATAGTTTCTTCCTTAGAGAATAGGCTAGGAGTTCATGAAAGGAAACATCACTAAACCTATCATCCTTTATATCAAATTCACAAAGTTTCCTATCATCCATATTTGATTCCTACTCATGATCCCAATTAAATATATCAAAGTCATCTTTTTCCCAATCAACTAGAAGAGAGAGTGGAAGGAAGAAACCTTGTTTTTGAAGCTAATATTGATAGGTAAATTGAGTTGGATAATATGAATATGTATCAGTCCATGTTAGTATAAAATTAATTAGAATTCAATTCCTCATTTTTTCTCTCACATTGCATCCCCACCACCTTAAAATTAGACTTCTAATCCTAACATCCTAAACTAGAATAAGATAGTGGAGTCATGGGGAAAGAAAGAGGATAAATTTATTGACAAAGAGTGTGAAGTTTAGAAGGATATTGACCCTATAAAAATCCATCCCATAATTACTCAAGAAAATAATTATAATCCTAACATTCTAATCTATAATAAGATGGTGGATTCATGGGGAAATAAATAAGATAGAAGAATTGTTAAGGAGTGTGAAGTTGAGAATGAAGTTGATACTTTTCAAGTCTCTCCCACCCTTCATTGAGAAGCTTATTATGTTCTATGTCAGCCCTCATGTATCCCTAATACTCATGATGATTCATATGATCTTAAAGAAAGACATTCCCAAGAAAACCTAGCCAAGTAAATTGAAGAGTTAGAGGCAAAGATGAAATTGCTAAGTCAAGGTGTGATGGAAGGTTTAGACCTAAAAAAAGATCCCATGCCTAAACACACCCCATCCACCATTACTAAAGAGAGTTATCAAACTAAATCAGATATTAATGAAGTGATTTTTAAGTGGAAGGAAGAAAACCAAGTTGTTTTGGCCCAAGGTCTACCTCCACTTCCTCAAGATCTTCCAAAATAATTCCCTACATTCCATTCCCAATCTGATTTTGAGTTTTATGTGCCACCTCCACCAACTAGTTCATCTTGTCCTCACCCCATCACCATTTTCCTTGATGTAACTATGGTATGGGAACCTAAATAGAAGTATCTGGTTGACAAAGAATCACAACTCTTACTTGAAGAAATCCTAGTTACTTGGCAACCTCATTAGACTAAGTCACATGACTTCAAAATGCTTAGTCTTAGAATCATAAAGAAGGAGATTAAAGATAATTCATCCCTTGAGAATAAATATCAGATTATTATAGATAAGACACAATTTAATATCCCTTAATAGGTCTTAAGTGTTTAATAAGAGGTGAGCCCTTATGTTGAGTATTCTTGTTTGGTTGATAGTGAAAAATGTTTTTCTTGTGTTGAAGAGGAAATATTAGATGAAGTACTTTTGGATTATATAGAAAATGAGGAAAGATCTTATTTTGTTGTTTAAATTAATGATGTTGATTAAAAATAGGATGAGTAATTGTGGTATAATTTTGAAAACATTTGCAATGAGTTTGAGTCTCTCAAGGGTTATACTACTTTAAAGTTGATTATAAGTGATGATGAACAAGATGACATTATCTAATATGTCATAGGTGATCAATAAAAATTTATTAAGTATCCTTTGGATGAATTGTTTTAGGTAATTTGAGTAGGATATACTCCTCTTCAAGGAGGATATGAGCTAATCACAAATGGAGAAGGCAGGATTGGCACTCAAGTAAGTATGCAAAGGAAAAATAACCTTTTAAATCTATCCTTTTAAGAGGCATATTCATTTGATGATGATATGTTTGAATTCATCAAGATGGAATATCATCCTATAAAATATTTAGGAGAAACACATCATCTCTTAAAGGATGGAACAAACTCCTATTGGCCTCAATCTTCTAAGGAACAAGAAGTCACTCCTCTTGAAGTCATGCCTACCAAGAAGATACTAGTTGATCATGAGATGAAGAGTGGTAAAAAAAATGAGGTATGTAAACATGTTCAAGAGGAATATATATACATTGTATATTTATTTGAATATGATATACTTGAGATCAAGACAATTGAAGTGCCAAAGAATAGGTCTAATCTACAAAGCATCCATTTCAAGGAGAAGCATTTTTGACACTATGATTCTTCTCATGAAGAAGGTGATTCAATAAATTTCATTTTTATCATAGAAATGAGGTATTATTAGCTTCTATTTGTGCATAATATTTGGTTTTTTATTTCCCCTAAGTGACTTGAACACATGTGTGTATGCATCTTGTTAGTTTTTTGCCTTGTTTTATGTGTGTCCTTTGCTTTCTGTGGTTGAGGTAATTAGTGGTCTCTTCTTGATGGTTAATGGTAAAAGTTTTAATTTTTTATCTTATACTTCATATGACTCCCTAAGCCTAATAGAATGAAAAGGATACTAGTTTAGTTAGTATATTAGGCATACTACCCCTATCAGTCACCAATTTTTTAACCAAATTCAAATTTTAGGTCAAATTAGGGCACCCCTAGGTTTAAAAATTGAATTTTAGTTATTTTATGGGTCTAATAAATATGTAAAAGGGTGTTTTATAGGTTAATTAATGTCATTTAATGTTATTTTGGCTTTGGTCCTTAGATATTTTAGTCCTTTTAGTTATTTTGAGGTCAAAAAGGTGCATTTAATTGCTTGTGTAAATTTATTGGAAAGTGTGAAGGTTGAAAAAGGTGATGTTATGTGAAATTTGTCCTATGAGGTCTAATTAAACTTTTGGTAACTGAAAGTAGTAGATCCATTAGAAGAAAAGGGAGTTTTTTTTCGAAAAGAGAAGAAAACAATGCTTGGATGACCCATGGGGAAATGTACCACATGGTAAAAACTCATGAAACATCCCTTAAAATTCCCCAAAATCATCCCAAAATTTTATTTGATCTTTAAGTGCCATCTTTGGTCCAAAACTACCCTCCTCCATCTTTAATTATCTAGACATGTAAAAGTGACTGTTAGGTTTTTTCTCAATACAAACATCTGAGGAGGTTTTAAGTACAATGATTCTATGAGTTTGATGAAAATTTATATATATTAATTTCCATATAAATATTTTGAATAATGGTGGCCTGTGCTTCATGAACCATCACCATGAAGTTGACAATACTTTTCTACCTACTATTTCATTCACCCTAAAGGTTTTGCCTTGGTTTAATAAATTCCATACAAACCAATTACTAAGTTTCATGAAGAATGATTTTTACCTCCCCATAAAATTATTACCATGTTTTTTTCACATTTAAATTTGATTTTATGAGCCAATCACTTCAGGTTTTCAAATTGGTCTCATGTGGAATGATAAATAGATCTCCACCATTTTATGGTTTTTAAAGATTTGTTAATGGATCAAAGGGATTGTGATGGTTCAATTTTCATGAATTAAATATTATCTTGATAATTTTATTCCATTTTTGATCCCATTACATCATTCTTGGAACAAACTTATAATCCACTATTATACTCAGTCAACTTCTTGCTCACTCTTATTTGTAGTTATGGTGAAGTACATGCATGGGGCGTATAAAACATGTTCACAAGGGTGTATTGAAGGTTTTGAATTTTTTGTGTATATTTAATCCTTCAACATAATTAATTGGTGATTAAATCCTTAATTTTATGTAGAAAGAGAACTATTGTAGCCATATGCAACATTTTTAGTTAAGCAACCATGAACATGCCCACCTACAGGTGTTTGAAAAGAAAAACATGTTGGAAATATTGTTTGGAAATGACAAAGTTCCTTAAAAAAAATCCATTTTAAATCCTTTATATATCACTATAACTCAATTTTAGGCCAATTATAATGCTACTATCCATATTTACACCTTACTTCTTATATACACTGAAATACAACCTACAGGTGGCCCTTGATAGTAGGCTGAGGTGAAATATGGGGGATTGAAGCATGATGAAACTTTTATTGGAGTCCTATATTTTTTATAAGACCATAAAAAACTCATTTAAGGTGTTAATTTGGAAAATTTAGGTTATAAAATACCTCTAAGGACTTAAGGACTATTTCAGGCCCATTTTCCCTAAAATGGCAAAACAGAGTTCCTAGGGGTTTTCATGATATATTTAAACATGGTTGACATAAATTTTGAATATTAGAGATGGTTATGTATTTTAGAATCCAAATAATAAAATAAAAATTAAAAATTTAGGAGGTATATGACCAAGGATAAGTAGTAGTTGAAGGTCCTAAAGTTGTCAACAAAAGCATTGACTTCATTAACATCTATAGGGTTTGATCTAATAGATATATTTCTCCATTCAAGGTTGAAAATATTGACTAGGTACCATGTTTTAATTATTAAAATAGTTTAAATCATTTTTTTGATCCAAGATATCTTCAAAATTGGTCATCTACTATGATTTAGGTCCTCATGTTTATCTATAGGACCCTACAACCACTATAGATGATTATGGATAAACAAAAAATTGAGACAATGTTTCTAGGTTATCAATTGAGTTATGAAAGTGAATAAAGTGACTTAAATAATGTTACAAGTGAATTTAAGGAACCCTAAATAGTCCCTTAAACATAATTTGAAGCTTAAATCATGAAAATCACACCTATAGGACCTCTCACAGTCAACTATAGTTGACTATGAGGGGCAGAGAGGAGGTTAATTGGGTTATTTAGGGTGTTTATAGTTAAAACATGTAGAAAATAGGTAAAAATAGATGATAAAATATATTTTAGTGCTTAAATATGTTCATACATTTATTTAAAGGTTTATCTCACCATAAACCATCTACAGGTGACTCTCAAAGTAAGCCAATACAGTTAAAAATCCATGTATATAGTTTAGAGAGGTAGAAGCAAAATGGAATATGTTCGAAGATATTTTAGCATAAAAAAGTGAGTAAATGGATCCAATTATAAAAAAATTGACTCTAAGGATCTCTAAAATTGTCTTTATACTTTTATTTCAATCTTAAACATATAAAAAAAATAACCTACATGTATGAGTTACTATTAAAGAAGGAAGCACAGTCAAAAAAGCATACTATTTGAGAGGTTAAAGTTTATGTGAAAGAATGGAATTAATTAATATAGTTAACATGGTGTTTATAAATTCAAATAGACCCCAAAACACCATTATCAATGCCTAATTCATGGAAGGAACAACTATCAAAACCTTTGCAAACCCTTCCTGGTGACTAGTTTAGAGAAATGGAGTCAAATAGATTCTATAATGAGTATATTTGAATAATATTGTTATTATAAATTAAATAGGACTTATTCAATCTCCCTACCATCAAAATTAGTTCTATGAAATTCTATGGACAGGGTACAAAACAAGTTTTTCTTGATAGTTTTGTGTATTGTGTAGGTTTTAGGAAGAGTCTAAAGATGAAACCAAATTTAGGAGGAATATATATAATTTTAATAACTAAATATGGAAATTTGATGCATTCATAAAAATAATAATGGTTTTAACAATATCTCTCATCTTAGTGCGTCAAAACTAGCATAGTGGATAAGCTAGTGAGAAGGATGGAAAACTTCAAGTGGGATGAATTTAAGGTGTGTATGGTGATTCTAAGGCCATGGAGGGTATTTAAACTTATCATAAACTTAATACCATGTATTTTCATGGTAAATTGAAGCCAAATTTTATTCTAAAAGTGTAAGGTGCCTAAAGGAGGAGGTTTTTGGAATACATATGATGATGGCTCCTTTCTAGTTGATTTTAGATGACCAAGACTACAACCAATGCATGGAGAGGCATGCCTGAGACCAATCCCAATTTTTTAAATAATTTTAACTGGTCCTATTTATTTATGATACATTAAAATAGGGCCAATTATGAAGGATTTTTTTGAGCCAAAATGAGGATTTTTGTGCCACTTTGCAAGAGTTTGATGACTTGGATGGACATGTGTGCTTCTTGAATTTGCATGGTTCATACCATATCCTATTCTCATGCATAAATAATTGAACTTATCAAATTTAAAAGTGTATTTATTACCCTTTTACTTCTCTCTTCTCCCCTCTCTCTCAAGTTCTATAAGAACTAGCCAATTTAGACATTGTAACTTATGTTCTAGTTGAGTATGGTAAAGCCCTTCTCATTTGCATACTATTTGATCAATAAAAATACTAATTTTTACCTCTTCATGACTATTATTAGTGATTTTTACTTGAATTTTGGATCTTTCTTAGTGAATACTATGGATTCTTTATCATGTGGTCTCATTCTTACATCTTATTTGTAGTTGGAAAGCTTCTTCTTGCAGGCCATGTGAAGTGTTCTAGGAAATGTCAAGGATTGAGTTAGTATATTAATTAGTGAAATCATAGTATTATTTTCTAGTCCTCCTATAGTTTAATATTCATCCATAACCTCATAATGTAACATTGATGTGAGAATATGTAGATTGGAGAAGTGTATGTTTAGTTTGTCCTTTGTTCTCATATGTAACATGTTGTTGTTTGGAAGTTATAAATATATTTGGTGTATAAAATCCATAAGGATATTTTAATTTTAGTTATCTATCTCCCTTTTCCCCACAAATTTAATAATAGTTACAATCCAAAATGGTACATCAAGTGAGCTATCCCTATCTAGAGATTCACCTCATCCTTAGGCTACCCACAAGCTTAGAGGTGTTTCCATTGTGCCACTTGGATGAGGAGAGCTTAGGAATATCATAAAAGGGTGAAAATACAAGTGAAAATAAATAGGATATATATTTATTAATATACCTATTATGTAAATAGGTTGTACCCTTGCTAAAGAAAAGATTGCTCACATACATCTCAAACCTAAGCTAATATTGGAGTGGCCTATAGGCTATGGGTTACCTATTGTTTAGGCCAAACCTCTAGATTTTATGGGGATATCTCGAATTAGTTACTAATTTTATCAATATTTATAATACCTAATCTTATTGGGATGAAAAAGGATAAGGAGGATGCATAAATGAAAATCTACACTAAAGGTTCATGATACACCAAAGATGATATTTCATCCACTCACTCAACTTGAACTCTTAACACACTATTGGATAATGTATAGAGTTATCAAACTAATTTAATTGGATTATAAATAATAATGCTTCACTTGGAGGTTATCTTGAGTCACTAAAATAAGAGGGTATTGAGAATAAGGCATGGTTTAAGGCACTTACAATTAGAAATGCACTTCAAGTTTGAGCCATAAACATCATGACATAATAGATAGCCTATATGGAAAGTTTGTTATTACTTATGTGAAACTTGGACTTAGAAAGGGAAGAATATATCACTATGAATATCAAAACAAGAATTAATACACTAAGTACTGATCATAAAGAAGTTATAGAGTTGTATTCATCAATCTAAGTAGCTACACAAGTACAAACACTGGCAAAGTTTCCTCATACTAGCTTGAGGGATACAATACAAGGCCTAAATACCTTAATAAATAGTATAAAATGGGATAAATATAATTTAATGTGGTGTGGAAGTGATATAAATGGGTCATAAGTGACCATGGTGCACTCAATCATGTAGTTACATCAATTACACAAACCTTATTCAACTCTCCCATGTATTGGTCTAACTTAATGGCTCCCTTTTACATTGGAGTTAGGTGGCATGGATGATTAAACTTTATTTATCCTTTTAAAATGCTTTACCATGCTCAAAATGGACCATCACTCCATATAATAGTAGTTACAAAATGTAAATAAGGGCAAGTAGGTTTTCAAGAGGCATTGAATATCCTATCTCCCTTTCATGCATTAACTAAACTAGAGAAATACCTCCATACTTTCATCATGGATATTAATAATGTATATGATACCCATAATATTATTTACTTACTATAATTAACTTGCATTAACTCCTACTAGCCTTTTATGCCAACCTTCAACATTTATGTTGACTAAATAAGATAATTAGGCCTATTAAGCCTAAATACTTGACTGTGAGAGAGTTGGCTGCCATAAAACATGTAAGAAACCTTTTAAACATATGGATGAGTGTTTTTTAGACCTAAATCAACATTATCAACCATAATTTAGTCTTACATAGGGAATATGAACTTGAAATTTAACTTCTAGTTTTCTAGTCCACCCTTCTTTATCATTTATAGACTAGTAGTTTTGAATGAACTTGTAAAGGAATTTATGGGTGAAATTTTTGGAATGTTATGACTTGAGAAGTTGAATAAAGTCCCAAAATATCCCATCTAGTGATTATAATCATCCTAAATAGCTCTACAACCTCCTTTATTCTCATTTTCTTCGAAAAGTATAGTTTTTTTAGCATTTTATAGTACAACTAAGACCCATGAACATGTTATGATCTAAGTGATCTTGATGTTTAATGTGTTTCTAGGATCATTCCAATGCAATTGGGTGCCAATTATTCATCATTTTCTTAGACTAGTCTATAATAAGGTTTTATTAGGGGTTTAAGTACTTAGGAGTCTTAGTGATGGTTCATGGTATATGGATGTCCAAGCCAAGACCAATAACCATGAACCTATAGTACATTGACATCCTTACCTTCCATGAATATCCTGGGGTTCCATGCAAAGAGTGTGTGGAGAGAGGAGAATTGGAAGGTGTCACTTAGTTTTTCTTTTTCTAGTGTGCCTAGTGGGATGAGAATCAAGTGCCTTGAAGTATGCCTTGGCATCCCTAGAGGGCATATAAAATATAATTACATTTATTACTAGCATCTATAGTCATAAATTTACAATAAAGTTCATGACAAGTCATCACTTCAAGGGTAAGAAAGGTTATCATTCATGGTTTTATTCATTCTTATATGTTTAATGATCAAGCATGAAGGTATATAAGGTAGAATTGTGTTGTTTACTCCCCTATGAGTAACCTCATGATCCTTTCCAACTTCATCATGATCCTTATGCACCCTATTCTTACTCATATTAGTCTTATATTTACCCTTATTAGTCCAATGATGGGTTTACCTATTGCTAATACTATTAATTCTATTATGAGCCTCATCAACTTCCTTGGTAGCTTAATTACCAATCTAATTAGCCATGGTATCACCATGATTTTCTTAAAACACCCACACATTCCCAAATTAAATATATATTAGGATTGAAACAAACCCTATTGGACTATGAGAGATATATGGTGAACATTGAGACATTGAAAGGGTATGGGCAAAATATCTCCAAGCATGTGATTGATGGGGTTAGAAATTCATTACATCAGGATAATAGAGACTCATTATTTTTCATGATAAAGGGTTATTCAAGGGTAAATAATAATATGTTAAACATAGAGGGTCCAATTTATAAAGTTGAGGATAGGTTGATAGTACATGAGGGGCAACAAACTCACCATCATCCACATTATCTCCCCTCCTCCATCCCATGCCAATCTTATATTAAGTTTCCCATTACCCCTCAAAATATTCCCTCAATTTAGTATCAAAGTCATAAAAATCATTCAAAATGCCTACCAAATTTTCCCATTTGGAAATCTATCCAAAAGAGAACTCAAAAGATAGGAGAACAATGCATTGAAGGGGATAGTAATGATAAGTAGACCCTTGATTAGTCAAGGTTTAATTTTGAACCTCACCTTGCCAAAAAAATTGAGGTTACATACCAAAACTTACATCAATCCATAAAAACTAAAAAACCAATGCCATCTTAGCTTTAAACATCTCTATTCATGCCCTAAATAGTAGTACAAATATACAAGAAGATCCTAATCCTAAGTTTCCATCTTGGAACCAAGTGGTGTAACCAATGGAGATAGAGGGACAGTCAAATAGATCTAATATCATTTAAGGGTATACAACATTTCCTTAATGGAAATCTATCCAAACCAATATGAAAATTAAGGAGGTGACAGTTGTTGAGAGCAAGTAGCTAAATGATGAAAATGTGGCATATATATCATCTCTCTTAAAGTCACTCCAATAATATCTTATGCCACTCATTGAGAGATATTTTATCCTTGAAGAGGTAAGGAAAGAAAATTATATTGAGGTGGAATCTTACGATGATGACTTATTAGATATTGAATAAGGGATTATCCTTATAATACCCCTTAGTAAAGGACACAATTTAGCCTTCAAATATGCAAAAAAATATGGGTTGCAAGGACTAGATCATCCATAAGAGAAAGATGCTTATATTAGAAAATATGAGGGTTGATGACACCATTTAGCCTTCAAATATGCAAAATAATATGGGTTGTATTGGCATGCTTAAAGGATATGTTTGAAGTGGGTAAACCTTCAAGCAATGTTAATACAAGAAGCTTCCCTATGTGAAAATGACTTATTTGAAGTGTTCAAACAAGGTTACCAGCCACTTCTTCCACCTTCAAACACCTCTTCACTCTTAGAGGATAAAATTGAGTTTAAGTGCCCTCAAGAAACCATAAAATAAGATATAATATTCTTTAATACAACCCTCTATATATATTATAATATTTACTTCAAACTACTCGGTTTGATTAGGAGCTATATATATATATATATATATATATATATATATATATGATCTAGAATTGATGTTGTCCCTATAAGGAAGACAAGCATGGAATGATGATGATTGGGTATTGGAATCATACAATTAACTTATGTAAATAATACTTGAGTAAGAATATCCATTTGACTTCTTTGGAAGCCATGAGTATGATAGTACTTTGAAATTTATATGGGAACCTTCATGTGGTTGGTAGTTCATGATTGCACTCTTATCATCATGTGAAAAATTGATCTCATGGAGCTAACTTGATCAAAGGAGTTTCCCTTTTGATCCTAGAGGATAAGTGAGGTATAATTTAGTTAGGTTTTTTTAGAAATTATTGTCATGGTTAAATAAGTGTGTCATGCAAGTTTGTAGGTAGTTTTCTTGTTGCTTTAGTTCATTACGCTATATTATTCCTAGGTTTTAGGTGTGTTTCTTAGAGCTAGGTGTTGTTTCTTTTCTTATCTTTGTGTATTTTGTTGTTGTTTCATTCTAAGAAGTGTTATTGAGTATTAGATCAATTGTGTATTCCATGAATTTGGTATTTTAGGTCATGAATCATACTTTAACCACTTGGTACTTTTTATTAGTAGGCTAGTCACCCCTTAGAGTCACCAAAAATGTTGGCATTTTAACCTTATAGGCCAAATTTTAACTCGTAATGTCAAAAACATTAGGTGATAACCACCCTATCATGCTTATGGTGATATTTAGCATAGTTGTGTCATCTTTATCTATCTAAGAGTATCTAAATATTGTTAAGAGTGTCATGATGTGTCATAAGGCATGCTTTAATCCATTGTGTCATGAGTTTCTTGATTCTTTTGGTGAGATGACAATGGTCATTGTGAACTTGGAGTAAATTAAGAGAGTTGACTATTAAGGAGTCCTAAAAATTATAGATGAGTGATTTTATCCATATTTGAGAAGTTTAACCTATAGAATACTTTAGTTCATATATATGGAAGAATTTTTAGGGTCAAATAATGCATAATAATTCCAAAATCATTGCTCCTTCTTCATTAGCTTCTCTAGTAGCTTAGACACTGTTAGGTTTTCCTTTATTCCATATAGGAGAGGTCAAATCAGGAGTTGGTATTTTTTGTGGATGAAATAAATACATTAACATTATTATCCATGTATTTTATCATTAGGGTCATGGCTATATATTCATGAATAATCATTAACAAATTGAGCACTCAAGTGGACTTCTTCATTTGTGCAAGGCAAAGAAAGTAAAATGGTTTTAGTAGATTTATGAAGATTTTATGAAAAATAATGATTGTTGTTTGTTCTTGAGACCCTAATGGCTCATATACATCACCCTCCATTCATTTTTCACATGTGTGGGTATCTATAAGTGGAATATCATCTGAACTTCCAATGTCTACAGGCTAGAAGCAAGATTTCTATGTTGAGGATGAATACTCGATGTAGACACCTAAAGGTAAATAGAATTAAAAGTTAATAAAATTATTTAAGTGATTCATGCCTCCTTGATTAAAAAATTATATATTCATGCAAACTTTTAACCCTATCATGGTGCCTCTAAGACTACGTATGTGTTTGAGTTTGCTATAAGAGAAGGTAATGCACTATGTACGGTGAGTTTAAGGTTGTTAAACATAGTATAACACAACATGGGATGTTTCATCTATATCAATCTATCCTTATCTAAATATTCACAAGCTTCATCATAGCTCACTATCCCAAGGAATCACCATCTAACTTCACTTGATCACCTTCATAGTCCTTTTAGCATATTTTAAGGTTGTAGAGCATATGTTAAGGTTTTAGAAAGTCTTAGGTTTATAATTTTCATCATATCCATTTCATTCATGCTCTCCAAATGTTATGTTCTATTATATATGGATGTGGATATGTCTAAATTCCTTGGAAGCCATTTTAGGTATGAGATCTTATTCCTTTTCAATCCCTTAAAGAACCTCTTCATTTGTGCAACCTCATCATTATCATTTCAACCTAATTTGAACCCTATTTTAAAGCCTTAAGCCATGTTTGACCTCATCAATCATCATCCATAGGTCTAAAACCTCATTGAGGTTGTAAAGTGTCATCAAGGCTAGGAGAAAATAACTCATACAACTAGAAATTCTATTTAAGGAGCATGATCAACATTTTCACACCTTGTCCAAGAAAGAAAGTGAGGTGTTAACTAAAGAATTTATATGGGGAGGGTGTTGAAGGAATTAAAGGACATTAAGTAGTCATGAGGATCCATAAGAGGTTTGAATATGGATCAAGTAGGTCTTAAATTAAATAATAACTCATAAAAATAACCTAAGGAATAAGCTCAAGTCAATAAGATAGAATAATGACTACATGGGTAGAAAAGATTATGTTTTAAGTGGATGAATACAAGATTATATGTAAATATAAGACCTTACACAACATGACTTCTATAGCATAATTTAAACCCTATCTACCAAAAAAATAAGAGGATACCTACTTCTCATTTCAAATAGGTCTCATTCATGACCTACACACAAGGCACTCCACAAGGTGTTCAGTCTGTACATAAGGCTAGTATAACCACTTATATCTGCCTTATCTTGACATGACATATGAAGGAATTTGAATAAGAATGGTTGATAGTTTGATGAGAGTGTCCTTATGGAATTATAAGATGACAATAATGTCTCAAGGGGATTAAAAATATCATGGAATTATAAGATGATAATAATGTCTGAAGGGGATTAAAAATATCTACATGAGGTTATACTCATCTCATGACCTAGATCATCATCTACAGTTAGTTGAGAAGATGAGGTAGGGAGCTGCAAATGCTAAGATTTAAGAACATTATGTGTTAGAGGTAAAGGTATAGGATAAAGGAGTAATAGTTAGAATTTTTAGGGGATGATTAAGTCTTGGTATACATATTATAGATCTTAACTTGTTACCTTCACTTGTCAAGGTGAGAATTCAACCTAGAAAGGGCACCTATAGTAGTCAAATGACTATCTACAACTATGCCCTAAGAACTCCATTTGAGTTGACTATGTAAAAGGTCTAATAATGTTAAAAAAGTTAAGGAGTAAGATCTAAAATTGATAGTGATATCTTGACAAATACATTGATACTTTGAGTTGAAGCATAATTGAATGGCCTAGTTAGATCTAGTCAAACTTGAGTAAGTACTTAAGGGTAAGGTCAGAGAAAGGAGGTGTGTGTACCCCTGCAAGAAGGAAGATCATGAAGTGGATTAAGGTGTCTTAACTGATATACCAGGTGATCTCAATACCTTTTTGGTGTAATATATTATTTATTAATGGAAAAAGAACTTTTAATCCTTTTGGGCCTTTTAGGCCTTAGAGGGCCTCAACATGCATGTATATGCACTTTTAGGCCTTGAGCATGTTTGAAGATCAGTTGAATTTTAGGAAAATCTTATTGGGGATGGAAATATCTAATAAATACATAAGAGAGATTAAGATAATGTGAGGTAAGTCATAAGAGACTTCAAATGGATCAAAATTCCCTACTCGCTTAGGAACTCATATCACAAGCCCCATGTAGATAGTTTATAAACATATGAATGCCTATATCCCTATGAGTGAATATTAAAGGAAAACCTCTTAATTATGATGATAATTAGTATTCATTAATGGATAATATAATATTAATACTAATTTAGGGGTAATAATACCAATGGTCACTCCCTCTGAAGAGTAAGAGAGTATCAATCACATGCCTAATGACATGTAGACCTTCATAGACATGAGCCCTAAGTCTAGGTAAGGGGTGGCATGAAAAGAAAGAAACATTGTCAAATAATATAATCATGATAATATATTTGAGTCACATGATGGATAGCTCCTTATCAAAAACACCTCATGAAATAATAGAAAATATCATACTCAAAATTCTCATATTCAAACATATAGTCAATAGGTAGATAACTACCAATCTAAGCCAAAATGATGGTTTGAGACACTTGTAGTCATGGAAAATTGCTAAAAATTAGTAAAAATGGTCATCATGACCAATTTAAGGTACCCATTTCTTCATTTTGGCTATAAAAATAATGGGTATACCCACTATTTTATCTCAAACCAAGCCCTTTCTATGACAGTTGGTCCTATGGTGTGAAGGGTAGATTTATGCCATGAAGAGTTTTTAGATAGTTTGGCATCTATATAAGGTTTTGGATCATTTAAAAATGGTTATAAGGTTAATAATACCTCCTTAAAAATATTTAGTATTCAAAGCTATAGTAAAGTGCTTTAGAGATAGGCCAATGCAAATAGTCATATAATCCTGCTCACAGACCCTATTATCATCTTAAGTTTCCTCCAAGCTCTTTCAAAAAGTTTAATGGTTAATGAGGGGTGTATTTATATTTTTAATACATTATAAGGAGGTTTAAAGTGAAAATAAGTGAGTAAAATGGTCTAGCTATCTTCAAACCCTACTCGATCCACTTACCCTATACACAATCAATTAAAGCTCACCTTCAAATGATCACCCACTTCACCACATAGATGCTCAGGTCCAAATATATTAGGTAAGTTTAAGTCTCCCTATGGAATAAGGATACATGAAGTATTGGTTAGCATTGGGGGGATAACCTTTATGAATAATCCTTAAGAAAATAAATTTTCAAAACTACTCTGTAGGCAACATGAGTGCAACCTTCCAATGCTCCTCTATCCACACACTCTTTGCATGGGACCCCATATTGTTCATGGAAGGTAAAGATGACAACAAACTATAATTTAATGGTTGTTTTTCCTATATTTAACATATTTATGCCATGAACCATCACTAAGACTCTCAAATACTTAAGACCCTCCTAAAACCCTATTATAGACCAATCTAAGAAAATGATGAATAATTTCACCTAGTTGCATTGGAATGATCCTATAAATGCATGAAAAATGAAGAGAACTTAGAGGAAAACCTATTCATGGGTTTTAGTTATATGGAATCTATATGGAATGCTTAGAAAACTATACTTTTCCAAGATAATGAGTAAAAATGAGGGTGTGAAGCTATTTAGGATGATTCCAATCATTTGAGGGGATATTTTTGGACTTTATTCAGTGTCTCATGTCATAAAATACTAAAAATTTCATCTATAAATTCCTCTACAAGTTCATTCAAAACTACCAGTCTATAAATGATAAAGAAGGGTGGACTAGTCAACTAAAGAAAATTGAAATTTCAAGTTTTTATTGCCTATGTAAGCCTAAATTATGGTTGTTGATGATTTAGGTATAAAACACACTCATCCATAGGTTTAAAATGTCTCTTGTACATTTCATGGAAACCAACTCTCTCACAGTCAAGTAATTAGGCCTAATTGGCCTATTTAGTCAACAAGGAGGTTAAAGGTTGGTGTAGAAGGATGGTATAAGGAATTAATAAAAGGTAATTACACTAATTAAATGATGTTAGGGGTGATTTTGACACTCTTAATATTCATAATTATAGTATGGAGGTATTTTCCTAGTCTGGTTAATGCATGAAAGGGAGATAGGCTACTCAACACCATTTGAAAACCTAGTTGCCTTTATTTACATTTTATAACTACCATTAGATGGAGTGATGGGAAATTTTGAGAATTAAAAGGATAAATGAAGTTGAATCATCCCTATCACCTCAATCCAATGTAAAAAGGATCCATTAAATAAGGCCAACGCATGGGAAAGTTGAAGAAGATTTGTGTAACAAATGTAGCTGTAGGATTGAGTGTACCATGGTCATTCATGACCCCTTTATCTCAACTCCATGCCACATTACCTTATATTTATCCCCTAATATAATATTTATTTATGGATCTATGCTTTTTATTTTATCCCCTAGGCTAGTATGAGGAAAATCTATTAGTGTGTGTACTTGTGCATGTACATGGATTGATGAATATAACTCTACAAATTCTTCATGATTACTACTTAGTATATTCATTATTGTTTTGATATGAATAGTTATAGTCTTACATTATTAGGTATAATTTTCACCTAAGTAATAAAAAAATTTCCTTGTAGGTCATCTAGTGTGTCATGATGTTTATGGATCAAACTTGAAGTGGATGTATAATTGTAAGTGCATTGAACTAGGCCTTATTACCATTACCATCTTGTTTTAGTCACTCAAGATGACCTCTATGTGGAACATTGTTGTTTTTAATCCATTAAAGGTAGTGTGTTAACTCTATGCATTATCCACTAGTGTGTTAAGAATTCAAGTTGAGTGAGTGGAAGAAAGATCATCTTAGGTGCATCACCAACCTTTAGTGTAGATTTTAATTTATGCAACCTCCTTATCCTTTTCCATCCCAATATGATTATCTCTTAGAAAGAGTTATCAAATGAGAAAATAATGGGAGATATCCCCATAAAATCTATAGTTTTGGCCTAAACAATAGGTAACCCACATTTTATAGGTCACTCAAATTTTACCCTAGATTTGAGGTGGATGTGAATAGTATTTTCCTTAGTAAAGGTGTAACCTAGTTACCTAACAATACCATTTCACAATTTTATATTGATTAAGGTAATCCCCCTTTGAATACACAAAAACATGTACCCAAGAGGTGAAATATTTAATTTCTAAAATCAAAGTAGGGAACCAAGGTAAGAAGTTTAAATTGGATGAAATACGCTCTTATCCCTTTGATATGAGATATATTCATATAACTTTACCACATTATTTTGAGATTCCTATATTCAATAAGTATAAAGGTAAGGGTAATCTAAATAGGAACTTAAAATATCTCTTTATTTTTTGTCAAGAGGTGTCATACAATAGTGTGTATTTTCTTTCCTTTCATTTTGGCTAGTTAAGATTTGTAGTGGTTTTTCCATCTACCTAGAAATTATATTGATATTTTTTATGATGTCTAAATTGTTTTTGCAATACTTATTATATAATGTAAAATATTAATTTATTATGGTTGACTTGTGTCATTCCAAAGAAATAGGAGGAGAATTTTTTTTAGTTATTTAAAATGGTGGCATGCATTGGTTAGCTAATTCCCACAAAACCTCCTAGATAAGCATTTGGTAGTAGCCTTTACCACCAACCTACATATCCTATAATACAAAAAATCAATTTACAAATATGTTTAAATATATTATTTAAAAAGGAATACAAATTAATCAATCCCTCATTGATAAAGGGATATTAAAAATCTATTGTCAAAACCAAACTCAAAGCCAAGGTTAGAAGAAAGCCATTACACAAGCTCAAGTAACTACATATGAAAAATGTAAAGTTTTAAAAGGAATAAAATTGTTGTATGGGATATGATAACATAATATAGATACATGTAAATGGTGAAACCACTGCTTACTCAAGAAACTCCACCTACTCAAAAGCTTACTTTACAGAGACCACCTCAAAGAAAAGGTCAATATAAAAATAGATTTTTCAATGACCTTGCTAAGCCTATCTATTGAGGTCAACATACCCCCATTTTTGAAAATTGGGACCCTTGAGATGTTTTGAATCATAACCCTAAAAGCATGGCCTATTTTGGAAATTATTTAGAATTTGAAGATCATCCACTCTATCAAAATTGGTTATTGATTTATGGATTGTTTTAAGCTTACCTAACATTGCTAATGATTGGTCTTCATGTATTTAATTTACAAGTTTCATGGATCCCTTTTTGATAGATTCATGTTCTAAAAACCCTGGCATAAACCCTTAATTCAAATTCAAATTTGGTAGGAACTTTTTTAAAATCTATTTTGGACCTAGGCACAATTTCTATATTAAATCTTAGTGATGTTTTTTAACATGACTAAATCTTAGATTAAAATGCTTGGAACCTTTATTACTTTACCCTTAGTCATTTATGTTTCTAACCAAGTCTAATGTTTAATTTTGTAGGGTCCTTTTTATATGTTCCTAAACAAGTCCAATTATATGCTAGCTTGGTCCCTTTGTTAACATCTTAGCCTAAATTTTTAATACTAAGGCCCTATAATATTTATTAACATGAGTAAGACCTTAGTATAGACACTTTAGCCTAAGTTCACATTTGGTCCTAAGTCTGACTTAATTTCCTTACTTTTTACAGAATCTAATGGCCCTCACTTCATCACAAGGCTTGATCCAATGGAGTGAGGAAGGCCAAGGTCTTAACTTAAAAAAATTCAATTCATGAGATACAATAATCCATGCTTCCTTATACCCTTTCAATTAAATGATGCAAATAAATATTGATAAAGCTGAGCACTTAGTCCTTTGGACCAATCATGTTTGAGCACTCAGATCATGATCAATGGTTCTCAATTCATCATGAGCCAAAGATTGGATGGAGCAAGGACATCACTAAAAAATCAAAATCCAAGGAGCTCTATGGAGTTTCCACATGACACTCCCACATTCAAAAATTAAAAGCAAAGTGGCACGCATGACATGAAATACCAATCACAAACAAGCTCATAGATCACAATCAGATGGCTCTTAATTTATCTCTATTCTTGATCCAATAAATCAAATTGAGTCTAAGACCCTGGGAGGCCCCATGGAGGTGTCAAGTGGAAATCTCACATTAGGACATAATAATTTGATGAGCTTAAAATTGACATTCATGCTACTATCATTTGATGCATGTGAGGACATATTTGGCATCCATATGACCATCAAATTTAAGTGCATCAAAACTAAGAAATTCTTGAGCCCAAATTTGATATTTGCATGAACATCATTTGACATTGGAGAGGATGTATTTAACATTTGTGAGACCATAAAATTTAAGGTAATGACTTATTTTATTCAGGACTAAGATAGACTCCAAAATGTTTCTAAAAGGACTATAAATTGCTTTGTAGCTGACTGGAAACCATCAAAAGATGTTCAAACACTTGAAATATTTGAAATATAAATGTTGAAATAGTATTATAGTCTAATTATATGCAAAAATGAACTCAGTCTAAGTCTATATCTTAAGGTTCCCATTGCTTTTGTTTGAATGCCATGAACCTTAGGCTGTAAACTCATACTAAATCTTAATTTAAAAGGGTCTTTGCAATGTGAAACTTGGCCCAAATGATTTTAACTGAAGTTTTTTATTGTGTTTATTAATACAAAAATCTCTATGTCAAATTTTTTCATTTGATCATTATATCATTTTGACCCTTTTTAGATGTGTTCTAAGAGCTTAACATGAGTATTTGAGCCCAAAGTATATGTTATGTTTATCAAACACAAAATAAACTTTAGCCTAGAATATTTATCCATGACCCCTTTGTATAAATCCAAAAAACTAAGGTTTAAACACTTTAGCCTAAAGTTCATTTAATTCTTAATAATCACAAAATGAACCTTAGCCTAAAATGTTTAAACCTAAGTCCCCATCCAAGCCCTTTGATTTAAAACTTAGCATAAAATGTTTTAAGGTAAGTTAGTTTGTGTTTATTAGTATGAAATAGACTTAGTTGAAAACCTTTTAGCCCAAGTTATTTTTATGATTATGCACTGACTTAAATCCCATGCATTTTATAGATCTTACAGCTCATGTTTCATCATGAAAGGATGATCCAATGGTGGAAGGTCACCAATGAATTTCCAATAGAGATCCATGAAACCATAGGTTTGACATGTTGTAAATTTGCATTCAATAAATGATTGACAAATGTGATAGAGCTTAGAAGGCCCATGAAGGTGCCAAATGGCATAACCATGGGACTAAGTACAAGGGGAACCAATAAAAAGTAAGAGCCTGGATCACAATTGACTGGTCATGGTAATCTAGGATTTCGATCCAATAGTGTGAAGAAAAAAGGAATTTTTAAATGCTAATTGTGAGTGTTTCAAAAGTAATTTATGAAAAATACCATGAAATATTATATATTGATTCCACATAAGTTCCACATAAGTATAAGTTGAAAAAAGAAGAGATATTGTGTGCCTAAGAATGAAAATGTATGAATTCAAAGGTATAAATCAAATCCAAAGAACATATGAGTTAAATTCAATGATCTACCACCATTAAAGATTTAAGGCACTAAACTTGCATAAAATGACCCTTAGTAAACTTGGATTGATTATAGTGAATGTAGAAGAAGATTAATTATAATGTGAGCATAAAAGAGTTAGCATAGAGATAAATTGTGATCCAATCATAAATGATTTGCAAGCACAAAAACATGGAAATGCAAAGACAACAAATAAGAGATGAGACAAAGTTGTACCTACCTATAGACAATGAAGGAAAGGTTTTCAAGGATACTAAGCTAGATGTCACATCCCTAAATAATGGTAATAATAAATGGCTTGAGCTCTTATAGACCATAAAAGAGAGGAAACCCATTACCAAAGAGGAGAAGAAGATTGACACACTTAATAAGAGATACTATGACTTAATTTTATTTCAAACGGCTAACCTCCAACATGTTGCTACCCAACTATAGGTACTTCATTACATTGATATCTTATCTCCAATTTTCATTGATTGTACAATTGATAATAATTAAATTATCCATAAAGGAAACTCTAAGATATTAGCCTAAATTACCCCACTATCCTTTCAAAAATACTACAATCTCCCAAAAACCCATGTGGACTTGCCCACAATCAAAGGATAGACTAGTAAAAATAACCTAGATACCATCCTTAGACCATAGTTGCTCTAAGGGAACCATGTATTTTGGGACTTTGAGGGGAAGATCCCAATTATCTAGTTTAGGGAAGGGATTAGGATAATCATGGCCCTATTAAACAAAATATTTATAGCCCCTTTAACCACATATGTCAATAAGAGTTGGGTATCTTATGTTTACTTTATGGTAGAGAAAGAGCTTGTTAATCAAATAGGATATATGATTAGTATCTTTCTAGGGACATAATTTATTACCATCAATAAGAATAAAAGTAAGTAGTTTTTCATGATGTATTATCTACTAGATTCACTGCTAGCTTCTACTAGATCCCCAACATCAAGAACTGGTCTCCTGAGGGCATAACCACAATTTCCCACCATTACTCAAAACTACATATCTTTAATTATAGAAAACAAATGAAATTCATATTTGATTATGTCTATCTTGCATTAGTGGAAGACATCATATGGATTCCCATGCCCAATATTCCCACTTTGATAAAAAAAATATGTGTAGTTGATAAGAGCTATCTATTTTTACCTAGATTGAACTATTATCAAAATTGAGGGAATTCTGACCTAGCCATGTGAGTTACCTACTACATTCCTCCCAAGTTGGTAGAGAAATAAATTGCATCCCAAATCCTTCATGGTGTTGATGGATTTTTCAAAGAGAAAAGGAAAGGCCTCATTTATCCCTTTTCTTTGATAATTAGAAAGACAATTCTACAAGATTGGAAGTAGGTAAAAACCATATCTAGGCATAGGGACTCCTTTATATTCTAATTGGATGATCTTAGGTAGTGGGATATAAATAATGTGGTAGGCCCACATTTGAATAATAAACAACTATGTAAGACTATCTATGAACACTACTTGGGTCCTCATGACACCTTGTATATAAAATCCAACAATTTTGAGGAAGTATTAGCCAGATTCAAGAATATTAGCCTTAAGATCATGCATAGGTTAACCAGTGATGAAAATCAAGGGGACATATGGTAGATACATCCCTTTTAGTACCATTTATTGCTTGTCCCTTCTTTTCCACCTTAGGACCAACCTTAGATGGAGATCTGATAACCCCAAACATAAATTATACAAGGTACTAATATGTAAAATTTGGAGGAGAGATCGAGTGAGGGGCATTCATATTTATCTCCCCTCCAAATACCACCATCCCTAGTTAATCACTTGGATCTAATTACCCTTGAGCTTGATGAAATAGTAGAGTATGCCCTCAAGGTCCTTGTTGAGGCATATGGCTTCGAGGAAGATGAAACATACGTTGAAGAATCTTAGGTTCAAGTATAAGGAGAAGATCAAGAAGATAGAGGGAAGGAAGTAGCCCTTAACATAATTCTAGTGGAACCTAAAGAAAATAGAAAAGTGGAGGTGGCATTGGTCCTTATTCAATCAAGGAAGAGGCTAAAGTTGATTGTCACTCATCCCACAAGTGAGATCAAATTTTCCAATGAGGAGGTACCCATTCATGGGCCATTCATCCCTGATTGGTTAATATATGGAAATCTATAGAATATCCCTTCCCACTCCCACTCTTAGGCCTTGACCCAATTGATCAATGTTGATGTTCATGAAGAAATCAAGCCATGGATAAGGGATTTGATGAAAGAACAATAAGAGAGAAGAATTATGACTACTACAAGCCTAGATGACAAGAAAGTGGATGCTCTAGGATCATTAAGTAGCACAAGGATAGAGGTCCCACAAACTCCAAAATTCATATAATCATCCACCACTATGCAGTTCAATCCAGAGACAGTTGGATTGGAAAGAGTAACTACAAATAAATCCATGATAGTAAGTGAGGAGTTCAATTTATAGAAGGTTAATCCCTTTATAGGCTTAACCCCAGTTTAAGGGAAACAACTTTGTGAGGTTCCTATCCATGAAGAATATATTGAAAGCCTATCAGAAGCTCACTTAGCCCAAGTCAGAGCTAGCATTAGTGGCATGAAACAAAGGATTCAAAATTTGTAAAAGGAAAGCTTAGCGACATAGGCCATTTTATTAGTGCTTGATGTCATAATAAACATGTTTGAAGCATCACTTTTTGATATGTTTGATTCTATGAAATCAATAAGGTTGAGGCAATATCCATTAAGCTAACAAGGTGAAGTGGCTAATGTATTAGTAATAGAGTGGTAGGTGGTAGAGACTAGGAAAAGGGATCTCATTAGTATTTTGATCAGGGAGAAAATCCCTAAATTAAAAAAAAATAGTCTGGCCTACCTAAATTCTATATTATAGATAATTGTAGATAAGATCTAGAGCCTAAGTATGTGGACAAAGAATTTGGATAGTTTCTTGGCTAATGATAGGGAATTGATCACTAGAATTGAGAAAATCCTTGGCACTATGTTGGCTAATCCTACTAATACTACAACCCTAGAAATTATTCATGATGTAGAGTATAAACATAGATTTACCTTGGTAATGCAAGAGGTAAAGGTAAAAAGCCATAGAAAATCATGTAGTGATAATGTTATGATATTGGGCATGATATTCACAGTTGAGGAAAATATTGTAGAAGCACATAACATCAAAGAAGCTATGTCCAAATATGATAAGGACCTTGATGATTAGCTGATAAAGAAGAGGTCTATCTCTTAAAGCTAGTTGTGGATCTAGATTTTGTAAAGGAATAACATCAAAGGGTTATGGAACTTCTACAAGACCAACAAGGAGACCCTTTAGCAATGGGCCCACCAGATGATTGATATTTTTCTTTGTAAAGACATTGTAATACTTGAAATAGGTAATATTATTTTGTAAGGCATATGCTAGAATATTAATATACTATCTCTAGGCCAGTCTAGTTTTTAAAAACAAATGTATTCTAGGAATTTCTAAATAAAGATAGTTGTCCTTATCTTTTATACACTTTATATCTTATGAATGACTAGTATACTATCTTGCCTTTTTATAAAAAACATTATTACCAGTTTTTAAAGGGATAGATTTTTGAGCAAAATTTGTATACTTGGAGAAATTAATACAATCAAGGAATTCTACAAGCATTGTCCATATTTGATGTGTTAATTGTTAATTTAGTTTTTCTCTCAATTTCTCATTTTGTGTCTTAAATTTGAATAGTAATTTTGGGTTACATATTTAATAATAAGGTTTCTAATTTTTGAATATGTTAGATTAGTTGAAATATCTTAGATTTTCTTCACTTCATTATTTTTTATATTTATATGTGCAAATACTATTTTATTATAGTAGTAAATCTTTAAAGTAAACCTTGTTCTTACTTGTGATTTTTTACATCATCCTTCAAAGTCTACTTGGTGTATAGTGAAATTTGATCTTAGGCTATTTTACACTATATATTAGTTTGAATGCATACTTAGTTACAATTGAAGCTTTGTCATAATTTTTTAGGGTAAGATAAAAAATCACTTATTTTCTTTCTACCCTACTTTTCTCATTTTCTCTTTTAACTAGATCATTGTAGCTTAGATTTCATTATAAATATCCATCTAGATTAGTTTGTAGCTTAAGTTTTGATCATAATTCACTAATAATTATCATAGATACTAGAATTTCATAGATAATTGGACCATGATGGCTCCAAACCATCAATTAATATAAATTTGTGGGAAAAGTTAAACATTTATTTGCCACTATTTCACTATAAGTAACATTAAGTTGCCACAATCTTCTACTCATGCTCTAAATTCCTAAAATTATAAAATGAGAAGTGTTATTAAAGACTAAGGACATATGTGGTACACATAGAGGCATCAACAAGTCTCATTGGCATTAGAAGGACGTCAATCTCCATGAATTAGTTCAATATTTTCTTATATTGGTCTATTTCGATCTAAGATTGATGCTATCTTTACGCTTTTGAGTAATACTTTCCATATAAGTGTAAATATCATTGATCTTTGTAGTATTTGACCTATATTTGTGCTTTTTTAGACAAAGATCATAGTCTTTTATGGTTTGGTGCTTTTTTTCATAAAAATAGCTTGATACTTGAGAATCCATAGTATTTGAGGTTAATACATATTGCTTTGATCAAAGTTTGGCATATATTTCATATATATAAGTTTATTTGAGATTTTTTTTTAATAAAAGGGGTTAAAAATTTATTAAAACTTAGAAAAATAGATTAAAAATCATCAAAGGGCCAAAGCCCTTAAAACCAAAGAAAACCACAAAAAAACTCAAAAAAAAATCATCATGCCCCTATATCATTTCCGTCTTCACCTAGAAGCCTCTCTAGGTTCTGACATAACTCATTGGGAAACTATGGCCAACCATCCACCTTCTAACCATCAATATCCTCTGGTGCCCACTTTGCCAGGCAATCGGCTGCCCTGTTCCATTCCCTAGGAATGTAGGCATAAGACACTGAATCCATGAGTGAACTAACTTGTAATATCTACTGCACTATCAAGAATAGTTGTTAGCTCACATTTGTAATATTCCTCTTAAGGAGCATATTGATCAATATTTATGATTTGGCTTCACACGCCACCCTTCTCCATCCTAACTCATAAGATCTCCTCAAGGCATATAGAACAACTAATCCTTCAATCATGTTAATAGTCTATTCCCCCATATGAGCTGAGAATATAAAAACTACATATCCAGAGGAGTCCCTACCAATTCCAGTCAGGCCTGGATTACCCCTAGAGGAACCATCAATATTAATTTTCAAAATACCCTTGAGAGGGGGCATCCATTTCCCACTCCTTTGAATTTTCTGCTTCCCACATCTACCTCTCCTAACACAAGTTGAGGCCAGAGAAATACCCTGTATGCCAAACCTATCAACCATCTCTATGTCCCCCTTCTTCAGAGGCAAAATGACCTCACTCTTAGCTTTTATAGTCTCCTAGATCATTCCTATAATTCTACTCCAAACCTGTTGAACTCCCAATTTTCATCTCTAAAAATCTTGTGGTTCCTTTGTGGTTCCTTTCTAGCCAGACTTGCCACAACAAAAAAATAGGTCTAGCGTACCAAGATTCTTACAAGAAGTGAGCAGCAGAGGGTGGTCTACCCAATCTCAACCAAAAATTAGAAAGGGAGGAAGCGTGCACACACTGGCACCTCCACACATCCCACCAAGCATGCCATAATTGGTGAGTGAAAGGTTAGTTAAAAAATAGATGTGGAAAATCCTCCTCCTCACCTCTACACAGAATGTAGTGCGAAGGACCAAAAAAGCCCCTCTTCCAAATATTCTCCCAAGTTAGGCATTAGTTACAAGCCAAAGTCTAAGTAAAGCAATTACACTTTGGCCAAGAGAAACTACTCCAAACTCTTTTCCACTAAGGAAGTTCCCCCCTCTTCAAATTTATACGTAATCAGTTCTTGATAACCAGATGAAATAGTGTACTTCCCCTTAGGGTTAGGGGATCAAGCCAGCACATCACCCCCCCTAAGTGCACAACAATTGTGACCACCAAGTATGATGTTCAGCTCCACACACTCTACCTCCATTCCAATAATTGGCCACTCCTCTAGAGTCTTCCATCTCACTTCTATCAACTAGCCATAAAGAAAGAGGGATTTGTAGTCGCACACCCTATTCCACTTGGCTTCATTGAATCTCTGTGATAGTGCATATAGATGAGGATACTAAGTAACTATGGGGGGATGGCTTAAGGCTTAAGGCTTGCCTATGGATGTTAATGTTTTATCTTTCTCCTTTTGTTCAAGGTTTTAGGGTCCCTTTAAAACCTATTTTTACCTTAATCTAAAACTATGGGGGGATGGCCGTCCCAAGAGTCATGCCAAAATTGTGCCTCTATCCCCCCCTTGTAAAGCTAGAAAAGACCTCTCTTGATCAATGCAACTCCTTTCTTGAGAGTAGCCCAAATCACCAATCCACTCCCTGACAAACTGTACCTTGGGATATCCTTCAGGGGGATCCCAAACAAATACTTATGAGACAAGATCCTAGCCCAACCGTGTTCTTGTTCCTCACACCATCTCTAATACAATTTGGCTGCCAAGACCATACCCATAAGAACTGACTATCATAATCTCAGGCCCCCAAACCTTTTCAAGCTTCATATAACCTCCCACCTAATAAGGCTCCACATCATCGAAGACAAGTTACCAAACCATAAGAACTATCTTGTCAAGGAATCAAGGTCCTTAACAAAACTCCCCATTGCCACCTATAACATGCATCTATAGTGAGGAAGAGCCTGCACCATAGACTAAATCAATTAGACCTGACTAACAAAGGATAACCATTGGTGGGTCTAATGATTCACCTTGGCCTGGAACTTATTCAGAATCCCCTACCATAATTCCTTGGATTGTCTCCCTACATATATAAGGATCCTAAGATATAGTAACAAGAGGCTTCCAATTTGGAACCAGAGAATATCATTCACTCTTTATTGAACAGGTGATGGGGTGTTGAAGAAAAAAATGGAAGACTTGTCCTCATTAATTACCTATCTTGAGGCAGCCAGGTAAGCATCCAAGCCACTATGAATATTATTTGCCTCCCTTATGGTAGCCATGCCCATCAAAGCCACATCATCCACAAAATATAGGTGAGATAGAATAGGAAGGCCACCTCCCCATTTTGAGCCCTAAATAATGCCATCATCGATATTCCTTTTAATTAACCGACCTAGACCCTCTGCCAATAGACGAATTAGGTAGGGAGATAAAGGGTCTCCTTGTCGCATAACATGCAAGGCCCCAAAAAGATTAGAATTCTCTCCATTGACCAGGACAAAGAATGAAGTCAAATTCACACAAATCATAACCCACCTAATCCAATCTTCCTCAAAACCAAAGGCACCCAAAACCTTCCAGAGAAAGGACCATCGAACCCTATCATACACCTTGGACATGTCTTGTTTAATAAACACAGCCTTCTCCTTAGACTTGGTCATGGAATGGATAGCCTCAGTAGCCACCACTATCCCATCTAAAATCTATTAGCCCTCCACAAAGCCACTTTTCTCCTCAGAGATTAGCACCACTAACCACTTCTTTAACCTTTCTGCAATCAGTTTAGATATAATTTTATAAATTAAATTACAAAGGGAAATGGGATGAAATTGACTGAAGTGATCAGCCCCTTCCCCCTTGGGAATGAGAGCTAGGAATGTAGAGTTCAGGGCCCAGAGCATTTGCTTGCTATTTTGGGATTCTTGTACCATTGCCAATAAGTCTAATTTGATAATCTCCCAAAATTCTTGATAAAATTCAATCAAGAAGCCATCTAGACCTGGAGCCTTTCCTTTTTTCATCAAAAAAACAATATTCTTTAGTTCCTCTAAAGCTATTGGTCTCATCAGCTGCTCCTTCATATCCCAAGAAACGAGAGAGGGAATACAGGAGAGTATCTAATCCTCTGCAACCCCTTCCCCCTACCATTATTCTTTGAATAAAGAAGTAAAATACTATGCAGATTCATTACAGATATCCCTCATAGAAGAGATTACTTCTCTCCTTTCCATCACCAAAGATGTTATCACATTACCATGTTGTCTAGCTCTTACCGAATTGAAGAAGAAGGTGGTGTTCTTGTCCCCCTCTTATAACCACTCAATCCTACCTTTTTTCTTCCAAAATATTTCCTCTCTCAGCTCCCATTCCTCCAAAGTCTTAACAGCCCTCACTTCCTCCTTCAGCAAAAATTTGGACACCCCTCCTCCCTGATTAATCTGGGAATGTCATTTAGCTCCATTTGTACCTCCTTTTTCTCCTGGAAGATGTTCCGAAAGCTCATATTATTCCACCATTTGAGATAGTACTTCATGAATTGGAGGAGCTTAGTGAAAACATACATTATTGTACCAGCCATAGGCCTCCCTACTCTCCACCAATCAGTAACTCATCCAAATAGGTCCTGGTCCCTGAGCCACATGAGTTGAAACTTGAATGGTGGCTTTTGATGAAAATGAGCCAAAGAAATGTTAAGATTAATGGGCCAGTGATTTGAGCCTCTCTAGTATAAAATCTCAAAGCTCAAAGACCACAAGCTACCCACCCAAAAATAAGAGGTCATAAATTGGTCAATGCGCTTAACAATGCAGCTGCCGCCCACCCTTTTGTTGTTCCAAGTGAACTAGCCATTACATGGCTTAATATCCACCAGGTTGAGTTCCAAAATCTTATCTCTAAGCAAAATGGAAGATGGATCCAATCTTGCATTACCTCCCCTTTTTTTTGTTAAGTCCATAATAACATTAAAATCACTAGCCATAATCCATGGCAGGTAAGGAAAAACACTATGAACTAGATGAATATTATTCCAAATAAGAAGCTTACCTTGAAAATCAATAGGGGTGTAGACATTCGATAGAAGAACATACTCTCCTGACTCAATGCATAAGGAGACCATAGTTAATGAAGATTTGAAGGCAATCAAAGACACTGATTGAACCTTACGTGGATTCCAGAGACAAGCCATGCCTCCCACAGACCCCTAGGCACCGATGCACTAGCATAAACCTTGTCTCCATAGCTTAGGTGCAATACCCATCATGTACTCCACTAAAACCTTAGTTTTTTGAAGAAAAATAATATCTAGACAGTGATTCCTAACTAATTCCCAAATAGCTTTTTGTCTAGGACCGCTATTCAAGCCCCTTACATTCCAAGAGATCATAATCATTTTAGAGGAGACAAGAAGTGGGAATCTAAGGTCTTGACCAACCCTGACTAAACCAAAATATCCCCAATCATCTTTATCCTCTCTATGCCCTTCTTTCATCCCAATTTATCACTTTTCTTTGAAGCCCCCTTCTTACCCTCCTTTTGAAGAATTCCTAGGTGAGGAGGAGCCCTCCCTTACTTATCTGTCTCTATAGCCACTATCTGTGTTGGGAGATCCCCAACCTCTACTCCCTAAACCAGATCAACATTTGGTTCAAAGTTAGTCTATTCCCCAACCTACCCATCCATGATCATAGGTAAGGCAGCTTCCTCTAGAAGCATTGAGTGAGAAATGGAAGAATTTTCAGCCATTCCAGACCCCCCCCCCCCCCCCGCAAGCTACTCCACACTAATTAATCTTGGGTTAACTTCTTACTGGCCCAATTCATCCAATATCTCAAACCTATTAAATTAATCCTCATCTTATCACTCTATTAGGGACCTCTTATGACCTCTATTTTAGCTTTGAGCCTTAACTTGCATAAAACCCTTAGGATCCTTGCCAACACCAGCTCCAGACTTC
Source organism: Torreya grandis (assembly GCA_037957365.1). Classification (NCBI taxonomy): domain Eukaryota; kingdom Viridiplantae; phylum Streptophyta; class Pinopsida; order Cupressales; family Taxaceae; genus Torreya; species Torreya grandis. The sequence continues at coordinate 992,367 of JARHVA010003278.1, read as the reverse complement.
TTCCCTTTGTCAGCACCATTGGCGCTACTCAGAGGAGGTAGGGTGAAGGTTGTTGTTCTTCCATTTTAGCCTTTAGGCACCTTCTCACCAGGTGTCCATACTCATGACAAAGGCAACATCTAAAAGGGAGGGTCTCATAGTCTAATTGTTGCACCCAGGAGTATGAGCCTGCACACATCTCCATCGTGTCTAGCAAAGGTCTACTTAAGTCAATTTCCATGCAAATTTGTGCAAAGGTCATGAATTTCTTACCTAAGGTTTGTTTAGAAAACCCCACTGGATTTCCTAGCATTGAAGCTATCATTTAAAGAACATCCTCTTGGTAGCATTCTATAAGAATTTTGGGTATGTGTACCCACACTGGGACCCTATTTGGAAATTCCTTAGTAGGGTTAAATCCAACATGCCATGGTTTCACAAAAATCCCAACCTGATTATAAAAATATGGTATGCCTTCAAAAACCTTATTTTTATTAGCCAAGCATAGGAAAGTAACCATGAAGAAATTGTTTGCTAGTAGCGTAACCTCCATCTCACCCTCTGGCTCCCACACTCTTCGAGCCCAAGTCTCCAAAAAAGGGAGGGAGACTCTCAGTCCCAAAAACTTACAATATAGTGAGTGCTTGGAGTAATACTCCACATCTTCAACTATCATATCAAATGGAATTACCAGCTTTGGTCTCTCCTTGTATTTCTCTAGGCATCCATTAATCTTTGTAATCCTTGATCCCCCCATCGAGCTAATGTTAAAAGCCCTTTGAGTCTAGCTAAAAACTGCATTTTCCAACATCTTAGCTTCTTACCCCTACGAATTCCTGCCTACCACTTCACTAAAACTCCTATCTAGCCTAACTTTAGTTGACTCATTATAAGCCATATTTGCACCCCTCCTGAACCACACCTCTGCTTAAGTGATCTCCTCCCTCTGCCTTCCAATGCCAGATAGTCTACCCTCACCTTCGCAGCCCCACGAATCACTGAAATAAGCCAAGGCATGACTGCCCTAACTTGGCGATGAGTTGTAGAGATCGTCCATGCCTCCAATCTTCCTCGATACCATGAATCAACCATAATTTTATTTGAGATTAAACTTATAAAGATAGATCATATTTACATAATTAGACACATCTTTGAGCTATCTTAGGCAAAGATCAATGTTTTTTACTCTTTTATGCAATCTTTGTAAAATGAGCTTATTGTATAGGTTTAGTCCTTGTAATTTATAAATATTAGCCTGATACATCATATTTCAAATAAGATATTCAATCTTCAAGCTAGAATTTCTAAGGATTTGAACCAGGTCATGCTCAGATCCAAGGGAACCTTTGCTTAAACTTGAGGTTCATAGAAGATCCATGCATGATAAAGGTAGATGAAATAAATAGAAATCCTTGCCAACTTCACCCCTTCAAGGTACCTTTACCTTGAATCTTCATCTAGTATGGCTTAGTTGGGAGACCCTTCAATCAATGTGTTAGGTGTGGTACATGATCTCCCACATAACCCTGAGTAGTATTTGCCTACATTTAGTGTAATTGGTATAATGACCACTAAAGAACACATTAAGTATTTCAAATATACCTTAAGGTTACTACATATTGTGCATGAGGATGTAGCATGTAGGTTGTTTCCACTTACTTTTAAATATGCTACTTATGAATGGTTTTAAATTTTATTGATAATTATATCAATATTTGGGATGGTTTTACTATTGTTTTCATAGACTAATTTGGTAAAAATATTAGTCCATGTGTCATCTACCATCAGTTCACCACCATTAGAATAGATGCAAGTGAGCCCATAAGGTCCTTTAATGCTATATTTTAGAAAATGTATAGTAGGACCATACAACCTTATAAATATGATGATGTTTTGGCTCTATAAATCTACAAAGATGCATTGGATTCTATGACCTCTATATTTTTTAAGAGATTTATTATAGCTATAACTTAATTGGCTAAGGCCTATTTTGAGTTAGTCATCATCAATGATCAAATTCAACCCCAAGGACAAATGGATTACTATGTTCCAAACATCAACCCACATATGCCCATTCTGAACATCTTCCCTAATAACAACTAGAATATTCTAGCCTTGAAGCAACTCACAAATGTAAATCAATTACCCTTGAGTCATGTTGCTCCCAGTCAGAACTTAGGATTATTAAATCATCTTACTAATGGGTTTAATGCAAATGATCAAAAAGCTTTAATACCATCTAATAATAATAACCAGGTGCACAATTTTGAAACTCCCAAGAATGAGAATGAATCTATCTTAAAAATGGTCTAAAAATTAAGCACTAATTTCCTTTAGTTATAAAAACAAATAATTGATACTAGATATAAATATGGTAGGAACTTCTCATTTCAAAGGTTTAATAGGCCAAACAATAGGTTTTAGAATGATAGTTTTCAAAATAATAGGAATAATGAACCATCTTCTAGAAAAAGACTATGGACATTAATCTCATTAATATATCATTACTTGATTATTGTATAGTGAATTGTACAACCAAGCATGGAGAGATTGATTCTATCGAATTTTGTAAGGATTTTGAGGCTTTCTAGGAGGAATTAGACACATTTGATGTGACCCCTAATAAATAATCTAGAGACACTTAAAGGGAGTACCACTAAGCCCAACATTAATATTCCTAGTTATTCTAATAAAAAAAGATATAATATAGTTGAGTATATGAAGAAGATAAAGGCTAAAATTACCTTACATGAATTCACAAAAATTATAAAACAAAGGGACCTCCTACTAGAATCATTGTCAAATAAGTCTAGTAAGCTGCCCAAGGCTAACCATGCTAATGTGACTATACACAAAGCTAAGGCAGAGTCTCTTTCTTTCTTACTCACTATCAGGATGTTTAGTAAGAAATTACATAACTTTTTATTATATTTGAGAGCTTCTACCAACATCATTCCAATAGGTATTTTCAAACAACTTGGCTTGACTCTTATTAAGTCTGATAGATTTTTAACTTAGTTATACAAATATAGAGTCAAGGTAATTAGGGAAATTTTAAATGTTTATATGTAATTGGATTTTGAGCCTAGATTGAAGCAATTCATTGATATTCAAGTTGTTGATATTATTGATGTTTATGGAATCTTGTTGAGCAAGGAATGGAACAAAGCTTTGAATGGATACACGTACACTAATTTATTACATTTATGGTTTCCATGAAAGGGAATGTAAAACTAAATCAAGGTTGAGAGAGAGCCAAGCATGAAACACATGATCATTAAGTACAATGTTATGAATGAAAGGTTCAACATAAATGACTTAGACTTAGGTTTTTTTAACCTATAGGTTGCAAAGGTATTATAGAGTAATTTTTTACTCTATGTTGCATTCAATTTTCAGTCGCGCACTATAGTTTTTATTCCTACATACCTTGGTCTTGGTAGCAGAGTTTTGGAGCAGAACACAAGTTTTTATTTTGTCTAAGTATTGAAGTGTAGCATAAGCTGCCAAGTGGCATAGTCTAAGCACAAGTTCTCTTTTCCCTTTTTTGTTTCTTTTGCTTCATTTTTTGCCCAAGTGTTTAAATTGAGTGAAAGCCACCAAGTGTCACTTTCCAAAACACGGAGCTAACCAACTGGCATCATCCGAGACACTTTCCACAATTTTCAAGAGATCCATGGATCATGCCACGTATCCAATAATAGCTAAGCTAAGTATCAGGATCAAGTGGAAAGCACCAAGTGGTAGTCACGAGAGGTCCTGGACTACTTTTTCAGAGGAATGTGGAAGTCACCACGTGTCAAATTCTAAGAGACAGTCGGTTCAACACCTGGGGTTCAATGTAATGGTCTAACATTTTGGGTTTAATACCTCGGTTAAAGTATAAATGGTGCATAGTGTTGAACCATTGAACCATTGAACCATTTTGGTTCATCGAGCAGTTCAAGGGAGTGTCCCGAAAAACCAAAGGGGTCAAGCACCCTTTTAGAAGGTGGTAAGGCACTTATTTCATTTTGTTTAAGTGCCGAAGATGAGCGGAGGCTGCCAAATGTCACTCTCTGAGCCCCTTTCTACTCCATTCCCAAAAGAAGTAGAAGATGCCACATACCCCTAATAGGAGAAGTAAAAGATGCCACGTATCTTCTCAAGAGCAGCGAAGGTTGCACGTGTCAACTTTCAAGAGATCATCTTCATGCTTCATTGCCAAATAAAGATTGTGGTGGGTCCTGGGTGTTATTTTAAAGGTCTATGAAAGCACCAAGTGTCAACATGTAGAGACTACCACGTGCATCCATACCCTTTTTAAAAAGTTTCTTGGGTAAGGAATGCGGTGAGTTTTATTTTGTTAAAATTGCTAAGTATCAAAGAAGTATATTGCAACAAGTGTCGAAGGTGGAGCATTCCTGATAAGATATAGAGAAGTGGAGAGAGCCACGTGTCTTGGATAAATCAGGAAAAAAGTGCCAAGTGTCATTCTCTGGTGCCTTCTAAGTAATAAAGAGAATTTTAGGAAATAGACTAAGTTTCCTCTTCCATTTCAATAGCATAGAGTGTTCCGTGTATCTATTGCTGCAAAGTGAGATGGAGGGAAACTCAGCAGGATTTATTTCTAGTAGATGGAGCAGTGCACTGGGTAGATTTGTGGAGCTTTAAAACATTAAAAGGGCCATCTATTTGTCCTCTATAAGTGGAGGTAGAATAGATAGTTGAGTGGCTAAGTAGGTGATGGAATGAGGAAATTCAGGTGCAAAAAGAGGTACTAGATAGGAATCATCATGCCGCAGACAAGGCAGCCACCCCGCCCTAGCATGGCCCTTCCTGATAAGACTAGGATGCATCCAAGGAATTGAATGTGCTGAATACCATGCTATTTTATCTATAAAATTTGAGGCTATAAAGAGGAGTCAGGATTATTGTAAAAAAAGGAGGGAGACTTTTCTATAGTTTTAGACTTGCTAGAGTTTTTGACTAAGTAGTATCATTTGCTTTTGTCTCATTTTCTTGAGTTGTAAAGTTGATGTAACTATGCATGTTTTTGTGCCTTTTATGTGGCTAAATGAATTAAGAAGATTGAACTCTATGCCTTTGTTGATATTATCTATGTCATTTGCAAAAGTAGTCTATACTATAGATTTTCTAGAGTTGTGATTAGGAATGTCATTTACTTTTGTCTCATTTTATTGAGTCAAAAGTTCTACATAACTGTACGTGTTTCTACGCCTCTTATGTGATTGGAATATTCTTATAAGAAGATTGAACCCTATGCCTTTGTTGAAATTTTTTGTATCTTAGCAAAATAAGCCTCTATTGTGAGCCTTTATTTCTATTGTTTCAATCTTTTACATTGATCATGCACTTGTTTGCTCTTAAATGTAAATGAATCCTACATATAGTCTCACTATGCTCAGGATTAGGATCAAATTACACTCAGGTGCATCACCATAGTTAGGTTTTATTTCTTTCATTTGAATTTCTATTTAATTTCCTATCCCTTTTGCCCCAACACTTGATACAAAAGAAGAGACCAACTTCTCTAAAATATGGAGGTTGTTTCAAGCCGTAATATCCCACAGCTTAAAACTTCCCATTGTTGTTGATTAGAATAAAGCACAATTTTAACCATCAATAGTTTTTGGCATGCCCAGTGGGACCAGCCTTGAAGTTTCTCTCAAGACCACATGAACCAGCGAGCTAAATGGAGTCGAAGCTATGGAACAGTCACCAGATCACAATTTGTTACAAATTTAGGTATTCTTTTGCCACCTCTAGTAATTAGTCCAAGAAGAATAGTCAATCGATTTCAACCAGTATAGAGAGTAAATATGGGAGCTCCTATTTCCCCAAGAAATTATGCAAGCTAGAATGTTGATGAAGAGGAAATAATCTAAGACTTTCTCCTCACTTTGCAAGATAATGAGGAAGAACATGGACAATCCCTGGATCATGTTTCAAATGATTTATTTGAAATCATTTGGTCAAGTTATACCATTTTGCAAGATAGCTGTGAATTGCTTACAGATGAATAGAATAACATTAAGCCTCAGTTACATGTGCAAAATTATTGCACTCTTTCAAGATCATCCATTAAGGAGGTTAAAGTCATGAAAGAGGAGGATAATGCAATAGAGCTAGAGTTTGAAGTAGAAGAAGTTATGTCAACAAATGATCTAGGTCAAAAGGCTTATGTTGATGAGCAAACCATCATTGATTTCTTGGTAAGACATACCAACATCCGGAGCTGATATTTGATGGGCTTCCAAGAACAAGAAGAGCTTATGAATGTCAAAAGCATGTTTGACTCAGACTCACTCAAATACAGGAAAATCCGTGTGGCCTACACAGAGGACATTTCACCAAAGATATACCCATTTCAATCACTTGTATGGAAACATAATCTGGCTTGTCATGAAGAAGATGTTAGAATTTTGTTTTTGATCTTGGAGGGAGATAAAAATGCTTAATTAATGTAGTTAGGTAGTTTCCCATTCCCGCATTATTTTTGTTTTCCATTTTTTTCCCACTTTCCTTTTAAATAAGTGTTCTAAACATAGAGTTGGCAGCTTAGAAAGTTTTTAAATTCTTCAAATTTTTGCCACATTAAATGCTTCCCAAATTTTTCAAAATCTCTAAGGTACCTTGCGCTGCAACTTGCATAGCATGTCCACCTCATTGTTTCTTGAAGATTGAGTAGGATTTGCTAACGGTCATCCAAATTTAATGGTATTTGAGACTTGATAGGTCTATAAATATCTCTTAGCAAGATTTAAAGTTTAAAAACTCTCAAGCATTCTTGCACATACAAAAATATCCTTCTCCTTGCAATTGTTTAGCGCCTAGTAAAATTTTCTTCAGCAAGAGTGTTTCTGTCTTACACAAGGTTCATACTAGGTATTACAGAAAAGAGATGGTGAGAGCATCATCTTCACAACAAATATCTGGGACATCAGGATCTCTTGATAGGTTGTTTGCTAGTAAGTCATATGCTGTAGCTTTTACGCAACCGTCAAGAACCTATCTGAGAACCAGAATCCCAGGAGTTTGTCAAGCTAGTGACCCATCAAAAGTAAAGGATTACGTAGATGGGATCATGGACCCAATCTTAAAAAATACCATTAGCAATAATATTAGAGGAGTACACCAGAGGTGTCTTCAAAGGGCCAGAGTAGGACAATATCAGACATTCAAAATGAGGATGTGGACCTCACAACTGGCTCATTTATTGTCCCAGCTATGCATCCATGCCCCAATTTGATTGAATTATGCACAGACTTGCTCCATGCACCATCTTGCACCATTCAATAGGGTCCCTTCATGGTGTAGATCACCCCATAAGCTATCAGGGACATGCTATCCCTACATTATGACAATATCGCTACATTCCCCACTATTGATAGGATGTAAAGGATGTGGGTGAATGTCAACACTCAGATAAGGTTTTTGAGGTCTGAGTTACAAATGGCCGATGGTGATACTATGATACCCACACTCCCTACACCAAGAACTCAATTCATGCCAGATAGCCAAGATGTGCTATCAATGATGGATCTCATCTTTGGCATGAAGGATGACATGGTAGTGTATGCAGAGCAAATGGCCATCCTTTTTAGGTTGAAGATAGTCGATAAGATGCAGGAGTATCAACTTGACTTCTCAGAGCACATTGCATTTTCAATAGTGGAACAACTGACCTAGTTTAAATCAAAAGGGGTGTTTAGGTATTCCTCTTATTTGTTCCATCTCATACTATATAAGAACCCTGATCTTTTCACCCAACATATGAATCTGAACATATATGACCTAGATTTTGACCCCCAAAGGACCATCCCTGTGTCTACATGGACACACATTTTATCAAGAACTAGTGACCCATATGATTTTTTGGAACTATTTGTTACCCCAATTTTTTATTGCCTTAGCCCTAAACCTATCATAAATAGGTTATTTCCATGTGTTTTGAACCTCCTGGTCAGTTTTCCAATCTCGTGTGACTTCTATTTTGGGTCCCACCACACAATCATAAGGGTTCATGGATTTTGTGGGGAACCAGTGTTGCTACCAAAGACTTTAACTCTTAGGTTGGAATTCTTGGAAGTCACCAGGTAGGTGTCAGTATTCAAAAATGAGTATGGCTCTAGGAAGAAGAAGAGAAAAATGTACAATCTCTTGTGGATGATAGGCAACATAACTCTAGAAGCTAGAGATGCTGAGATGGTGCTGCTACAAAAGATGGCCTTCCTAGGTTTCCTACTAGTCGAAGACAAATGGGTTTATGACCCAAGTGGTTATATAGCTTCTTGGGTAAGGACCAATAGGATTGGGGCCACGATTGCACATGAAGGCCACCCTTTTTGGGAGACCAAGAAAAACCATGCAGAGGATGCTCTTGGTATTTATGTTGAATTGATAGATTTGCCCCTGCCATAGAATAGGCCATGGGAAACCTTCTATGATAAGTAGAGGGATTATTATCCCAAAGTTAGGATGACTTATGGTTTGAGAAGGATGTTAAAGAAAAAAGATTGGGATGTGGAGAAGATTAAAGCTTATTGGAAATATAGGCAGGAAATTTCTCAAACCACCCACACTTTTAAAGAATGGATTTAAATGAAAGATGGGAGGAACTTTAGGATGAGTGTCATCCCTCCCCTACATCTATCCCAAAAACAATCCAATTATTGACACTCAGTACAGGGCAGGAAGTTAGAGCGGGACCAAGCCAACAACCACATGCCTCAGAGCAAGTTGCATCTATAGTCACTACATCAACCTGGCCCCAGCCTCTTAGCACCATGGAACAAAAAAGGAATGTGGTGTCTTCACCACCAAAAGCTTCCCCATCATCAAACATTATTGAAATACCTAGTTCTCCACAAGCACCATCGACAATAGAAGATGTGGAAGGGATGTAGACACAACTAGAGTTAGAGACACCTAGGAAGAGGAAGAGGGTGTAGTTCCATTTTGATTCAGAGGAGGAAGAGGAACCTTCATAGTGCTAATTATAGAGCACTGTGATTCCCCCTTAGGTAAGTATTACTCCTCCTCCTCCCTCTCAATCTGTTCCTTCCCCTATCAGTGTGATGCCTCCACCTAGCCAAATGACACCTCCTGCTACTGCTACCATCCCCATTTTGCAATTCACCCCATCCTTGATGCCTCATGCCCTAACATTACCCAATTTCTCCCCCTCTATTCCCAAAAAGGAACCCCTCTAGCTTGCCCATAGTCAACCACTACCTATTCAATATGGCCTGCCATAGGGATATCTTTTTGCGGGAGGACACATTACATCCCCTTCCACCTTCCAAATGTAGGCTGATGCTGCTAGGAAGGCAAGAGAAGCTTGAATGAAGAAAAATAAGACTAAAGAGAATAAATCATCAATTTTCCCACACCTACAATCATAATTTGACCCTATTCAGTAGCAACTGATGGTGACCCATTTGTCACCCAATGTCTTCAAGCCAAGCGAGCAGATGCAGTTGGAGGATTGTACAATGAACACAGTGGCCATTGATATGTCCTTATTTAGACCCTAGGATAGAGTTGAGTTGTTGATAAAATCCACTTCTACAGTCATGGAAGATTATTTGAAAACATCAAGAAGACTACAAAAGATGGAGGCTGATTTGGCCAAAGAAAAGGCAAACTATAGTAGTTTGGCTGAAGAAATCAATAAGAAAGATAATGAAATATCAAGCTTGAATAAATAGTTACAAGATACTATTTCCCTTCAGACTCACTAGGTAGTCTAAACCCAAAATGATTCATTAAAAGTAGAGCTCACGCATGCATAGGATACAATGATGACCCTTAGGAGGGAGAAAGCAACGTTGCAAGGAAGACTTGAAGGACATCAACTATAAGTTACTCAATTGTAGCAGAAGCTGTTGGATGAACAAAACAAAGTTGTGGCTTTTCAAGCCTAGTTCCAAGTAGAGCAATAAAAAGTAGCACAATTGATGTTAGAGCTAGTTAATAGGCCAAAAGGTGTTAGAGTGATACAACTGGTAAAGGAGCTCTATGAATCAATGTGGAAAAGAATCTCCTCAGAGATTATTCTGCTCAGGCCATCTCTCACCTTCCTGCTCAATGCATAGCAATTATGTGAGAAGGTGGAAGATTCAGTGAAGAACACTTTGGCTACAGTCTCTAATAGAGTCACAAACACCCAAACCTTGTTGTATAAGCTTTACAATGCAATGGATGTGGCATTGGCAGCCTCAAGAATCACTGATAGAATGGTCACTGCAAAATGGGTCAATGAGGTGCTCAGTTGTAATGCTGTAGCCAATAGTTGCAAAGAGCTTCTTGAAGTCATGAAAGAAGGCATCGGTGAGATGAGATAGCATATTGAAGATCTAGTGCAACTAGGCCTCCCTTCTCCATTTCTAGATGCCAACATGGTGTTGATGGTTGATCAAATTGAACCATTACTTCTAGCCAAATGGAAGGATCAAACAATTTTTTAGGACCTGTAGGATGATTCCTCAGTCTCAAAAGTTGAAGCTAATCTGGTTCCTATTTCCCAACTAGAATTCAAACTAAAATCTATAGTCCAGATTCTGCAAAAAAATTTGCACAAGGATATCATTAACCTTTATCTAGCTTTCTTTGAATTGTAGAACAAGCAAGGGTTATCTAACCATGAATGGTCCATCTACCAGATAGCACTTCTGAAGCTATAAATTTTTGATATTTTGATAGATTAGAAGTTGTGTTTCTTTTTGAGTAGGCTCAAAAGCCCTGGGGGTTTCCAGTAACTATAGAGTAATTTTTTACTCTACGTTGCATTCAATTTTCAATCGCACACTATAGTTTTGATTCCTGCATACCTTGGTCATAGTGGAAGAGTTTTGGAGTAGAATGTGGGTTTATATTTCATCTAAGTATTGAAGTTCAGTAGAATCTACCAAGTGGCATAGTTCAAGCACTAGTTCTCTTTTCCCTTTTTTGTTTCTTTCACTTCATTTTTTGCCCAAGTGTTAAAATCGAGCGGAAGCCACCAAGTGTCGCTTTCTAAAACATGAAGCCAACCAACTGGCATTATCTAAAACACTTTCCATAATTTTCAAGAGAGCTATGGATCATGCCACATATCTAATAACAACTAAGTAGAACACACCACGTGTTGACATCCATGTCTCATATCGGCACCCATGTTTCATCTATTTTTCAGTGAAAGGGCTTCAATAAGCTAAGTAGCAAGATCAAGAAGAAAGCACTAGGTGGCAGTCACAGGAGGTCCTAGACTACCTTTTTAGAGGAAGATAGAAGTCACCATGTGTCAAATTCTAAGAGACAGTCAGTTTAACACTTGGGTTCAATGCTATGGTTTAATGTTCTGGGTTCAATGCCTTAGTTAAATTATAAATGGTGCACAGTGTTGAACCATTGAACCATTTTGGTTCATCGGGCAGTTCAAGGGAGTGTCCCAAAAAACCAAAGGGCTTAAGCACCCTTTTGGAAGGTGGTAGGGCACTTGTTTCATTTTGTTTAAGTGTCGAAGATGAGCGGAGGCTGCCAAATGTCACTCTTTGAGCCCCTTTCTACTCCATTCCCAAAAGAAGTGGTAGATGCCATGTATCTTCTCAAGAGTAGTGGAGGCCACCACGTGTCAACTTTTGAGAGATCATATTCATGCTTTATTGCCAAATAAATATTGTGGTGGGTCTTGAGTGTTATTTCAAAGGTTTGTGAAAGTGCCAAGTGTCAACATGTGGAGACTGCCATGTGCATCCATACCCTTTTTAAAAATTTACTTAGGCAAAAAACACGATGAGTTTTATTTTGTTAAAATTGCTAAGTATCAAAGAATTAGATTACAATAGGTGTTGAAGGTATAGCATTCCTGAGAAGGATATAGAGAAGAAGAGAGAGTCGCGTGTCTTTGATAAATTAGGTGTAAAGTGCTAAGTGTTGTTCTCTAGTGCCTTCTAAGTAATAAAGAGAATTTTAGGAAATTAACTAGGTGTCCTCTTTTATTTCAACAAAATCGAGTGTTCCATGTATCTATTGTCATAAAGTGAGATGGAGGGAAACTTAGCGGGAGTTATTTATGGTAGATGGAGCAGTGCACCAAGTAGATTTGTGGAGCCTATAAACATTAAAAGGGCCATCTATTTGTCCCCTATAAGTAGAGGTATAATAGATAGTCAAGCAGCTAAGCAGGTGATGGAATGAGGAAATTCAGGTGTAGAAGGAGGTATTAGATAGGAATCACCATGCCGCAGACAAGGCAGCTGCCCTGCCCCAGCATGGCCCTTCCTAATAAGACCAGGATGCATATAAGGCATTGAATGCATTGAATTCTATGCTATTTTATCTATAAAATATAAGGCTATAAAGAGGGGTCAAGATTATTATAAAAAAAAGGAGGGAGACTTTTCTATAGTTTTAGACTTGCTAGAGTTTTTGACTAAGTAGTATCAATTCCTTTTGTCTCATTTTCTTGAGTTGTAAAGTTGATGTAACTGTGCATGTTTCTATGCCTTTTATGTGGCTGAATGAATTAAGAATATTGAACTCTATGCCTTTGTTGATATTATCTATGTCATTTGCAAAATTAGTCTATACTGTAGATTTTCTAGAGTTATGATTAGGAATGTCATTTGCTTTTGTCTCATTTTATTGAGTCAAAAGTTCTACATAGTTGTATGTGTTTTTGTGCCTCTTATGTGATTGGAAGATTCTTATAAGAAGATTGAACCCTGTGCCTTTTTTGACATTTTCTATATCTCAGCAAAAGAAGCCTCTATTGTGAGCCTCTGTTTCTATTGTTTCAATCTTTTACATTGATCATGTACTTATTTGCTCTTAAATGTAAATGAATCCTACATATAATCTCATTGTGCTAAGAATTAGGATCAAATTACACTCAGGTGCATCATCATAGTTAGATTTCATTTCCTAAATTTGCTTTTCTATTTAATTTCCTATCCCTTTTCCCCCAACACTTGGTATAAAAGAAGATACCAGCTTCTCTAAAATCTAGAGGTTATTTCAAGCCGCAATATCCCACAGCTTGAAACTTCTCATTGTTGTTGATTAGAATCAAGTGCAATTTTAACCATCAATAGGTATGTAATCCTAAGAGTAATCATGTTATTCCTATATTGTGGAAGTCACATTTTTGATGGTTTTAGGTGTAAGGCTAGATCTAGGTCTAGTGTTATCCTAATTGATATTGGTGGTAATAAATATCATGCATCTTATAGGCTTCAATTCCCCTGCACTAAAAATTTTGTTAAATATGAGGTCCTTATCTTAGGTTTGCAATTTTCTATAAAGAATAAATTCAAAGAATTATTAGTCCATGGAGACTCAAAATGATTAGTCCATTAGGTGAGAAACAAATATCAATGCAAACTCTCATACCTTAAGATGTATAAGTTTAGGATCTAAGATCTCATTGAGTCTTTTGATTCTTTTGGTATTGTCTCCATCCCAAGATAAGATAACCAAGATACTAATGAGTTGGCATCTATTACATCCAACATCATGACCAACTAAGACTCACCTAACTTTAGCATTGAGTTGATACCCTATCCTTCAGTGCCTAATAATGCTAGACATTTTTAGGTCTTTAGTGATGATCAACAAATATTAGATTACATAACTAATTTTGGATTATTTAAAACTCAAATCATTGATGAGACTAATGAAAATGCACTTAGGGAAGAAAATTTTGATGTTAATGTCATTCAGTTGAATGACAACAAAATACCCAAAGGCATGATTGCCTTAGAAAGGCTATTTGACCAAGATAAACTAGTTAAGGTTCCCAAAATCCCTAAGGTAAGTGGGAATGACTATAATGCAATAGATCTTGGCCCCCAAGATCAACCCTAGCTAGTGAACATGGGAAAGTCATGCACTAATATTGAGAATAAGAAGGCCAAAGATTTGATAACCAAATATAAGGATGTCATATCTTGGTCCCATGATGACCTAAAGATCTTTGATCCAAGGATAATCACCCATACTATACCCCTTAAAGAAATTTGTAAGCCCTTTATACAAAATAAAATACTAGTGAATTCTATCCTAGAATCAATGATCTTTAAAGAGGTCAAGAGATTAATAGATGCTAGAATTATGTTTCCCATTAGGAATTATACTAGGGTGGCTAATTTGGTACTAGTCAAGAAGAATAATGGTGATATCAAAATCTCTATTAACTTTAATAACTTAAAAAAATCATCTAAAAAGGATAACTATCCTCTTCTTTCTCTTGGTAAAGTGATTCAAGTTGTGTCAAGGTCAGCTATGATGTCCTTCCTTGATGGCCTTTTAGGTTGCAACTAGGTGTTAGTTGATAGGGAAGATAGGATGAAAAAAACCTTTAAAAATAAGTGGGGAACCTTTGCCTATAAGATAATGCCTTTTGGGAGAATCAATGCAAGAGATAACTTTAAAATGGCTATGGACCATGCCTTTTAAGGCCTGATAGATAAGGAAATCATTTTATATATGGATGATCTAATAATGTTTTCTAGAAATAGGGAAGATCACTTTATGCACTTACAACACGTTTTTGAAAGATGTAAAAGGTATGGAATTTCCTTAAACCCCAAGAAAAGTATATGTTATGTTACTAAAGGAAATTTTTTGGGTCATCTCATAACTAAATACGAAATCTCCATAGATCCTAAAAGAGTGGAAGCTATATCTAGGATAGAGCCTCTAGATAATAGAAAAGAGTTAAAGTCATTTTTTGGTAAGATAAAATTTGTAAGAAAGTTATATTTTAGATTTGTAGATATTGTCAAGCCATTGAATGACATGATGAAGAAGGATGCCAAGGTCACTTATAATGAAAAATCTAGGAAGGCAATCAATGATATCAAAGAAGCCATTAACCAAGCTCCAATCCTATTAAGTCTTGACTTTTCAAGGGACTTCTATCTCTATTTTTTTACATCTGACCATACTATGGCTATAGTTTTAACTCAAAATATTGATGGTTTTGATCATCAAATTACTTTTATGAGTACTCACTTTAATTATATTGAGTTAAACTATTCACTAATTAAAATGTAGGCATATGCATTAGTTAAGGTAGTAAAGAAATTTAATAAATAAGGTGTATTTTATTTTACTTGACCCTACCATAAAGATTATGTTGAGCCATAATGATCTTGGAGAATGCAAAGGTAAGTGGAGGTTAGTTTTACAAGAATATAACATAGAAATGAAGATGGAAAAATTGGTAAGGTGCCAAGGCTTGATCCAAATGATTGCTAATACTAGCCCCAAGCTAATTATTATGCAAGTGGATCAACATAGTTTCTAAGATAGTGAGTGGTATGATTCCGTCATAAATTTAATAATAAATGGTACTTGTCCTAGAAGGCTATCTAGGGAGCAAAAGAGAGCACTAAGGTTGAATTCACCCCACTATCTGATCAAAGATGGGATCTTGTACAGAAGTAAATTTAAATAAATCTACCTGAGATGTGTCTCATAAGAAGAATCCATCCAAATCATTAGTACCTTCTATGAAAAGCTAGGTAGTGGGAATCCATCTAAGAGAACCATAGCCCACAAGATCCCTAGAATTGACTACTATTGGCCAACTATTTTCAAATATTCCCATAAGCATGTAATGGAATGTCACTCCTACCATATTTTTATCACTAATGAATAAAAAGCAACAATGCCTTTATAACCAGTTATGGTTAACAAGCCCTTTACTCGAAGAAGATTAGTTTTTTTTTTTGGGTGATCAACCCCAATTCATCTGAAGGTCACAAGTATGTCCTGACTACCATGTATTACTACACTAGGTGGACTAAATATATAGCCACCTATTAATGCCTCTAAGTGTAACATAGGGGTTCTTATTGTTTAGAGATAAATTATCATTTTAGAATTCTAGGAATTTAGTGCATGAGTATTAGGTTGTTGTAAATTCATGATACTTATGGTGGAATAGTGGAAAAATAATGTATGAGTCTTCCAAAAAAATTATAATAAGTGATGGTTAGTATCCATCATGGTATGTTCTTTGTGAATTTTAGAGGATCTATGCTAATACTCAGTGAATAATATTCCAATTTAAGCTATAGACTAATCTATATAGATATTGATAATGAAATCTAAGCTATAGTGATCTAGTGTAAAAAGAAAGGAGCAAAGAGAAGGGTAAGGCAAGAAAGAAACAAGTGATTGTTGATCTTAAACTAAAATATCATGACAAAGTTTCAATTACAATTGAACCTATATTTAAGTAGTCTATGATGAAAAATAGCAAAACTCAAATTTCACCACAAACCAAGAGTATTCTTAAGGATGATATGAAATTATACAAGTAAGAAATTGATTTCACTTTAAAGGTTTGTTACCAAACTCAAATAAAATTATCACATCTGAATATGGAACAAATAAAATGAAGTAAATCTAAGATCCTTTAACTAATTTAACACAAGCACAAATTAGAAACCCTGTATCATAGATACAAATTTAAAATTCAAATAACTATTTAAACTTAACCATTAGAATCAAAAAATGAGAAAATAATCCATGTTAAAAATTGACACATTCAATTAGGACAATCTTTTGCATAATTCCTTGATTTCATTAATTGCTTGAAGTATACAAATTTGTTCAAAATTTCTCTCTTTTACAAATGGTTATACTACATTTTATAGAAATATAAGGTAATATACCAATTAGTCATAAGATACAATATGTACAAATGTGAAGGATATCTATCATTCTTATCAAGTTTTAGAATACACTTTTCTTTCAAAATTGGATTGACCTAGGAAAAAAATCCAAACAGACTAGCATATGCCTTACAAAAGAATATTCCCTGCTTTTAAACATTACAATGTTTTACAAAATGAATATTAACTACCTAGTGGGCCCATTACTGAAGGGTCATCTTATTGTTCCTATAGGAATTCCATTTCATTCAGATGTTGCTATTTGATAAGCTCAAGGTCTATAGTTGGCTTCATGAGGAAAAATTCTTCTTGATCAGCTACATCATTCAAATATCTATCATCTATAGCCATAACTTATTTTTTCCTCCTAATTTCTATAATCTTTTCCTCTACCATGAAGATCATTCCTAGAATTTTTCTATTGTCCCTGCTAGATTAGCTTTGGTTTTTTCTTTTGACTAACTACATTACCAAAGTGACCCTATGCTTATACTATGCATCATCAATGATTCCCAGGGTTGTACTCCTGGTAAGATTTGTCCACATAGTACCCAAGAGTTTATAAATCTTAGTAATTAACTCCTTATCATTAGTTATGAGTCTATCTAAATTCCTTGTCCAATGCTGTCAAACTTTAGACCTTGTCCACTATTATTCCTAATATGGAATTCAATTGAGATAGGCTAATAGATTTGAATCTATAAATCTTGTTACTAATCATAATGATAATTAGGTCTCTTATTCTAGTCTCTACTTCTTGTCATTCTATTATTAACCCTTTAACTACCTCATTTTTTTGGCATAGGGCATCCTACCTCAACTTTATTGAGTTCAAATAATCAAACATATCAAATAATGAAGACACAAATATGTTTAATATATCATCAAGAACTGATAAAATAACATATGTCTCCAACTTTTCTTTACTTTTTTCTAAATTATGGATCCTTGTTTTCATTCCTCTAATCTCAACCTTTGTTTGGGTTGACTAGGCCTCAATTAAACTCTTAACATCCTCTACATAGATTTGATGTTCCCCTAGATATTTTACTTCTACTAGGGTCAGTCCTAAAAAAATTTCAACCTCCTAGAAGGTGAAATATTTATATCCAAGCATGGCCTTCCTGGTGGTGACCCTTTCTAATATAGATGTCTCTAGATTGAATTTCATTATGGTGACTAGATCTATGAACCTTGGAAGTTTTGAGACTTCAATTCCTATGATGCTTGATGCTCCAAGAGTATCTATTTTCTTACTTTATATCCCTAAAATGGACACTATACTTATTTCTTCTTCTTATTTCATTATATCCCTAATCCATGGCTTGATGTCATCATGTACATCTATGTTCACATCTTTTGTCAATTTTCATGAGTGGGAAAAAGATAGCATCTTCTGTAATTTACCATACATAAACCAATTATGGATTATTGGTACATGAATGGGGAATTATTAAATGAATAAATTAACCTCACTAAAAGGGGTGAGTGAGGGTCAATCTTATCTTCTTCTTTGGTCTAATAGGGACCAATGCCAACTCTACCTTCCTCTTTTCCTTGGGTGCCACTAGGACTATGTCAAGAGAAACCTCTTTTCCTTTCTCCTCCCTAGGCTCCCCTACTTGGACTAGTGCCTCTTCAATTTTCTCTCTTTCATTAGTGCCATAGGATTCAACAAGATCCTATAGGGCACCTTAAACTATTTCATCTAGCTCTATGGAAATCATATCCAAATACTCATCTATATATGGAGGCCTTTAGGGTAGTGTTAAAGATGAAGGTCCTTCTCTAGGTCTCTCTTTTAGCTTTTCCTTTCCATGTCCTTGGTTAATTTATCTCTGGTGTGGTGGCTTGGAAGGTCCAAGAAACAAATGATATTGGAGAGGATGTATCTACCATACCTCTCTTGTTAGTTTCTCTTCACTTGATAACCTATACTCCAACTTAATGTTGTACCCCTTGAGCCTAACCAATACTAAT
This sequence comes from Torreya grandis, assembly GCA_037957365.1. Taxonomy (NCBI): domain Eukaryota; kingdom Viridiplantae; phylum Streptophyta; class Pinopsida; order Cupressales; family Taxaceae; genus Torreya; species Torreya grandis. The sequence goes on along the minus strand of JARHVA010003278.1, from coordinate 973,738 downwards.
TCAAAGTTATTTTCCTTGATATAAATGGTGTCATGAACACTAAACTGATGCATATATACTATCTTGGGGAGTTATTTTGTCTTCAAATGATCACCCACTATATTTTTTGGATCCCACATTTTTAGATCATCTAATTGGAATACAAATGAGTCCCTATGCTTGGACATGATATCCACCTTCTTCCAATCCTGTAGCACAATCCTTCTAATGATTAGAGGAAATGGATGAAGAATTCCCTTCATATTTTCCTTACAAAACCTATCAATACCATTGATGATTTGGGAGACAATTTCTTATTCTGCTAACTTACTAAGAACATACATAGGAAATTTGTAGGTTTGGGACATGATTCCCTCAATTCAAATTACTATGTAATCTAGATAATACCAGATATCCCCTATCATTTCTAAATATTTCTTAGTCAATGGGTAGACCCTAAGAATTATATAACCTATGATGGCCTCCACCAGATCAGGATAGACATAATCATAGATGAACTATATGTGGTTCTTGTACTTGAAGATGTACAATTTTGAATAATGGTGGGATATGGTGGTTTTGATTTTAGGAGACCAATTTATAATGCTTGGGAAGTTGATGGAAGCAATTAGGGCATCTAAAAAGTATAACATCATATAAAATTACTTGGTTGTCTTCCTTTTGATAGTGGTGAATTACTTTCCTAGGAAGATACTATTCAAGTCTCCAATTAGAGGGGTGATCTTCTCATCTACCATGAAATATACATAGGGGACCTAGGTCTTGTTTACGTATATGGTTGACTGTATTTAATAAGGTCATGATTACCTTGATCCCTTCCTTATACTATACTATTGGGATTCTTTCCTCAATGTCTCTAAAGACATGATTCCCTTAGTGTAACCATGGTTTGAGGATGGTATCTAGGTCATGTTTGTTGGTCCATTCTAAAACTTTAGATAGGTATACATGGGGCTTTGGGAGTTTATAGTAATTTTCTAAGGCCACATGGGAAATTTAGGCTACCTTATTAGAAGTTCCTTCATTAATGATCCAATCATTGTCTATCCTATGGTGTATGAAAATTGGAGAAAACACATCAATACAATCAAGTACCTATGGTTTTATAGCAACATAATGAAGTCCATCAATCTAAATCATGACTAGGTCATATTTCTTCTTACTAACCATGGTAACTCTTTACTCCTCTTTAGTGATGGATTTTAGCTCTTGTATGGTGAATAAGAGTTTAGACCAATTTTTGTTTCCATTGTTTAGGGATGTAACACCTAATTTAGTGTCCAAAATATTCTTCCCTTGCTGTTTATGGATAGATAGAGTTATGTATACTCTTTCAACTATTGCTTACGACCTACTATGGATTCTAATTTTAAATTATTCATTAATGGATAGTAATCGATCTCTTTGATATCTATTTAATGCTCAAAAAATATAATTAGGCTTTTCTCAGATTGAATTATAATGAAATGAATCCACTTAGGGTCTCTTTTATGTAGGATTTAGGGCTTTAGAGCTTTAATGGCATGTATCTAGACTTCAACTTATATGTTCCTTGGATTTGATTTAGACCTTTGACTTTGTAACTTCACATTTTTGAGCCCAAAAGATCTCTTATTTTATCCTTTTTAACTTGCATGGTGCTTATGTGGCATCGATCTAGACCTTTCACAACATTTTTCATAAATACCTTTGAGCACTAGCCATTGGCATTTAAAACGCTTTCTTTTATTTTTAACCATCGGATGAAGATCCTACAATGAATTGTGAGCCATTGATTATTATTTGGGTCCTTGTTTGTCATTGGTTCTTTTGGTACCAAGCCTCATAGTTGTGTCACTTAACATCTTTGCATGCCTTCTCAAGCTCTATATCCTATGTCAATATTTTTTTTAAAAGTATTTTCCATGTGTTAAACTTCAAATCCTTTGAAAAATTCATCAGTGCCTTCATGCCATTAGATCATCCTTCTATGATGAATCATAAACCATTAGATGTGATTTAGCCTCATGTCATTCAATCATCTTCCCATAATTAAGCATGGATTTTTGGATCTTAAAATATACATGGGTTTTAATTTATCACTTTTTAAGGGAAGGACTTAGGTTAAAGCATCTTAGGCTAAGGTTTATTTCATGTTTATTAAACATGAAATAAAATTTAGGATAAAGTGTTTATGCCTAAGTTTTTTGATATATAAAGGGGACCCCATCTACGTATTTTAGGTCAAAGTTTATGTTGTGTTTAATAAACACAACATATGTTTTGAGCTAAAATAGTCATTTAATATGTTCAAAAGGGGTCAAAATGATATAGTGATCAAGAACCAAATAGAATTTTATTATATTAATAAACACATTAAAACCTTAGGTTAAAATCATTTGGCCTAAGTTTTATGTCACAAAGACCTTTTTAGGACAAGAATTAGTATAAGTATTTATCCTAAGGTTCAAAACATTTAAAAAAATGTAATGGGGACTTTAATATATAGACTTAGACTACATCTATTTTTTCATATATTTGGATCATAAGACCATTTCAATATTTGTTGTTTAAAGATTTATAATATTTGGACATCCTTTGAGGTATTTCATTAGTCTGCAAGGTAATTTATGAGATTCCTAGAAATATTTTGGATTCTATTTTAGTCTTGATAAAAATAATTCCTTGGATTAAATTTTATGGTCTCACAAACATCAAATGCATCCTTGCAGACATCGAATGACATTCACATGAATAATATATTTTAAGCTAGTGAAGCTTTTGGTTTGATGGGATTAAATTTGATGGTCATGTGGATATAAAATATTCATCATAGAATTCAAATGATGGTCTTATTAATTTTAAATTTAATATCATCAAACTTCCCTTGTTATTATATTAAGATGCCACTTGGCACCCCCATGGGGTTTTCTAGGTCTCTAGAATCAACTCACTCCATTCTATCAAGCTCCATGATGAAGCAAGAGCCATTTGATCATGATATAAGTATATATGTGCTATTTGTAAAATTTAATGTATGATACCCATTTTCTTTTAATCTTCAAATGTAAGGATGCCATTTTTTGATCTCATAGGCCTTTTGTGATATTTTGACCTTTTAACTATGCTTCCCTCCATATGATTGGGTCTTTATGATGAAGTAAGAACCATTAGATATAGGCTAAGGGATTATCTTTTTTTGGGCCTTCATTCTATTGGATTTCTCTTTTTCATTGAAGTGGAGACTTTTATATCTTGTAAATTACATGCATTTTATGTTAAATCTTGGGTCTTCCTTGCTCAGTTGGATCGAGCCCCATGATGAAGCACATACCATTGGATCTATGAAAAGTAATGAAATTAAATTAGAACCCGAAGTGACATAAAATAATTAGGCTAAGGTGTTAAGGATAAGGTCTCATTCATATTAATAAATATGATGGGGTCTTATGATTAAAACTTTAGGTTAAGCCATAAATTAAAGAGACCAAGTTTAGGAAATATTAAAAGGGGCCCTACAAAACCAAAATTAGACCCAGTTAAGAATATAAATAACTCAAAGGGGGAATAATAAAGGGGACAAATTATTTTTTTAGTCTAAGTTTGAGTTGTGTTAAAAAATATGACTAAAGATTTAAACATGAAAATTGTGCTTAAGTCCAAAATAGGCTTTAAAAGGTTCCCACTACTTTAGCTCCTACTAATATTAGAATTTAAACTAAGGGTTTACCAAGGTTTTTTGATATGTATTTCTCAGGAAGAATACCATGGAACCTAAAAATAAAAGCCATGAATACCATTTATCAAAAAAATTTAGACAAAATCAAAGAAAAACATAAAAAGTAAGCTTGCCTTTGATAAAGTGGATGATCTTCAAATTCTACAAATGATCCTAACATGCCATATTTTCATGTTTAATCTTTAGGGTTTCTCAAGGGTCCCAATTTAAAAAAATTGGGGGTATGTTGGCCTCAATAAATGGTGACTCATAGGGGAAACATAGAAATATGTTAGAACCTAGACACTCTTATTTAGACAAATAATTATGTCATCCACTCCACTTGATCAATATCATTATCCAAATCATATTAGGGTTAAAATAAACCTTGCACTTGTAGAATTAGGTTCAAACATCAAGACATAGCCATACTATGTGTGTTCTTTGATTCCACTTACTATTTTCTATGGGATTCAAGAAACAACTCCTAGGTTTCATGTCCTTAATCATTAAAACTGACTTGAAGCATGTTTACATATCCATTAAGAACCATTATTTGCTTAGGGTAGGCTTGGGCATTTCTCTATTACTATCCATGCATCCATAAACCCAATAGGGATGTTTTTGGATCCACTTAAGGCCTTGTTCCACTCCTAACTAATCATCCATAAACCTGATGGAGATTACCAAAATCACCTATGATCATAAAGCTTGTGATTTTACATTGAATCCTTCTTTTTTGTATTTTCTTTAGACCTTTATGATTTAAACAAATTTGGGAACTAGGGTAGCTAGGTTTTAGGATTTGGTCAAGTGTTTATTTTTTATAGAATCACATATGGCTATAACCCTTATATCAAGAAAATATGTTGATTAAGTGATAGTATGGTTATACCATGATAGTTTAAGCTTTCATCCTAAAAGTGTAAATCTTCTTAAAACCAATTTGAGGTCTACATAATATCTAAAGTTCTTATGAAATAGTTAGATTATTTTATGGGTTTTTAATATTTTCTTCAAAATACAACATTAGGCTTACATTTCAAAACCATAGTCATCATATGTATGAGGCACATACCTACATTTGTGAATTTTAGGAATTTTCAAGTAAATTGCCTAAATTTGAGCTCAAGATTGTTCAAGAGGACTTATTGAAAAATAATGAACCAAACAATAAGAAAATAATAGGAAATAGAAATTAAAAAAACATGGAAATATAAATAAACAAGTACACACAAGCTTATATACAAATAAGGGACATGAAGAAAAGAGCTTGAAAGAAACTAGCTAGCCTACCTATGCTAAGTCTAACCATATTATAGAGTTTATTCCATGAAGACCCTAGGTGGAGAAACAAAAAGTAGTGCTTGAGATATTTCCCATTGGAGGGTAATGTGAATTTTACACCTTTAAGGTATCTCAACTTGAAGGTGTTATTCCCAAGTGTATCTGTTATTTGATAAGCACCAATCCATAGGGATATGAATTTGCCATGCTTCCCTTTGGTTCAGATGCTTTCTCCCATAGGAGGATCAAATCTCCTTTTCTCAATACCTTTACCTTTGAAATTTTATCAAACCACATTTTTAATATGGTTTGATGTCTACTAAAATCAACAAAGGCATTTTTCCTTGCATCTTCCATTTGAATGATGTCCAACAATCTAGGGTTAGCAATATCTTGGATTTATTCCATAAATTCTTACATGAATCTGTATGTGGAAAAATTGAGAGTGATAAGAAAGATAGGATTTTGTCCATACACCAATATAAAGGGTGTTTCCCTTAAATATTTATTTATCCTCATCCTATCATCCCATAGTTAAAACCTAAAGAGCTTATGTCAAGTCCTGGGCTTGTCTATAGTAGACTTTTTTATTGCCTTAATTAGTTTATTGTCTATAGACTTATAGAATTCATTTCCTTGGGGATAATGGTTGGATGAAAACTTGAGATTAATTCCATTATCATAATCCAATTTAATCATATCTATGGATATAAATGTAGATCCATTTTCACATACTAGAGAAACTGGAATTCCAAACCTGGTACAGATGTTCTCCTCTAAGAAATTGATCACTTCCTCAGTCCTACATTATTTTGTGGCTACAGCTTTAGTCCACCTTATGCAAAAATCTATGGTAGTTAGGACATAATTTTTACCTTCATATTAGTTAGGGTTGATGACCCCAACAAAGTCTAACCCCCATTGAGCAAAGGTTTTATCAACCATGACTAGTTGTAGAGGCATAATTACCTTTGGCTCCTTAGTGATAAAGACTTCACATGAGTGACATTCTCTCACATTTTTTTGAGCATCCTTAAAAATATTTAGCTAATAATAGATAGCTCTAATAATTTTATGGTTTTTGGTTCTCCTAGATAGATGTCCAATGCCCAAATTTTCATGGAAGGTGCTCATGATTTGGGTGGCTTATTCTTGTGAGAGACATCTCAAATAAATTTCTTTAAAATTTATTCTATACAAGACCCCATCCTTGATCAAATAATGGGTTGCCTTCAATCTCAGGGCCTTCTTTTTATCCTTGGATAATCATGTAAGATAAGTACCATTAATTAGTAAATGTATAATTTAATCATACCACTCACTAGCTTAAAAGTCATGTTGATCTACTTACATAATACTTAGCCTAGGGTTAGTATTAGAAATCATCTGGTTCAGACCTTGGCACCTTACCAATTTTTATATTTTTATCTCCAAGTCATACTCCTATAAAATTGACATCCACTTACCTCTATGTTCTCCCAACTCATTTTGACTTAACATAACTTTGTGGTAAGGTCAGGTAAGATAACGTGCACCTTATTTATAAGGATATAATAATTTAATTTATTAAATAATTTAATTAATTCATATGTCTATTTATAAATCAATGAATAATTTAACTCAACATTCTTAAAATTAGTGATCATAAAAGATAATGTGTGATCAGACCCATCAATCTTCTGAGTTAACACTACAAACATAGTATGGTCAAATGCAAAGGAGTAGAGATAGAAGCCCTTTGAGATGTTAGGACTTATAAGTATTAGATCTTGGACAATGGCCTCCTCAATATCATTAAATGCCTTTCTAGATTATTCATTCCATGTGACCTTGGCATCTTTCTTGATCGTGTCATTTAGTGTTTTGATCGTCTTTACAAAGCCAAAAATAAACTTTCTTAAAAAACTTATCTTACCAAAAAATGACTTTAACTCTTGTGTACTATTTAGATGTTCTATTTTAGATATGTCCTCCACTCTTTTAGGATCTATAGATATCCCATTCTTGGTTATGACATGATCTATTAATTTTCCTTCTATAACACAAAAGATACTCTTCTTAAGGTTTAAGGTGATCCCATACCTTTTGCATCTCTCAAAAAAAAAATTAAGTGCATAAACTAATCTTACCTATTTTTAGAAAAAAATGTTATATCATCCATATATATAATAATACACTTACCAATTAGGCCCTCAAAGGCATGGTCCATAACCCTTTGAAAAGTAGCTCTAATATTGATTAGCCAAAAGGGAATTCTCTTGTAAGCAAAGGCTCCCCACTTGGTGGTGAATGTTATCTTCATCCCATCTCCCTTGTCAATCAACACCTAGTTATAACCTGAAAAGCCATTGAGAAAAGACATCATGACTAAACCTAAAACAACTTGTATAACTTGGTCAAGAGAAGGAAGAAGATAGTTATCTTTCTCAGATACTTTTTTTAAGTTCTTAAAGACAATACAAAGCCTAATATAACCATTATTATTCTTGATTTGGCACCAATTTAGCCACCCAAGTAGAATGCTTGATGGGGAAGACTATCCTAACATCTAGTAATTTATTAACCTCCTTGAAGATTATTAGTTCTATGATAGGGTTTACTGGTCTTTGTTTTTACCTAAATGGCTTACATATTTCTTTAAGGGGTATAGTATGGGTAATGACTCTTGGATCAAAGATATTTAAGTCATTATATGACCAGTCAATGACATCCCTATATTAGGTAAATATCTCTTTGGCCTTATTTTTTTCAATGTTTGTGTAGGCTTTTCTAACATTTACTAGTTGGGTCTAAACTTGGAGACCAAGATCAATATCATTATAGTCTTTCCTACTTACCTTGGGAATCTTAAAAACCTCAGCCAATTTGTCTTGATAAAATAGTCTCTCTAAAGAAATCATCCCCTTATGGATCTTATTATCATTCAACTAAATGACTTTACCATTGAACTTGTCCTCTTTAGATGTATTTTCATTAGTCTCATCAATAATATGAGCATCAAATGCTCCAAAATTGGTCTTGAAATCCAATATCTATTGATCACCACTAAAGACATGAAAATGATTAACATTATCATGTATTGAAGGACAAGGGATTAGCTCAATGTTGAAATTGGGGGGATCTTAGTTGGGCATGAGGTTGGCTGCAACAAATGCCAACTCATCAGTATCTTGGTTCTCTTCCTTCAAGATGGAAATTATTCTAAAAGAATTAAAGGACTTAATCAAATCCTAAACCCTAAAATTATACCTCTTAAGTTATGAGATCTTGCATTGGTATTTAATTCTTACTTGGTTGACCACTAGTTCTGAATCCCCATAAACTAGTAGTTCTTTGACCTTATTCTTTATAAAAAAAATTAAAAACCTAAGATAAGGGCTTAGTATTAAGTAATATTTTTACTATAAGGGAATTAAAGTCTATAATAAGCATGGTATTTCTTACCAATAGTGCCAGTAAGGACAATGCCTAATCCATATTCAAGCTTACACCTAACACCATAAAAATGCAATTTCCATAATCCAAGAATAACATGAACTTTCTTGGGATCACATACCTCATAAATATTTAGGGTGAAAAACCCTAAGTATAAGTCAATTATATTTACCCTCTCATTCATATCATTGTACTCAGTGATCATGTGTGTCATCCTTGGATCTCTCTCAGCCTTGATTTGATTAGGAACTCCCTTCCAAGGTAGCCACAAATGTGTTACATCTATGGATTATAGTCACTCAAAGTCTTGGTATAATTATTTGTTAACAATATTCCATACACATCAAGAATGTCACCAACCTAGATATTAATAAACTATAGAACCCTAGGTTTAGAGGCTAGTTACATATGAACATTGAAAATTTCCCTAATTACTTTGACTCTAGATTTGTTTGAGTTACAACTCTATTAGAATTAATAGGGGTCAAGCCAAGTTATTTTCATATAACTAATGGCATGATGTTGATATTTAAACCTAAATATAATAATCAACTATATAATTTTTTATCAAATAACCTGATAGTGAGAAAGAAAGGAGGAGATTCATCTTTGGCTTTGTGCATAATCACATTGGCATGGCCAGCCCTGGGTGGCTTATTGGAATTCTTTGAAAATTATTCCAACATAAGGTCCCTTTACTCTATAATATATGTAATTTCATGTAAATTCATATTAGTCATTATCTTCTTCATATCCTCAACTATATTATATCTAGTTTTACTAGAAGAACTAGGAATATCAATATTGGGTTAATGAGTACTCCCTTTAGGTGGCTCAAGATTATTACTTGAAGAAGTGTCTAGAGGAGTTCCAAAATTATTTGGAGGTATTAAGGTATTCAAGGGCTGCCTCTGCTCTCTATTCCTCAAGGAATAGGTCTTCTTCAAGAACTATTGAAAATCCTAGATCTATTCAGGGATCTCATCAAGTTCATTCTCTTCTTGAAAAGGGAAATCAAAAGTATCTACCATGAAGGCTTGATCAAATGATTTAGATCTAGTAGTACCTACACCATTATACTTATTAGGGACCATTTTATATTTATCTAATTCTTCCTCAAAATCCTTAAAAGCCTTGAAAAATTCAACGCAATCAATTTCACCATGCTTGGTTATGCAATGTACTCTAAAATAATTAGGTAATGAAATATCAGTAAGGTTGAAGTCTATAGTCTTATTTTTAGAAGAAGTCTCATTATTCATATTATTATGAAAGCTATCATTCTAAAATCTATTGTTTGGCCTATTAAACCTTTGAAATTAGAAGTTCCTACTAGAGCTTTTATTATTATTTCTAGCTTATTTTTATAGATAAAGAAAATTAGTGCTCAACTTTTGGACCATTTTTAAGATAGATTCATTCTAATTTTTAGGAGTTTCATGATTATGTACCTAGTTATTATTAACACCACCAATTGGTACTAAATCTCTTTGATCATTTGTATTAAATCCATTAGTGGAATGATGACTAAAAAATCCAAGGTTTTGATTGGGAACAACATGACTCAAGGGTATTTGATTGAGGTTTGGAAGTTGATTTAAGGATGGGATATTTTGGTTATTATTTGGAAATATGTTTAGAATGGTAATATGTGGGTTGATGTTAGTAACAATGTAAGACATTTGTCCATGGGGTTGTATTTGATCATTGATGGTAACTACCTTAGAATAGGCCCTAGTTAGTAAAGTTATAGCTCGCATGGATATCTTAAAGAATACAGAGGCCATGGAATCTACTACATCCTTGTAGATTTCTAGAGCTAAAACATCATCAAGATTATAGAATTTTATGTTCCTACTATACATTTTAAAAAATCTAGCATTGAAGGACCTAATAGGCTCACTTGCATATCTTCTAATGGTGGTGAACTGATGATAAATAACTTAGGGAATGACAATCTTATGAAATTGATATATGAACACATCAATGAAACCATCCCAACTAGTGATATAATTATCAAGAAAGCTTAAGAACCATTCATAAGTGACATATTTAAATGTAAAAGGTAATAACCTATAAGACACATCCTCATGCATAAAATTTAGAAACCTTAAGATAGATTTAAAATATTTTATGTGCTCTTCAACAATTACTATAACCATTGGACTAAATGTAGGTAAATACTTCTCAAGGTTAGGTGGGATATCATGTACCAAACCTGGCACATTGATTAAATATTCTCTAAACCAATCCATACTTGAATGAAAGTTAAAGGCAAAGGTACCTTGTAGGGGTGAAGTTTGTAAATATTTGGATCTCTTGTGTCTACCTTTATCATTATTAGCCTTTCTATGAACATCAAGTTCAAGAAAAGGTTCCCTTATCTCTGAGTGTGATCTGGTTTAAATATTTGGCAATTAAAACTTGAAGGTTGAAGATCCTATTTGAAATATGATGTATCAAGATAATATTTATGAGTAACAAGGATTAAAGATGCACATTAATCTCATTTTGCAAATATTGTATAAAGAACAATAAAGGATATTGATCTTTTCCTAAAATAGCTCAAAGATGTATCCAATTATGCTAATATGATCTATCTTTATAATTTTAAGGCTAAATGAGCTCAAATATATGAAAGATATGTTAATATTTGATCAAAATAAGTCATCCTAGCCTCAAATAAAATTGATTTTCAAAGCTTAGGCTAAATTTATAAAAAATGAGTATCAAACCTCAAAGAACTCTGACCTTTGTCTAAAGGAAGCACAAATATATGTCAAAAACTACAAAGGTTAATGATCTTTACACTTATAGGTAGGGAATTACTAAAAAGTGCACTGATAGAATCAATCTTAGACAAAACACACCAAAATAGTCAAATATCCAACAACTTCACAAAGGTGGCCCTGATTCTAGTGCCATTAAAATGCTTCTTTTTGATGCCTCTAAGTGTACCACATGGGTTCTTAGTGTTTAGAGAACACTTCTCATTTTAGAATTCTAGGAATTTAGAGCATGAGTAGTAGGTTATGACAACTTAATGATAGCTATGGTGGAATAGTATTAGAATAATGTATGGGTGTTCCAAAAAAATTATAATAAGTGATGGTTGGGAGCCATCATGGTCCATTCTTTATGAATTTTAGAGGAGCTATGTTAATACTCAGTGAATCATAGTCAAATTTAAGCTATAAACTAATCTATATAAATATTGACAGTGAATTCTAATCTACAACAATCTGATGTAAAAAAAGGAGTAAAGATAAGGGTAAGGCAAGAAAGAAACAAGTGATTAATGATCTTGAACTCAAAAATAATGACAAAGTTTCAATTACAATTGAACATAAATTTAAATAGTATATGATGCAAAATAACAAAGCTCAAATTTCACCACATACTAGGCATATTCCTAAGGATGATATGAAATTATACAAGTAAGAACTAGATTTCACTTTAAATGTTTGTTACCAGACTCAAATAACATTAGAAAATTTGAATATGAAATAAATAAAATGAAGCAAATCTAAAATCCTTTAACTAATTTAGCAAAAGCACAAATTAGAAACCCTATATCAAAAATGAAAATTTAGAATCAAAGAAACTATTCAAACTTAAGCATTAGAATCAACAATTGAGAGAAAAAGCTATGTTAACAATTGACACATTCAATTTGGACAATATTTTATAGAATTCATTGATTTCATTCTTTAATCAAATTATACAAGTTTTCTCAAATTTTATCTCTTTTACAAATGGTTATACTACCTTTTATAGAAAGATAAGGCAATACACCAGTCAGTCATAAGACACAAAATGTACAAAAGTAAGGATAGTTTTCCTTTTTAGCAAGTTCTAGAATACACTCAACTTTCAAAATTAGACTGAATTAGGGGAAATATGCTAACAGACTAGCATATGCCTTACAAAATAATAATACCTACTTTTAAATATTATAATACTTTACAAAAGGAATATTAACGGGCTAGTGGGCCTATTACTGAAGGGTCTCTTTGTTGTTCTTGTAGGAATTCCATTGCCTTCTGATGTTGCTCTTTGATAAGCTCAAGGTCCATATCTAGCTTTATGAGATAGACTTATTCTTGATCAACTAGGTCATCTAAATATATATCATCTCTGGACATAGCTTCTATTATGCTCCTATCTTCTATAATCTTTTCCTCTACCATGAAGATCATGCTTAGAATTATGCAAATATCCATACCAGATTATCCTTGTCTTTTGGTTTTGATTGACTACATTACCAAAGTGATTATATGCTTATAATTTTCATTATTAATGATCCCTAGAGCTATAGTCTTGGTAGGATTTACCAACATAATACCCAAGAGTTACTCAGTCCTAGTAATTAACTCCTTATCATTAGCTAGGATTCTATCCAAATTCCTTGTCCATGCACTCAGACTTTAGAAATTGTCCACTATTATTCCTAATATGGAATTCATGTGAGCTAGGATAATATATTTGAATTTAGGAATCTTGTTCCTAATTATAATTCTAATGATCTCTATTATTCTAGCCCTTACCTCCTACCATTTTGTTATTAACCCCTTAGCTGCCTCAATTTATTGGATTAAGGCATCCTACCTCAGCTTTATTGATTTTAAAGAATTAAACATATAAAATAATAAAGCCTCAAACATGTCTAATATAGCATTAGGCACTGATAAAATATCCTATATCGCCATGGTTTTTTCTCCTTTTACAAATTATTGATCTTTTTCTTCATTCCTCTAATCCCAACCTTTTCTTGGGCTGACTGGGCCTCAATTAAGATCTCAACATCCTCTACATGGATGGGATGTTCCCCTAGTTATTTTCATTCCATTAGGTTCAATCTTAAAAAAGGTTCAACCTTGTAGAAGGTGAACTCTTTAGCTCCCATCATGGCCTTCCTACTACTGACCCTCTCTATTCTAGTTGTCTCTAGATTGAATTGCACTATGGTGATTAGCTCTATAAACTTTAGAGTTTTTGGGACCTTAGTTATTGTGCTACTTGATTATCTAAGAGTATTGATTTTCTCACTTTTTAGCCCTATAATGACCACTATCCTTATTTATTATTCTTTCATTATAGCCCTAATCCATGGCTTTATGTCATCATATACATCTATGTTCACAACTTTTATCTATGCCCATAAATGAGATAAAGAGGGGATCTTTTATAATTTCCCATAGATAAACAAATCAAGGATTATTGGTCTATGGATGAGGAATTATTCATTAAATATATTGACCTCACTAGTGGGGTGAGTGAGGGTCAATCTTGGCTTCTTCTTTGGTCCAACAGGGACCTTCCAACTCTGCCTTCTTCTTTTCCTAGGGTGCCACTAGGACTACATCTAGAATAACCTCTTTTCCATTCTCCTCCCTTGGCTCCCTTCCTTTGAATTGTGCCTCTTCAATCTGCCTTCCTTCTTCATCAATGCCATAGGCTTTAATAAGATCCCTAAGGGTACATTTATCTATTTCATCTGGCTCTAGGACAATCATGTCCAAATACTCAACTAGAGATGGAGACCTTTATGGTAGTGCACAAGATGAGGGTCTTTCTCTAGGTCTCTCTTCCATCTTTTCCTTTCCATGTCCTTGATCAATTTGTCTCTAGGGTGGTGGATTCTCCACTTGAGGCTATTCTTGAGGTGGTATAGAAGATCCAGGTAGAAAATTATATTGGAGAGGATGCATCTCTTTACTTGTTAACCTATGCTCTAGCTTAATGTTGTACCCCTTGAGCCTAGCTAACACTTCTTCAAATTCATTTTCCTTGATGTGAATGGTGTCATGGACACTAATTTGATGCATATATACTAGTTTTGGGAGTTTTTTTGCCTTCAAATGATCACCCACTATATTTTTGGGATCCCACATTTTGAGCTCATCTAATTGGAATCCAAATGAGTCCCTATGCTTGGACATGATCTCCACCTACTTCCAAACTTGTAGCATGGTCCTTCTAATGACTAGAGGAAAGTGATGAATAAGGCCCTTCTTATTTTCCTAATAAACACCATCAACACCATTGATGAGTTGGAAGATAATTTCTTATTATACTAAGTTACTAGGAACATACATAGACAATCTATAGGGTTGGGACATGATTCCCTCAATTTAGATTACTATGCAATCTGGATAAAACTAGATACCCCCCATCATCTCTACATATTTCTTGATCAATGGGTATATGCTAGGCAATAGAAAACCTATGATGGCCTCCACCAGAGTAGGGTAGACATAGTCATAGATGAACTACATGTGGTTCCTATACTTAAATATTTGAAATTTGGAATAATGGTGGGATATGGTGGATCTACCTTTAGGAGACCAATTTCTAATGCCTGTGAATTTTATGAAAGCAATTAGGGCATCTATAAAGTATGAAATCATATAAAATTACTTGGTTGTCTTCCTTTTGATAGTAGTGAATTGGTTTCTTAGGAAGATATTGATCAAGTCTCTGATTGGAGGGGGGGCTTCTCTTCTTCCATGAAATATACATAGGGGACCTAGGTCTTATTTACATATGTAATTGAGGGGGCTCCTGATACTCTATTTAATAGTGTCATGATTACCCAAATCCTTTCCCTAAATTGGAATATTGGGATTCTTCCCTCAAAGTCTCTGAAGACATGACTCCCTTGGTACAACCATGGTTTGAGGATGTTATCCAGGTCATACTTGTTGGTTTAGTCCCTAATTTTAGATAGATCTACATGTAGCTTTGGGATTTTATATTTCTTTGCAAAGTCCATAGGGGAAATGTGGGATACCTTATTAAAAGTTCCTTCATATATGATCCAATCATTATATATCATACAATCTATGAAAATTAGAGAAATCACATCAATATAATGAAGTACCTCTAGTTTTGTAGTAGCATAATAAAGGCCAACCATCTAAACCATGACTAGGTCATAGTGTTTCTTTCTAACTATAGAAACTCTCTACTCCTCTTTAGTGATGGTTTTTATCTCATATATAGTGAATAAGAGTTTATACCAATTATTTTTTCCTTTATTTAGGGATACAACATCTAATTTAGTGTCCTTGAAGATTCTTCCCTCATTGTTTATAGATAGATAGAGTTTTTTAATCCTCTTTCAACTACTACCTGTGAACTACCATGGCTTCTAATTTCAAATTATTCATTAATGGATAGTAATCAATATTTTTGATAGCTACTTTATGATAAAAAAAATTAAATTAAGCTTTTCTCAAATTTAATTGTAACCAAATGAAACCATTTAATGTCTTTTTTATGCAAGGTTTAGGGTTTTGGATCTTTAATGATAGGATGTATCTAGACTTCAGCTTATACATGCCTTGGATTTGATTTGGACCTTTGCCTTTATACCTTCACATTTTTGAGCCCACAAGATCTCTTATTTTTTCCTTTTCTACTTGTGTGGTGCTTATGTGGCATCTATCTAGACCTTTCATAATATTTTTTATAAATTCCTTTGAGCGTTAGCTATTGGCATCTAAAATTCCTTCTTTTATTTTTATCTATTAGATGAAGATCTTATGATTAACCATGAGATATTAATCATGATTTGGATCCTTATTTATATTAATTGTTCTAGTATCGAGCCTCATAGTTGTGCCATTTGGCATCTTCATGTGCCTTCTTGAGATCTATATCTTGCATCAGTCTTTCTTTGAATGAGTATTTGCCATGTGGTGAATTCATGAGCCTTTGAAAAAGTCATTGACACCTTCACACCATTATATCATCCTTCCATGATGAATTTTAGACCTTTGGATGTGATTTATCCTTAAGTTGTTTGATCATCTTCTTGTGATGAAGTGTAGATCATTGGATCCTTCAAGATACATGGGTTTTAAGTTAGTAATTTTTAAGGTAGGGACTTAGGTTAAAACATCTTAGGCTAAGGTTTATTTAATGTTTATTAAACATGAAATAAACTTTAGGCTAAACTGTTTATGCTTAATTTTATTGGATATACAAAGGGAACCTTAGCTAAGTATTTTAGATCAAATTTTATGTTGTGTTTAATAAACACAATGTATGTCTTAAGTTGAAATAGTCATTGAATATGTCCAAAAGGGGTTGAAATGATATAGTGATCAAGTGTCAAATAAAATTTTCTCATATTAATAAACACACTAAAACCTTTACTTAAAATCATTTGGCCTAAGTTTTATGTCACAATACTTTAAGACAAGAATTAGTATAAGCCTCTAGCCTAAGGTTCACAACATTTAAAAAAATCTAATGGGGGCCTTAAGATATAGACTTAGACTATGTCCACTTTTACATATATTCAAATCATAAGACCATTTCAATATTTGTAGTTCAAATATTTATATTATTTGGGAATCCTCCAAGGGATTCCATTAGTCTAAAAGGAAATTTATGAGCTTACTAGCAACATTTTGGAGTCTATGTTAGTCTTGAGAAAAATAATTCCTTAGTTTAAATTTGATAGTCTTGTGGAAATCAAATACATCCTTGTAGATTTCAAGTGACATTCACACAAACATTTAATATAATATAGTGAAGCTTTTGGTTTGATGGGATTAAAGTTGATGATCACATGGACATCAAATTAAGTTCATGCGAACATCAAATTTAATCTCATCAAACTTCCCTCATTCTAATACAAGGATGCCACTTGGTAACCTCACATATTTTCCTAGGTCTTTAGAATCAACTCACTCCATTTGATCAAGATTCATGATGAAGTAAGAGCCATTTGATCATGATCCAATCAGATGCATACTATTTTTTCAATTTAATGTGTGAGACCCATTTTCTTTTAATAATTGAATGTAAGGATGCCATATGTCAATCTTGTGGGCATTCCATGATCCTTTAACCTTTTAACTATGCTCACTCCATCTGATTGGGTCTTCACAATAAAACGAGAATGTTTGGATGTAGGCTAAGTGATAATCTTTGTTAGGGACTTCACACCATTGTATTGGTCTTCATGATGAAGTGCAGATCATTAGATCTTGCAAGTTACATGCATTTTATGTTAAATATTGGGTCTTACTCACTTTATTGGGTCAATCCCCATGACGAAACATAGGCCGTTGGATCTATAAAAAGCATGGAAATTAAGTTATAACCTAAGGTGACATAAAAGACTTAGGATAAGGTGTTATGGCTAAGGTCTTGTTCATATTAATAAACACGATGGGGCCTTATGATTAAAACTTTAGGCTAGGCCATGAATTAAAGGGACCAAGTTTAGGAATTATTAAAAGGGACCCTACAAAAATGACATTATACCCAGTTAGGAATCTAAATAAATTAAAGGGGGAAATAATTAAGGGGACCAAGTGTTTTTTAGGCTAAGTTTGATTTTTGTTAAGAAACATGACTAAATATTTAAACATGATAATTATTCTTAAGTCCAAAATAGGTTTTAAAAGGTACTTGCTAATTTAGTTCTCACCAATATTCAAATTTGAACTAAGGGTTTGTTAGGGTTTTAAGACATGAATTTATTAGGAATAACACCATGGAACATTCAATTAAATGCCATGAAGGTCATTTATTATCAATGTTAGACAAAATTAAATTAAAACATAATAAGTAAGCTTTCTTTTGATAAATTAGATGATCTTCAAATTCTACAAATGATCCTAACATGCCATATTTTCATGTTTAATCTTCAAGGTTTCTAAAGGGTCCAAATTTTCAAAAAATGGGTGTATGTTGGCCTCAACATGACCAAACAATGTAGGACTAAAGAAGTTATTAGTTTCTTGGAGGAGAACATTTGTACTAGATTTAGAACTCCAATCTCTCTAGTGTGTGACAATGGATCTACATTTATATCCATTAAGATGACAAAATGGGCCTATGACAATGAAATTTGTTTTAATTTCTAATCTAATCATTATCCCAAAGGAAATGGAGTGTTTGAGCCTACCAACAAGAACCTAATGAAGGCATTCAAAAATTATAGTACAAATAAGCCCAGGACTTAGCATAATCTTCTTAAGTATGCCTTATGGGTAAATAGGATCAGAATTAAGCAAAACTTAAATGAATCACCATTTTTATTAGTGTATGGCCAAGAACCAATCTTTCATATCACCCTCAAGTTTCCTACATAAAAATTCATGTAGGCGTACATGGAAGAAAGCCAAGAGCTTATAGAGTCAAAATTATTGGACATCATTCAGATGGAAGATGTAAGGGAGTAATATTTTACTGACTTTAGTAGATATTAGACCATATTAAAGAGATGTTTTGAAAAAAAATCAAATATCAAGGTGTTCAGACAAAGGGACCTAATTCTCTTTTGGGAAAAATCATCTAAGCCTAAGGGTAAGCATGGCAAGTTCACACCTCTATGGATTAGCCCCTACTAGATTTTTAACACATTAGGCGATAACACCTTTAAAATCAAAGGATTGTAAGGAGTAGAGTTCACACTAGCTACTAATGGATATAACCTCAATCATTACTTCTCTACTTCTCTGCCTGAAGTCTTTATAGAGTAAAATAAGATGGTTAGGCTTAGTATAGGTAGGCTAGTTAGTTTTTTTTAGTTATTTCCTTCCTATCTCTTATTCATATATAAACATGTGTATATTTGTTTGTTTCCTTTTTTGTATTTATTTATTGCTTTATGTTATGTGTTTGCTTTTTTTTCCTTGTTCCTTGATTCCAATAGGTCCGTTTGGACAACCCTGAGCTCAAAGTTTGTTTAGTTGCTTGAATTCTCATAGCTTAGAAATGAGGGTATAAACCTAACACATATGATGACCATGGTTCTAAAATGTGAGCTTTATGTTATTATTTTAATAAAATGGTAAATACCAATAAAATAATCTAACTATTCCATGATAACTTAATCATTATCCTAACCTAAAAATTTGTTTTAAAAATATTTGCACTTGTAGGATCCAAGTTCACTTTATTAAGACATAATCTTACTTGCACTTAATAAACACCCTTTCCTCGGACAATGGCTGCATCCATAGGTGATTTTTTTAGGATCAAAATCTTTCCCAAATCCTTAAACCTAGCTACCCTAGTTCTCAACCTTACTGGAAGCATAAAATTATAAAAACACAAAAAGATAAAGAATACAATGCAAAATCAAAAGGTTTTTCAGCCATAGGTGATTCTGGTAATTTCCATCAAGGCTATGGATTCCTAGATGGCAATGGATAAAAGCCTTGAGTGAAGTTAAATGCATCTCTATCAAGGCTATAGATGCATAGATGGTAGTAAAGAAATGCCCAAAACTTATTTGAACTAGAAGCATGGTTCTTAGTGAATATCTAAGCATGCTCTATGTCTGTGTTAATTATTAAAGATAAGGAACCTATAAGTTATCCCCTAATCCTTTGGCAAATAGTAAGTAGAATAAAATCACACACATAGTATGATTATGCCTTAATTTTGATCCCAATTTTTAAATTAGAAGGTTTGTTTCAACCATAAGACTATTTAGATAATGGCATTGATCAAGTCAAGTGGATGACCTAGTTGTTCATCTGAACTAGAGTCTCTAAGTTCTAACATATTTCTATGTTTCTCCTAGAAGTCACCATTTTTTTAGGCTAACATACCCCCATTTTTGAAAATTGAGACCCTTGATATGTTTTTAAGCTTAACCATGCAATCATGGCTTATTTTAGATATTATTTAATATTTGAATTTCATCCACTCTATCAAAATTGGTTATTACTTTATGGTTTGTTTTAAGTTTACCTAACATTGATAATGATTGGTATTCATGTCTTTAAGTTACAAGGTTCATGAATCCATTTTTGATAGATTCATGCTTTAAAAACCTTGGCATAAACACTTTATTCAAATTCAAATTTGGTGAAAACTAATTGGTGGGAACATTTTTTTAAATCTATTTTGGACCTAGGCATAAATTCTATATTAAATCTTAGTCATTTATTAAACATGACTAAACCTTAGTTTAAAATATGCTTGGCCCCTTTATTATTTTCCCCTTAGTCCCTTATGTTTCTAACCAATTTTAATGTTTGATTTTACAGGGTCTTTTTTATATGTTCCTAACTGAGTCCAATTTTATGTAAGCTTGGTCCCTTTGTTAACATCTTAGCCTACAGTTTTAATATTAAGGCCACATTATATTTATTAACATGAGCAAGACCTTAGTATAAACACTTTAGTCTAAGTTTATATTTGGTCCCTAGTATAACTTAATTACATGAATTCTTATAAAATCTAATGGCTCTCACTTCATTAGAGGCTTGATCTACTAGAGTGAGGAAGACCCAAGTCTTAACTTAAAAAACATGCAACTTATGAGATCTAATGATCTACACTTCCTCATAGTATTTCAATCGAATGATTCAAATAAATCCTGACAAATCTGAGCACTTAGTCCTTTGTATAGATCATATTTAAGCACTTAGATCATGATCAATGGTTCTCAATTCATCATGGGCCAAAGATCAGATGGAATGAGGACATCATTAAAAATTCAAAATCCCAAGAGCTTCATGGAGTTGTCATGTGACACTCCCAAATTCAAATATTAAGAGCAAATGGGCCCACATGATAGAAGAGACAAATCATGAGTAAGCTCCTAGATCATGAGAAGATAACTCTCAATTCATTTCTATTCTTAATTCAATATAGTGAATTGAACCTCAGATCTTGGGAGGCTCCATAGAGGTATCAAGTGGCAATCTTGTATTAAGACACAATAATTTAACAATCTTAAAATTAACATTTATGTGATCATCATTTGATGACCATGAGGATGTATTTGATGTCCATGTGACCATCAACTTTAAGCCCATAAATACTAATAACTTCATGAGCCCAAATTTGGCATTCATGTAAACTTCATTTAACATTCACGATGGCATATTTGACATTCATGACACCATCAAATTTAAGGTAATAGATTATTTTATTTAGGACTAAGATAGACTACAAAATATTACTAAAAGGTATATAAATTTCTTTACAAATGACTAGAAACCATCAGAGGATGTTCAAATTCTTGAAATATTTTAACTATAAATGTTGAAGTAGTCTCATCGTCTAAATATATGCAAAAATTAACTTAGTCTAAGTCTATATCTTAAGGTTCCCATTATATTTTTTTCAATGTCATGAACCTTAGGATAGAGGCTCATACTAAATATTTTTTTAAAAGGGTCTTTGCAACATGAACCTTGGCCTAAATGTTTTTAACCAAATCTTTTTATTATGTTTATTAATACAATAAATCTCTATGTCAAAATTTGGCATTTGATAATTGTATCATTTTAACCCATTTTAGATGTGTTCTAAGAGCTTAACATAAGTATTTTATCCCAAAGTGTACATTGTGTTTATCAAACACAATTTATACTTTAGCCTAAAATATTTATCCATGGCCACTTTGTATAAATCCAAAAAACTTAGGCTTAAACACTTTAGCCTAAATTTTATTTTGTGCTTAATAAACCCAAAACAAACCTTAGCCTAAAATATTTAAACCTAAGTCCCCATCTAATCCCTTTGATTTAAAACTTAGCGTAAAATATTTTAACCTAAATCTATTTCTATTTATTAATATGAAATAGACTTAGATAAAAGCATTTTATCCTAAGTTCTTTTTATTATTATGCACTAAATTAAATCCCATGAATCTTCCAGATCCTACAGATTGTGCTTCATCACAAAAGAATGATCTAATGGCACAAGGGCACCAATGAATTTTCAACCAATCTCCAAGAGTCCATAGGTTTGATGCATGGAAAACATGCATTCAATAAATGATTGATAAAGGTGTTATATCTTGAAAGGCCCATAAAGGTACCAAATGGCACAACCATGGGACTCAGTATGAGGGGAACTAATAACAAGAAAGAACCTGAATCATAATCGATTGCTCATGCTAAGCTAGGATTTAATCCAATGGTGTGAAGCAAAAAGGCATTTTTAAATGCTAATTAGTAGTGCTTCAAAAGTAATTTATGAAAAATACCATAAAAATATTCTATATTAATGCCATATATGTTCCACACAAGTAGAAGGCAACAAAAGAAGAGATCTTATGTGCCTAAGAATTCAAGAATATAAAGATAAAGGTCCAAATCAAATCTGAAGCACATATGAGCTGATCTCAATGACCTACCACCATTAAATATTTGAAACCCTAAACTTGCATAAAATAACCTAAAGTAAACTTGGATTGATGATAATTAATTTAGAAGAAGCTTAATTATAATTTGAGAACAAAATAGTTAGCACATAGATCAATTGTAATCTAGTCATGAATGATTTACAAGCATATAAGCCATGGTAGCTCAAAGACAATAATTAAGAGATGAGATAAAGATATACCTATTTACAAACAATGAAGGAAACATTTTCAGGGATATTTATTTAGATGTCATATCCGTAAATAATGGCAACAAGAATTGGTCCAATCTCTTCTAGACCATAGAAGAGATGAAACCCATTACCAAAGAGGAGAAAAGGATTGTTACAGTTAATATGAGATACTATGACCTAGTCATAGTTAAAATCCCTAGCCTCCACCATGTTGTTGGTAGACTAGAGTTACTTCATTGCATTGATATCCTAGATCCAATTTTCATTAATTATAGAATTGATAATAATTAGATTATCCATGAAGGAAGTTCTAGGAGAGTATCTTACATTTTCCCACTAGCCTTTGAAAAATAATGTAAGATCCAAAACCCCCATGTGGACCTACACATAATCAAAAGATGGACAAGTGAAAATGACTTGGGTACCATCCTTAGGCCATGGTCACTTTAAGAGAACCATGTATTTTGGCCAATTGTCTAGTTTAGGGAAGGGATTAGGGTAATCATGAACCTATTAAATAAAATATCTAGAGCCCTTATAACCACATATATCAATAAGAGTTGGGTATCTTATGTTTAATTCATGGTAGAAAAAGAGATTATTCCTCCAATACGAGATATGATTAGTGTCCTCTTAGGGAAATAATTTATTACCACCAAAAGGAAGACAAGAAATTAGTTTTTCATGATGTCTTATCTGCTAGATGCCATTCTAGCTTCTTCCAAGATCCCAAACATCAAGAACTAGTCTCTTGAGGGTAGAACCATAATTTCCCCCCCCCCCCCACTACTCAAAAATGTATATCTTCAGGTGTAGACACCACATGAAATTCATATGTGATTTTGTCTATTCTACATTTGTAGAATCCACAATAGTGATTCCCATGCCTAGGATTCTACCTTTGATCAAGAATTATGTGAATCTCATAGGAGATATTTGGTTTTACTTAGATTCCACTATTATCAAAATTAAGGGAATTTTAACCTAACCATACAAGTTACCTATCTACATTCCTCCCAAGTTGGTAGAGCAATAAATTACATCCCAACTTCTTCATGGTGTTGATGGAGTTTGCAAAGAGAAAATGAAATGTCTCCTCCATCTCTTTCCTTTAACAATTGGAAGGATAATTCTAAAATATTTAAATCAGGTAGACTCCATGTCCAGGCATAGGGACTCATTTGTATTATAATTAGATGATCTTAGCCAGTGGGATCTAACTAATGTGGTAGGCCCACATTTTAAGAACAAATAGCTACCTAAGATAATTTATTATTAATAATTGGATCCTCATGACACCTTATACATAAAGGACAATAATTTTGAGGAAGTGTTGGCTAGATTCAAGAATACCATTCTCAATCTCATGCATAGGTTAACTAGTGATGAAAATCAAGGGGACATAAGGTATATGCATCCCCTCTAGTACTATTTATTTCCTTGAACTTATAAGCCACCTCAAGACCAACCTCAGATGGAACTCCTACATCCCCAAGAAAAAATTATATATGGCACTGGTAAGGAGAATTTGGATGAAAGACCAAGTGAGGTGCCTTCATCCTTAGCTTCCCCTCAGAGATCACCATCCCTAGTTGAGCACTTGGAGCTGATTGCATTTGAGCCTGATGAAATAGTATAGGATGTCTTAAAGGTCCTTACTAAGGCATATAGCTCTAAGGAAGAAGAATCATAGGTTGAATAATCTTAGGTTAAATTAGAAGGAGTTGATCAAGAAGATAGAGGCAAGGAATTATTCCTTGACATAGTCCTAGTGGCACCTAAAGAAAAGGGAACAAAAGAGTTGGCATTGGTCCCTATTGGATCAAGGAAGAGGCCAAAGTTGATTCTCACTCATCACATAGTGAGATAAAAAATTTTAGTGAGGAGTTCCTCATTCATGGGTCAATCATCCCTAATTGGTTCATATATGGAAAAATATAGAAGATCCCTTATCACTCCCACTCTTGGGCCTTGACCCAATCCATCAATGTTGATGTTCATGAAGAAATCAAACCATAGATAAGGGATTTAATGAAAGAACAAGAATAAAGAATAATTATGACTACTATGGGCATAGATGAAAATAAGATGGATGCTCTATGAGAATCAAGTAGTATAAGGATAGAGGTCTCATAACCTCTAAAATTCACAGAGTCATCCACCACTATGCAATTCAATCTAGAGATAGCTAGATTGGAAAGAGTAACTATAAATAAAGCCATGAGAGGAACTCAAGATTTCATTTTCCAAAAGGTTAAGCCCTTTACAAGCTTAACCCTAGTTGGAGGGAAAAAAATTGGTGAGGTTCCTATCCATAAGGAATATATTAAAAGTCTATTAGAATCTCACTCAGCCCAAGTCAAAGCTAAAATTAGGGGCATGAAACAAAAGATTCAAAATGTGGAAAGGAAAAGGAAAACTTAGAGACATAAGACATTTTATTAGTTTTTGATGCTATAATGAACATGTTTAAAGCATCAATATTTGATATGTTTGATTCTTTGAAATTAATAAGGCTGAGGCAAGATGCATTAAGATAACAAGGTGAAGTGGTTAAAAGATTAATAACTGATTAGTAGGAGGTAGAGACCAAGATAAGGGATGTCATTATTATTTTGATCAAGGATAGAATACCTATATTCAAAACCATTAGGGTAGCCCACCTAAATACTATATTGGGGATAGTGGTGGACAAGATCTAGAGCCTAAGTGTGTGGACAAAGAATTTAGATAGACTCTGAGCTGATTATAGGGAATTGATCACTAGAATTGAGCAACTCCTAGGCACTATACTGGTTAATCCTACCAAGACTATAACCTTGGTAATTATTGAGATGAATAATATAAGTATAGAGTTAGCTTGGTAATGTGAGAGGTACAGGGAAAAATCTAAGGCAAATTAGATAGTGATAATGGTAAGATTTTGGGCATGATATTCAGAACTGAGAAAAGATTATAGAAGCCTAGAGCATTAAATAAGTTATGGCTAGAGATGATAGGGACCTTGATGACTTAGTTAATCAGGAATAGGTCTACCTCTTGAAGCTAATTATGGATCTAGATCTTGTCAAAGTAAAAAATCAAAGGGATATAGAACTTCTACAAGACTAGTAAGGAGACCCTTCAGTAATGGGCCCACCAGCTAATTGATATTCCTCTTTCTAATGACATTGTAATATTTGAAATAGGGAATATTATTTCGTAATGCATATACTAGTCTATTAGCATATTTCCTATAGGTCAATCTAGATTTGAAAAAAAAATGTATTTGATAAATTTCTTATGGACAATTTTCCTTATCATTTGTACACTTTGTATCTTGTAACTTATTGGTATACTATCTTGCCTTATATAAAAGGTAGTATTACCATTTTGTAAAAGGAAAGAATTTTGAGAAAAATTTATGTACTTGGAGAAATTAATATAAACAAGGAATCTTATAAATATTGTCCATATTTGATGTGTCAATTTTTTATATAGATTTTTTCTCAATTACTAGTTTTGTTTCTTAAATTTTAATAGTTTTTTCAAATTTTGGGTTGCATCTTTAATCATAGGGTTTCTAATTTGTGCATATGATAGATTAGTTGAAGGATCCTAGATTTGATTCACTTAATTGTGATCTATATTCAAATGTACAAATTTTATTTGACTATAGTATTAAATCTTTAAAGTAAACCTAGTTATTACTTATGATTCTTTACATCATCCTTCAATGTTTCCCTGATGTATAGTGAAATCTGAGCTTAGGCTATTTTTCAATATATAATATTTTGAATGTATACTTAGTTGAAATTTAATATTTTTCATAATTTTTGAGCTAAGATATGTAGACACCTAAAACTAGCCACTAATGACCATCAATCAGGATTTTGACCAATTTCCACCAAAGTGGACAATTTGGCCAAAAATCCTAAAACACATCAAAAGATTTGAAATTGATATATTCAAGTGCCAATTTTGGCCAAAGTATACTTAAATGGGTAAATTCATTTTATGGGATAGATAAATTTGATTAGATCATTTTGAGTAAAAATGCCAATTTTGTACTTGGGTGCCTTGGATTGCTCTTTTCTATCAAATCTCTTGCATGAGACATGCCTTTGTTTTTTTGTATTTACAACATCATAAATGGGATAATGGATATAATTCATCTATCATTGAATCCTAATTCTAATCCAGTCAAATTTTAAGCCAATAACAAGACATTCTCACCAATTTGAATAATTTGTGCACAAAGAGGAAAGGTTTGCATCAAAGTGATTAATCAAGCTTAAAGATAATTAATTCAAATCATGAGCATAATTTATAATTCCATGGATATTTTTGAATGTTTATATTTTTAAATTAATATTGAATATCTACATCATTAAGTGACATCATTTCTTGGGAAGACATCCCTAGGCCATAAATGCATAAAATAGCAGGATTAAGCCACTTCATGCCTCATTAAGACCCTCCATGCCTCTTTATTGCTTCTTTATCAAAAATATTTATGAATTAATTAATTTATTTTTTCCTCAAAAATTAAATTAATCCTTAGCCACACATATTCATCTTGAGATGGATGGTTCAGGTTGATTATGACCATTTTGTAAAATCTATAAATAGGAGGCCTTACCTATTAAATTTTAAGCTATCATGTGCCAAAATTATAATGGCCAAATGCATTAAAAATCATTAAATTTTAATTTTATAATGCCCAAATGTTTATCCAATATAAGCCAAACAAAATCCAAACATAGTTCCAAGGAGAGATGGAGGTAGCCACACTTCATTGATGCAGACTTCATGAGCACAAACTGAGCAAGCCACTTCAACAAGATATTTGGAGCATCCAAGGAAGATGAAAAAAGGTTTATTTTGAATTTTAGTTTTGCTTTCCATTCTAGTATTTTTAACTAAGCTCCACTTAGTAACTAGGCCTAGAGATGTTATGTTAGTGTGTTTATTTATTTCTATTTTCATTTTGGAACTAACATAATACTAACCATCCTCTCTTGAGTCAAATTCCTAGTTCACATAATGGCATGATTGGTGGGACCATATCCCCACAAATTTTATCAAAAATCTCTTTCAATAAATCTACTAATAGTTTCCATGTAGGATCTTAGAGTTGGAGGCCAAAAAGAGTCAAAATTTAAGTTAAAATTCCATTTTTTTTATAATTACATGTTTTTTTCCTAGTAACTTCAATTTTTCTCTCTATTGTAATATCATTTATATCAAAATATAAATTTTATAAAAAAATCATTATTTGGTAAAAATTGATTTCATAGCCTTGAGCAATGATATCATTTGTCAAAATGGCAATTTTGTTTTCCTAAGTAGTGATTTCACCCAAAATAGTGATTTTATCTCAAAATAGCAATTTCATAGCCCTATGCAATGATTTAATATTTGACAACAATGATTTTTTAAAATAATTATATCATCATTATTGGTAGTGATATTCTTAATTTGGGTACTGATTTTGTCAACAAAATAATGATATTATGTTTTTTGTGTTTTTTGTCTGGTAACAATGATTTTGTCAACAAAATAGAAATATTGTGTTTTTTATGTTTTCTGTCTAGTAATAATGATTTTTTTATAATAGTGATATTGTTAAAATTAGTAGTGATTTCATAGGTAAATTGTGACATTGTGTTTTCTATCTGATCTAACCCAAAATAGTGATATTATTGTCTAAAATTGTGATTTTGCATAGAAACAATGATATTGACTATGTAACAATGAGATTACAATAGAGAGTTGAAATGTTTAATGTTGTTTGCTCAAAATATTAAGTTATTCAAAGAAGATCCTTATAATTGTGAATTTTTAGGTTGAGGGAGTAGATTAAAAGTTATTTTGATTCCATTTAACCAAAGACACTTTCAAAGTTAGTGATTAATGAAAGACTAGGGTGATTAGGTAAATGTTTTGACAAATTATGCTTTAAAAGTTACAACTTAAGACCAAGGGGTAAAAATAAAACCACATAATATTTCATTTGGTGCTTAAAATTAAACTCACTTGTCAAATTTTGTCTTCAATAGTTGTTTACACTTAGAATTTGATTGGCAAAAAGAGGGACATTGTGTGTATGCTCTTCCATCCATCCCCTTTAGGGAACTTTTGGAATCAAAAGTGTCATCCTTATTGAAAACATGTCTATTCCAAGGAATAGAAATAATGTCATCTAAATCACTCCCTAAAAACTTGTAATAGTTTGGGTGAACTTGAAAATAACCCTAAAGTCTTTCTATTAAGTCATTTAATTTTAAGCAAATTTGGCTTACGAGGGGGACTTCATTACCTCCTAAAAGTTATATAGGGAAGCTTTGACCTAGGGTTTCACCTCCAAACATTGACTTCAACCACTCCCACTAGTATCAAAGGTTTTAGTGGTTAAACTACCTTCTATTGTTATAGTTGCACATGAGATGTATCTACACTTTGGACATCACACTACACTAAGTAAGTGATGGATGTAGTGGTTGTAAAAAAGATAAGACATTTTTGTAACAAGCCAAGTGTTGTGGATACCCAATTTAATTAAATTTATTTTAAATATGATTTGAATGTCATTGGATAATTGATCCATCTAGATGTTCAAAAACTTGTATATCTTAGACAAATCCCCACTTGCCATGAAAGTGTTGTTGGTGCAAGGTGTGCCTCAAGGTCCATGTCACAATACTATCATTTGAGAGAAGTGGGGTGTGTAAAATCCCTAATATATAATGCACATTTTACTTTTTTTATGAAGACTAAAAAAGCCTCTCAAATGATGTATATTTATGGATTCCAACAATACCAAACAACCATTTCATTTTAATACCTAAGAGTGATTAATTAGTTGGCTTTGTCTTATATTAAAGTCTTGTTTGGAGTAGAAACTTGGTGTGAAAAAATGGTATAAACCAAAACACATAGTCCCCATTTTCCTTTGAACCAAGAGGTGTCATGATACCCATATGAATAATCAATTTGCCTTGTTCAATGTTCATCAAAACTTGGAGTCATATAGTCCACTTTGGCACAATTATGTTGTCGAATTGAGTCTAGACTTTTACCAAATATTTTTTTAAGTCCTTCATCTATAATCTAAATTCAAAATTGATCTTTCATAATTTCATAGGGTTGATTTGTTATGTGGGTTCACCATTTAAACTAAACTTGAGGGAATTTAGGTTCAATTTCCAATTTGGGATTGAAGGTCATTTAAGACTCATAATAATTATCACCACTTGGTAGACTTAAGTCATTTTGTGCTAAAAACTTACACTTTGAGTCTATGCACGAAATATTTTTGTGTTACCATCCTATTTCCATTAAGATCATTTGAATACATAATTTTTTGCCTTAGAGATATTGTCAAAAAATTGAAGGTATGTATGTCATTTGAGTTAAGAAAGGTAGTGTTACACTACCAAATTTGGGAGAAACCATATTTTCCTTAGAAATTTTTTGAAACAAACATTTTGTCACATCTTTTGATTAGTCTAGCATTATTATGCTGCCTAAAACATTTCAAACATTGTTTCTTAGTCTTTTTTGCATAGATTTCAAGTTTGTACACATTTTTCAAACCAATCTGAGTATACTTTTATGAATATTTATCTAGCATAGTTATGTCATTCACATTTCTCTAGCCTATTTGTCAAAAAAACCAAGTATTATACCATTATTTATGATAAAACAAACTATATCTAAAGTACATTTTGTTTCATACCTTATACCTATTTGATCAAGTTCATGTCCAAGAGTCAAATGGCTAGTTTTTTTTAGAAGTGTTTCAAATCTATTACATTAAAATATCATCTATTTCAAAGTCTACATTTTTAAGTCATTTAGCCATGAGTCCTAGCACATGCCATGTTTTAGCCTAGCTTTTGATGCCACATTTGGCCAAAATACCTAGCAAATTTTATTTTCCTAGATTAGACTAATTTAAAACACTTTGACCTTAGAGTTTTGCATTTTGATTTTAGGTCCATTTACTTGATATTTTTATATAAGTTATTAGGTTTTGGAGCTAAAAGCTTCACTGATGCATACATTGGAGGAGGTTTCAGGAAGGTTGTTGAGTGTTACTATCACCAACATCGGTCAAGACAACCGATGTCGGTAGGGAGGAGATAGGAAGGCAACCGACGTCGGTCAGAAGTCGGCCAGCGTTGACACCCCCCAGGCAGACAGGAACTGATGTCGGTCACCTATGTGGTTCAGACTACGTGTATTACAGGTAGTTAGCTAATGAACCAAGTGTTTGCATGTTGAGAGCCAATTTTAGACTGAGAGCTGTGGATCTAATTATTGTAATTAGGTGTCTAATTATTGTTTGCATGAGATCTATTTAAGAGATGCATTGTTTGTATTGTAAACTTGTTCTAGAGAGTAAGAGAGAAAATAAGTGCCTTCAGAGAGAAGAGAGCATGGTGTGTTCCTCCTAGTGCCACAGTACCAAGTGTGGGTGCTGGATTGGAGAATCATCAGGGTTCTTCATGTATGTATGATCTTGGTCATCAGGTGAGCATGGCTACGATAGGAGATCTGCATGGTAAGTAAGATCATTGATCTATAGGTATATGTGTGTGCAAGGTCAAGTTTACAGGTGTGCAAAACCAGATTGATTTATAGGTGTGCAAGATCAGATAGGACAACAACACAACAGGGAGCAAAATTAGGCAGGATCTACTTGGAGTACAGTGTGTACTCAGAAAGAGAGCAAAGAGGAAGGCAAGGAAGATCCTTCCATAAGTAAGATTAGATTGAGGTGCAGGTTGTTGCAAGTTTAGGGGAGATCTACTTGAAGTATGTTTGTATACTTGTGAAGTGCGTGGAGCACTTGTGGAGTGCATGGAGCATAGGTGTAAGGTGAACACCAACTCTGTGTTTGAGTTGGGTGTTTGGACCTAAGAGAGAGAGCTTTGAGGGAAGATTTACTATTTATGCCTTAGAGGTGTGGGAGTCCTAGAGGTGTGTAAGGAAGAAGAACTATGGCAGCCTTCTTTGTTGTATTTCCTTCTGAAAGAGTTTTAATAAAAGTTGTGTATTGTCTCTCATATCATGTGTTATTTATGAATTCTAGTTAATTGTGTATTCTAGTTAATTTTTGCATGTTAAGTTGCTTGGTAATTAATTGTGTGTTTTCGGTTATTTATCCCAACACATGGTATCAGAGCTAAGGTTGCAGGGAGTAGGTTTTGTGTTTGGTTATAGGTCACTCTCAGGGGTTTCTGATTGAGTGGGAGTAGAGCAATGGCAGATCAAAGTAAGCTAAGAATGGAGGAGTTGAAAAGCACAGATGGTCACTTACGGTCCTATGGAAAGAAAGAGTAGGTAAAAGTATATTATTGGTTGGTAGCAGATCAACATGAAGGAACTGTAGATGCAGATGTTGCAGTGGTTATTGCACAAGATGCTTTGGGAGGTTTCTTGGATAAATTTGAATCTTGGATAATAGATTTTGTTGCCTCTTTCCATGTAGCCCCAAGGAGAAGAGCTGGTGAGCCTTGCCAAAGAATTGGCAAAGGGGAAGTGAAGCTAAAATTGTAGGCGGCCAACACATGGGTGTTGAAGGACGTCATGCAGGTCCCAAGTTTGGAGATGTGGCTAATTTATTCAAAAAATTTGGGTGATGAGAGATGCTCAATAACTCTCACAGTGGATGCACTTGAATTAGCTAGTGGTAAGAAAATAGGTACTCTTTATCTACTTGTTTATATTACTAATTCTTCTTCTGTTGCAGAGACGTGGCTTCTTAGGCTTGGTCACATGAGTAGGAAGGAGATGCATGTTCTTAAGTGGAAGACTAATATATTTAACAGGCATAAGAACTTGAAAGCCTTGGTGTTTATGGAGGAGATGGTGGATAGAGACCAATGGATGGGGCTGGATACTTCTGAGCAAGGCAGTTTAGACATGGGTTTTGATTCAAAGGAGCTCATGGTTAAAAATTAATCACTCACAGGTGAACACAGGTACCGGTATTGGTAGGAAAACTAACATCGATAGTAGGTAAGACTGACGTCGGTTAGGACTGACATTGGTAGTAGGAGGACACCGATGTTGGCATGGTTGGTAGTCAGGACAGGCGCATGGAACCGACGTCGGTTGGATGCAAACTGTGTGGTGACCGAGGTCGGTCACTGTAACGGATTTTAGGTGGACAACAAGCTATCAAGGAGTCTCAAACACCCATATGGAGGACTGAAGGTGGTAAGTAAGCCTCAAATTCATTATTCCTCTTCTTTATAGTAGTTGCTAACTACAGAGTAGGAAGGATCCAGGAAACAGTGGGAGCATGGCATGGAGAGATTATAGAACCAAGCAGAGATTTGGTAGGGTTGCTAGCCGGTATGAAAGCACAGAGATGAATGGATACCTTAGTTGAAGAATAGAGAGAATGAACACATGAGATAGAAGACTAGGGCATATGGTCTTGAGGAAGCTGTAGGATAGTGGTACAGGTTTTGACAGGGGGATGACAAAGCATGACTTTAGTCAATGTCAGGGTAACTACTGTGGTTTGTCTTACCAGGGGGATGGTGATTGCAACATCATTCTATTTTTGTATGTGGATGGTATGTTTGCTAGTAGGTTTGTACATACAAGGTTTTGCTGAGTTAAGGGTAAGATTAGTTTAGTGGTTTGCTATGAAGAATTTGGAGCAATGAAATTCTTTGGCATGGGAGACATGGGAGATCACAGGTTGATTTTGTCTCTAGTGGGAGCTGATGTGAATCAGGTGTTGGCAAGGTTCATTACGCAGGATGCAGAGCCAGAGCACACTAAGGGCTGGACAGTTCAGTGTCTGAAATCACATGAGGTCTGGTATAGACCTAAGTTTGCCCAAGTAGTGGGTGTTGTCAGAGAGTTAGGAGCCAATTCAGGGAAGTGGGTTCTCAGGTATTTGAGAGGAACCAGCAATAGGGATTCATGTTATTCAAGCTCAGGACTTCACTACATGGGATTATAGGTTTGGATGTGGTAGGGTACTCAGATGACATGAGGTGCACCACAGGTTGTGTGGTGGGTGGTCTTTAGGATTGATCTTGAAGAGGGATACAAGCTAAGAAATAGATTAGATAGGGTACAAGTATAGGTATAGTGTAGATGTTTATCTCCAAGTGGGAGATTGTTAGGTTGTGGAGCTAAAAGCTTCATTGATGCAGACATTGGAGGAGGTTTTAGGAAGGTTGTTGAGTGTTACTATCGCCGATGTCGATCAGGACAACTGACGTCGACAAGGAGGAGACAGGAAGGCAACTGACGTCGGTCAAAATTTAGCCAGTATCGGCACCCCCCAGGTAGATAGGGACCAACATCGGTCACCTGTGTGGTTCGGACTACGTGTATTATGGGCAGTTAGCTAACGAACCAAGTGTTTGCATGTTGAGAGCCAATTTTAGACTGAGAGCTGTGGATCTAATTATAGTAATTATGTGTCTAATTATTGTTTACATGAGATCTATTTAAGAGACTCATTGGTTGTATTGTAAACTTGTGCTAGAGATTAAGAGAGCAAATAAGCTCCTTCAGAGAGAAGAGAGCATGGTGTGTTCCTCCTAGTGCCACAGTACCAAGTGTGGGTGCTGGATTGGAGAATCAACAGGGTTCTTCATGTATGTATGATCTTGGTCATCAGGTGAGCATGGCTACGATAGGATATCTGCATGGTAAGTAAGATCATTGATCTGTAGGTATATGTGTGTGCAAGGTCAAGGTTCATAGGTGTGCAGGACTAGATTGATTTGCAGGTGTGCAAGATCAGATAGGATAGCAACACAACAGGGAGCAAAATTAGGTAGGATCTACTTGGATTATAGTGTGTACTCAGAAAGAGATCAAAGAGGAAGGAAAGGAAGATCATTCCATATGTAAGATTAGATTGAGGTGCAGGTTGTTGCAGGTTCAAGGGAGATCTACTTGAAGTATGTTTGTGTACTTGTGGAGTGCGTGGAGCATAGGTGTAAGGTGAAAACCAACTCTGTGTTTGAGTTGGGTGTTGGGACCTAAGAGAGAGAGAGCTTTGAGGGAAGATTTACTGTTTATACCCTAGAGGTGTGGGAGTCCTAGAGGTGTGTAAGGAAGAAGAACTGTGGCAGCCTTCTTTGTTGTATTTCCTTCTGAAAGAGTTTTAATACAAGTTGTGTATTGTCTCTCATATCATGTGTCATTTTTAAATTCTAGTTACTTGTGTATTCTGGTTAATTTCTGAATGTTAAGTTGCTTGGTAATCCATTGTGTGCTTCCGGTTATTTATCCCAACATAAGTCATGTAACGTTAGGTACTTAACATTTGATTATTTTATCACAAATCATTATATAAACCTCACCATCCTTTTGTTGAATCTAGACAAGTTTGAACATTTTATTTTAGACATTGTCTTTTTAGTTTTTGTATAAGTCTCTTCCCTTTATATCATAAAACATTCACTATGGATCCCAACATGTATTCCTACACTCGTAGTGGACTCATGTACAATCTCGGAATTAGTAATGTGGTTGCACAAGAAGAAATGGTATAAGACCCCTATGTAGATAATATTGGTTATGAGATGGATCCTTATCCATCTTATAATACTCAAATAGGGGCACAAAACCAAGACCCATTGGCTAACTATTTAGTTATTATGCCACCATATTCAGAATAGGACTAAGAACAAACCACACAATACCTAGTTATGGTACCTACTATTGAAGAAAATTTCCCTCAACAAGAATACTCTATTAATGCACCTTCCATGTATGATACTTATTTATTTAATCATAATTTATTAGAGAAAAAAGATGAGATTTTGGTTAGAGCTATAGAGGTAGGGACCAAGTTTTTGGCAAACTTTCCTCATGAGAATTTACTGAGTCTAGTAATAATTCCTCATAACATATTGTACAGTAAACAAGATTATTCTAGAAATCCTTTAGCTCTAGTCAAAACAACATATCTAGACCCTATTATGATTTTTAAAGGCAAGGACCCCATGGAGGATCACTTTTTATAAATGTAGATAACATACCAGACCTATTTGAACCAAATGACCACGTCAAGTAGGCCTCTTATAGATTTAATTCCCTCAACTAGAGTGTTAATAGAGTTGAATATTCAAGACAATTAGGGTGAATATTGTTTCATGTAGAATAATTTAGTTGAAAACTTCTTTCATATGCTAACCATCAAATAAGTATCTTCTACTTATACATAGAATAGTGGCTAAAACATAGTGGATACTATGCAAGAAACATCTCATTATAACCAAAGTGGTTTTAATACACAAATAAATAACCAACAAAGTGTTAATTTAGTTAACATTATAAGTGGTTCTCAAAATTAGGGATTAGGAGTTTACACATCCCAACCTCAACTAGCTATTTCTTCAAGTGCACAATCAACAAGATTAGGTAGCAAACTAGCAACTAATGTTGTGCCTCAAAAAATTATGATGAATCGTACTCCTCCTCAACAATTGAAAAGTATTATTCCATAATATTAGGCACAATATAATATACCAATACAATAGAGGCTAAATATATTGCTACCTAAATAAGGGGAAACTAATTTTCCACCTCATTAGGTAGTAACAAACATACCTCTTCAGTCACAGGCTAATGTGTCAATTTAAAACCAAATGATGTCTAACCAATAATATATAAATATTGGTCAACGATAGATGAAAAATATTCAACATAAATTCACTTCCTAATAGGGATTCATGAAACGAAGAAGTTCCAATGTTTCTCAAGTTCGTACTAGGAAATAATTGTCTCTTGTTCAATATGTGCCACTTATTCAAAAATAGGGTCTTGGTTCACAAGTTCCCACTCAAAAAAAATGTTTGATTAGTTGAAAACATGTCATTTTTCTACCATAGTAGGCATAATACAGTTATATCCCTTCATCCCAACCATAAAATCCTCATCATCAAACCTTCATAGCCAACCTTAACTAGAATATTGCACCGTAACATGCATAATTACAACAATAAAATCCTAATTCATGTATGCTTATTCCTAGTCCATTTCCAAACCAATCCATCATACCTCAAAAAATATCTCTATTATACCTTGGTCTAAGTGCTCTATTCATGACTACCCAACCATCTACTCGGGCCAATATTCCCATAAGTTTCCTAGAGTAAGAATTACAACAAATGAAGGATGTAATCACTATAATCCAAACTAGGAAACAGACTAAAAATTTAAGTTGGATGACATTTTTTCTTATCCATTCAACATGGAGTACTTTTATATTCCATTTCCTCCATGATATGAGCTCCCAAAGTTTGATAAATACAAGGGGAAAGGTGACCCCAAAGCCCATTTAACAAAATTCTTTGTCATATGCCATCTAATCACATATAGTAACATATACCTTTTATTTTTTTTCCCAATGAGTCTAGTAGGACAAGCCTTGGAGTGGTTTTGAAAGTTGCCAAATAATTCAATAACAAATTTTGATATCATTTTAGAAAATTTTGTGCAACACTTTTCCTACAATCTCAAACATGATATTTCATTGGTCAACTTGATGCAAGCAAAACAAAATGATGGTGAGAGTTTTACAAGTTATATATAGTGATGGAGAGCCTTTACAAGCTAATTCACCCATAATTTACTTGATAAGCATTTATCCATTGTGTGCACTAAAAATTTGCATAGTTAGATAGCTTATCATTTGGAACTACAATGTGCACATACTTTCAAAGAGATCATTGATAAAGGTTTGTTGATTAAATGAGCCATTATTAATAAATTAATCATCAAGCTCACTTAAACTAATTAGAATCAAGGTACCAATCAAGGAAATGGCCAAAATCAAAATCAATTCCAAACACAAGCATCACAACCAACACAAGCTAATAACCAAGATAAATCAAATCAATTCAACCATAATGAGAATGTTATGGGAAATAGAGTAATCAAGTCATGCCATGTCAAAATGGTGTAAATACCATCTAATTATCATACACCACCTTTTCAATTTATGCCTACCAAACAACCTCTTTAACCAACACACCAATCACAATAGCCTAGGACCACACAATAAATGTAACCACCTTTGCCATTACAAGTCTCTCCTCCTAGGAGAATAGTGCCTACTCAACATGTTTTTAGTGACCTTAGAGACCCTCTTGAATATATGTTTCATAAAATCACCACCCGTAATTTGATTATTTGGCCTATACCAAAGCATTATGCATAAGGCATTCCTTATCTTGATTGGTACCATGAAAATGAATTATGTGAGTATCATCAGGTTAATGGGCATAATTTACAAAGATATATGCAAATTAAAAATTTGATTAAGAATATTTTGGATAATGTGGAAATAACATTGGATAATGGTGATTCCACTTCTAATTAGACCCTTATAATCGATCAAAACACTTTTACCCAGCATAAAAACTAGCAATAACAACAATAATAACAACAATGGCAATAAAAACACTGGGTACTGCAACAATAAAATAAACAGTATCAAAATTAAAGGCCAAACCAATAGAACTAGTAGAACCAAAAAAAAAATCAATAACACTAGAATAATGGATAGAACAAAGGTCATAATGATAATAACCAATAAACCTAACATGCAGTTGCACATGACTATAATAGAGTTGTAGGCCATATTGTAGGAGGTAGTGTTAATACCATCTCCATTAATATTAGACCAAATTCTAATCATTTGAGACCATTAATAACTATACCAAACCAATCCAACCACTTTAATAATCCTTCTTTGGCCTGGGACCACATGTAAGTGAATAATCAAATCAATATTTCCACTTTTGGACCTTATATTGATAAATCTTCCTTACTCCATGACCACATACAAGTGCACTGATAACTAATACTTGTCCTATCTATTCCCACACCATAACCACAATTTTTTAGCAATCATGGTCCTATATTTAATCTTGATTGTGTAATCACAACTTGAAGGTCAAATATTACCATCCTAGGTCCACAACCATCTACCACTTCACACATTATCCAACTAGTCATTCAACCTCAGAATAAGCCATTTACCACTAACCTATAAAAGAAGTTTGATATTGTGGAATAATTGTAGAAGATACCAACCTAGATATTTATTTTAGATTTGTTACAGATGTCAAAAATCCATAAGAACATTTTTAATGAGTTATTAACTCAATCCACTATTGTCAATGACATATCCCTTGATAAACTTCAAGATTTTTTTTGACACCTAGCTCCCACCCAATAGGTCACATTCAACCAAAGCGATATATCTACCCTTGACCTAATTTATAATAATCCATTATACATAGAAGTTTACATAAA
This sequence comes from Torreya grandis, assembly GCA_037957365.1. NCBI lineage: Eukaryota > Viridiplantae > Streptophyta > Pinopsida > Cupressales > Taxaceae > Torreya > Torreya grandis. Next base: position 934,701 of record JARHVA010003278.1, on the reverse strand, counting down.
GAAATATAAATTTAAATTTGTGCTTATAGACAATGGATCAGGCCTCAGCATATTATCCCTAAAGCTCATCAAGCTTCTTGGGTACACAATGGCAGATCTCTAACTAGAAATGATAACTATCAAAGCCTACAATAATTAGGAGATAAAATCACAAAGAACCATTAGTCTACTAGTTATCATTGGGACTTTGACCCATGATACACTTTTCTATGTTCTTGATCTTGAGTTGTCATGTAATATGCTTCTAGGTATGCCTTGGTTACATGATATTTATGTAGTCCTATCAACGTTGCACCAATGTATGAATTTTTTCCACTCAGAGATGGAAGTGAATATTATAAGATATTTGCACCCATATGAATACTAAAAACATCTCAAGGCTGAGTTTCAAACCTATAATTACCAATACAACATGAATCCAAGTTCCAAACAGGATAAAGGAAAGGCCATACTTATTGATTTTCCAAAGGACAATTGCATATATCCTAATACCCTAGATTCCCTTTCCCACATGTCACCTCCTAAAGTATCCAATCATTTTAATATCTTTCCTAATGACCTAGAGGAATATGTGACCCATGATACCTTTCATATTAAAAACCTTCCATAAAATCCAAAGTCCTTTAGAAGACCTAAAACTAAGCCACTTCATTTATAATTCCAATAAAAAAGTAAGGGTAAAGCACATGTCATGTTTATACCAACATCTAGCCTAGAACCAAACCCTCTTGAGGGAGATGAATCATGGTTATACAATGACAACCAAGTTAATTGTTATACGAGTTCAAAGTATCATATTCCAAATAGGATCATGAAGAATTAAAACTATGAAGGGGGAGGCCTTATACCTAATCAACAAGGAACACTTGATCAAATTTCTATGACCCAATATAAAATACCTTATGGACTTAGATTTAAACCACCTTGGGGTGACTCGATAGACCTTAATCATGTTTCATTTCTGTCAACTAGTGATGAAGATATTGATAGTGAATCAAATTCTAATCATAGACTCTTTGATGACTTAGCTAAAACCAACATGTTTAACTCTCATTCCATTTGTACCATTACACTAGTCATTCATCACAACCCACTACCATTGTATTATCCCCAATTGATAGAGTGGGACTATCAAGGGTTTAACATACCAATTGATGTGTTTCAAAATGATGAGGATTTTTGTGATTTTTTATGCCTTAAATTTAATCTTCTATTGGAGGACCATAAATCAGGGTTCTCAATCAAGTTGGATCCTAAAACATATTTTGGAGAGTGGGTGAACACCCTTATCCAAAAGAAACTAATTAAAACATTAAGGCCCCAAAGTGAAAACCTATTTAAGGCACTTTCTAACTAGGGTAAAAGTAAATAAAAAGGCTAGTCTCATGGTGAAAACTTGTTTGATGTACCATTAGATGGGGGTGTTCAACCTTCTTCAACCATAGCTCAGGAGACCACCAATGATGAACTTATCTATGAGTCTAAGTTTAGTTTTGAATAATAATAAGCTATTGATTGAATCATTTAGGAGTTTCCAATAGTTTTTGTTACATGGCCAAACCTTCCATTGGGATACTCTAATTCTTCATGTCTAGGCTAAATTGAAGAGCCAGTCTTAATAGAGGACTCTAATATTGCCACCCAGTTTAAATCTTTTCCCACCATCCTTGAAGATGGTTCAACCTTTCTAGTGAAAGATGTGATAGAGGTTAATATCAGGTCCCTAGATGACCCTAAGTGGATCAAGCTAGGAACTTCCCTTAATGAGAAAAAGCATGAATTTCTTATAGCCCATTTGATGGAGTTTGTAGATATTTTTGCATGGGGATATTTTGACATGCTAGGTTTGGACCTTGCCTAAATTCTACACCACCTTGTGGTCAATCCTAATGCTAAAATAGTAAAACAAAAGTTTCATAAGATGTATCCTCACATTGCTGTATTGGTAAAGAAATAATTGGAAAATCTCTTAGAAGTAGAATGTATTTAATCCATTGGTTACTTAGAATGGATATCTAATGTTGTACCTATTAGAAAAGATCTTGAAAGAATCAGAATATGTACTAATTTTTGAGAATAAATGAATCTTGCCCTAAAGATGAATTTCAATTGCCTAATATTGACATGATCATCAACTCCATAATGGGTTATGAAATACTTTCATTAATGGATGACTTTGTAGGATATAACCAAATCAGAATAGCATCGAAGACCAACATAAAATAGCATTCACCACTCCATAGGGAACATTTTATTATTAGGTTATGACATTTGGTCTTAAGAATGTAGGGGCCACCTACCAAAGATCCATGACCATCATATTTCATGATATGAAGCATGATATTATTGAAGACTATGCTGATGACATTATTGGCAAATCAAAGACTAGGGCCAATCACCCAATAGTGCTATACAAAATATTTGAAATATTACATGAGTATAAAGTTAGACTTAATCATAAGAAGTGTATATTTAGAGTCACCTCAAGAAAATTTCTAGGCTTCATTGTGTCTCATCGAGGCATTGAATTTAATTTGACCAAAGTCCAAGCTATAATAGAGATGAAACCACCAACTACTTTGAAACATCTTTGTAGTTTGTAGGGAAAGATCTAATCTATTTGATGATTCATATCTCATTTAGTAGACAAGTGTCATCCATTTACACATATTTTGAAAAATGGAATTGAATTCCACTCAGATGATCACTACCAAATAGCTTTTTATTAGCTAAGATATTACTTAGCAAATCCACCTATTTTGTTGCCTCTTATGTTGGGAAAGCCATTCTTGTTGTATCTATCAATTATTGACAATGCCCTGGTGGCACTTTTGGGTCAACATGGCTCAACATGATGATAATGGAAAATATCATGTCATGTACTATTTAAGCCATACACTAGTCACATATGAACATAATTATATGCCCATATAAAAATCGTATTTAGCCATGGTCTTCATAGCTTAGAATTTATGCCATTACATGTTAAATAATAAGACCATGGTTATTTTAAAAGTAGATCCACTCAAGCATCTACTATATAAAATAGATTTACAGGGTTGTATGTCCAAGTGGATCATGCTTCTAAGTGAATTTCATATTGAATACATCAATAAAAATACATTATGGGGAAAATTATTGTAGATAATTTTTTTGAAACACCCCTTGCTAATATAGAGCCACTGACATTACAATTTCTCGATGAATCCATAATGACTATCATGGACACACCTCTTAAGGAGCAACACTAGAATTTATATTTTGATGGATCATTCACAACACATGGATCAAGGGTAGGCCTTTTATTTATTACACCATAGGGGGATCTAATCCATAAATCATTCAAGATTAGTTTTCCTTCTACTAACAACATAGCCTAATATGAAGCACTTGTTGTAGGGATTCTCCAAGTGGTACAATATAATGTATCTCATCTCAAGGTTTATGATGATTCTTAGTTAAACATCAATCAAGTTATAAACCATTTTTAGACCAAAGATGACAAGCTAGTTCTATATAAGGCCATGATCGATACTCTCAAATAATAAATTTTCAACATTTAGTTTGAGCATTTACCAAGGGTAGGTAACAAAACTACAGATGTTATGGCCATTATTGGATCTTTGATTCAAAAAATAGACATAGTTAAAGAGTATCAGTTCCTTTTTCATAACTTGCTATCACCAACTCATGAGCCTTCAACCATCATGATGATTTGTGATATTATTGGTAATAGTTCTATCTAGTACTCAAACCTTTACAACTACCTTCACGACCAAGTTTTATAACATGACCTCTCCTAGAAACAAACTGAAGCCTTCATCTACCAAACCACTCATTATACATTACTTGGATCAACCCTTTACCACCATAATTTGGATAAAACTCTACTTCATTATTTATCTTTAGCATAATTTATGCTAGCATTATGTGAAGTTCATGAAGGCATATGTGGAGCTCACACTAAAAATATCATCTTATCTAAAAATCTCTTATGTACTAGCGATTATTGGCCCATGATGGATGTAGATACAACTATTGATGCAGTGGATTGCACTTGGGGCAAGGAGGTTGAGCTCCAGCCTTCTACACATAATAATGGAAACTCCCCTCTCACCTATGGGACTGTCGAAGCTAGAGGGGAGAGTCTCTAAGTAAGGGATAGCTCCCTTTGATGCATCTAATTTGTTTTAGTAAGTGATAACATACATACATATATATATATATATATATATATATATATATATATATATATAATGGGGGGGATGAAAAGGGAGAAAGATTGCAGGAAAACAAACTACTCTAGAGGAGGTGATGCACCAAAATGATCTGACCTTCTCACACTCACACTTAAAATCAGACAAACACATACATACACTTCAAACTAGAAGAAGGACCAAGTTGTAAGAAACTCGACAGGGAGGCTTTAATGGAAACTACAAAAAATAGAGATTCACCAAAGGTGCTATGAAAGGCACACTGTATGGTAATTTCTTCTATTTCTACACTTCCAAATATAGCTCTCCTTGTTAGCTAATGGCACCTTATAGACACCAAGTATGTTGGTGTTGAACCTGTGGAAGCTTCAAGAAGCAATGACTAAACACAAACTAACACTCAGACATACACAGAGATATCTAACTAGGGCAGAGGTAAAAAATGCATTTATTGATTCAGGTGAAAATTTGCTAGGGCTACACCTTACAAATGTGGAAGATCATTCTCAAATGAAAAGTCTCCAATATATAGAGGAAGAAAAGAGGCCTTTTGGCACCCTTTTTAAAAGTGACCCATGGTAGGCACTATGTCAACCACTGAAATGACTTCTTGAATGGACACCTTCCTATGTCACTTGGATTGCTTCATCTACTTTTGTGTGATGGCCATTGTACTGTTAAGATTTGAATTTATGATTCATGCCATTTTCTTGCTTTGTAGTGTATATTGAAGAAAACCAGTCACGTCGATCACTGTTGTGCCTCTTTGATGACCACATGGTAGGCACTGTGCCAACCACTGAAATAACTTCTTGACACCTTCTTACATCACTTGGATCGCTTCATCTGCTTCTACATGATGGTCATTCTACTATCAAGATTTGAATTTATGAACCACACCATCTGCCTACTCTTTGTTCTTTGGGATCTTTGTCCTTTTTCACTCTTTTGACCCTCAGGGGTGATCTTCTGGTAGGTCACTACATTCTTTAGGCTCATTCCATGGTTGGCACTTAGGAATTTAAAAACCAACAACTTTTTCATAGCTTAAATTTGATGTTTACACACCCATCACCCTTAGACTCTCCTTTGGCTTCCTGCTTTTCCCCTTTTCACTAAGAGTGCATCCACCCTTGACACATGTTTTAGTCCACTACTTGGGCAATTAGAAGACATTTTGAAATGTGAACGTTGACACGTGGCAACTTTTCCTGAACTGATAATGAGACATGGTAGCATTCGCTTACATTAGAGGGCCTTTTGAGAGTCAGGTGGAAGTTGACATGTGGTCACTTCTATAGGGCCCTTAGTTGCCTTAGAGAAACTTTTGGGCCTTTTTCTTGTTCTTAGCAGATGCTGACACTTGGAATGCTCCACTTAGCTCTTAGAAATGTATTCGAGCCCACCACAGTCTTTTTTGAAGCCAACAAGAGAAACCCATAGATGTTTCCACCTATCAGCTTTCACTAAGCCCTATAGGGGACACGTGGCACATTCTACTACTCCTAAAAATCATGTTGAAGTCCTTCGCAGTTGCCACTTGGTGCTTTTCGCACTCTGGCTTCCTTGGTGTAAAATTTGACATTCTCGGGCCCGTCACCATCCTTGGCAAAGTTCATCAGGCCTTTTTCCATGGCTTTTCTACTTTGGTCCCTTTGGCTGCCCTCTGCAAGGTATTTTTTTTTATCTTGAACTACCCTCTGGCTATAGGGAATACCCTTGAACCAAGCCATTGAACCAACCTGTTGAACCAAAATTTGGTTCAATAGTTTAATGGTTTAAGGCTGCGCACCGAGCCAATTGAACCATTTGCTATGAACTGAAAGCCACTTGAACCGAAATGGTTGAACCAATCCATTGAACTAATCATTTGAACCTACTAAAGTGTTAATCTGAAGTGCCAAGGCATTGAACCAATGCATTGAACCAATCCATTGAACTGGTTCAACAGTTTAATGATTCAACAGTTCAAGTGACTGTTGAGCCAAGATCATTGAACTCTTTGCTAAACCAAGTGATGAACTTAAATATTGAACCAAGGCTTAAAAATGAAGTGATGAACTTGAAACGATGAGCCAAAGCTTGAATCAAGATTGGTTGAACTACCAATTGAACTAAGCACTGAACTTAGCTGATTGAACTGCCAATTAAACCAAAGCTTGAAATGAAGTGATGGTTCAATGGTCCAAAGATGCCAACCTTCCTTGTGAATTTCTTTAGATGAAAATCCAAAGAAGCTTTGTAAAAATTTTCCCTTTTTACCTAGTTCTTCAACTATTGAAAGAAAACCTGTAGAGTCCTTAGAAAACCAAGCTCTGTAGAGTCCGTAGAAATCACCAAATTCATACAAAATAAAAAAATGAATCATCCTAGAATAGTAGGGGAAAAAGGGGACCAATTTTTGGCCTGTTGGGAAAAAAATGGTCAACAACAACTACATATGTAAATAAGTCTGAAAAATGTCAACAATATGCTAATTTGATTCATGCACTAACAAAGACTCTAAAACCAATGTTGATAGCATCGCCATTTACTACATGGGGCGTTAACCTCATTGGGAAGATTAATCACACCTCATCTGATGGCCATAAACATATCCTTATCACCACCAAATATTTCACTAAGTGGGTTGAAGTTATACCCCTCACTTATGTGACTAGAAAACAAATTTCCAAGTTCATCTTCAACTATCTCATTTGTCATTATGGTATTCCCTCTGATATTATATCTGATAATGGAGGATCCTTCAAGAAAAAGGATTTCAACAACCTATGTGTTAAATACAACATCACACAATATTTTTCTATGGCATATTACCCTTAAGGTAATGGCCAGACTGAAGCATTGAATAAAACCATTGTCAATATTCTCAAAAAAATTGTCAATGATGCCAGTCATGATGACACCTTCAGATATTTTGTGCCCTTTGGGTATATCATACCATTCACCATACCCCCACAAGATCCACTTCATACTTACTTGTTTATGGTATTGAAGCCATACTTCATATTAAGGTTGAGTTAAATTCACTGCACATATATTTCAAGCATGTCCTAGATGATCATGACTATTGAGTAGCTCACCTGCAAGAGTTATACCTACTTGATGAAAAATGCACTACACTTGACAATATTTATGAATATTAGAACTAACTCAAAGGCCACTATAATTAACACATCAAGGATAGAGCATTTGAACTTGGTGATCTTGTTCTTAAATAAAACCAAAAGAATACCACATCTAAGAAGAAGCAGAAAGATAAATTCAAACCAAAGTAGATAGGGCCTTTCATCATTAATGTAGATTATGGATCAAGAGCATACATTCTCACCACACTATATGACCATGAACTAGATGAGCTAATGAACATTATCCACTTCATGTAGTACTACTCTTATATTACTTAGTGTATTATCTATAAGGATCATATAAATTTGTATCATTTTGTTAATATTCTTTGTATAATACCTGTTTACTGACCTATCATCCTAACAACCTGTCACTTTTCATATCAGATGTCTATTTCACCATATCTTTCCCCATCAATCGAGTTTATTTTTCTCTCTCTATCTAGCCCTATAACCTTAGTTCCATTTTATTTGGTTCCACTACCACTTTAAACATGAGCATTTAGATTGGGTTTCATCAATTGTTTCATAGATTCTAGATAGAGGTAGTATTTTGGAGTAGTATGATAGACATTTGGCATTTTCATCCTTCATTTTATTTTTTCATTCTCTTTCATTGTCTTGATCCTAATTATAACTGCCTATGGGAAAATTAGTCTTAGTGATCTATGAAATTATATCTTGTTAATAACCACCTATGGTTAAACTAGGGGAAACACTTGTATTTTATGCCTTGACCATACCAAATAGTCATTTTCTATGTTGTACTATGCCTTTACACCAACTATGCATGTTTATATTGAATTGACTGCTACACTAGTTGAACTCCTCCACTATAAGGTAGAACTATAGTGACTTGAAGTCCTACTCTGGGAGTATGTAGGCATTGCTCGATACTTTTTGAGGTCAACTCAGTCACCCTAAGTCATTCTCTCACTTTTTTGTAACCTAAGACATGCTCTCACCATTTTATGAGTAACCTAAGCCACACTATCACCATTTTGTGAGCAACCTAAGTAATACTCTCACTATTTAATGAGCTTGAACCATTTAGTGTCTTATCATTCTCAATTGAGATGAGATACTCTACAAATTCCAAAAAAATTTTGTAAAACCATTATAAAAAACCAAAAACATTAACCATTTCTATACATTAAGGATTCTATAAACCCTTACTAAGTTATAATAAAATCACTTATCACTTATTTTCCCCATCCTTTTTTTCCTTTTCTCCCATGTACTTTTCATTTTGTAATACCATTCCCATTCTTCTATCACATCCATTCTATTTTTTCATTTGTTATCATTTTCTTCCCATTTCTAGGGAGAACTACATTTGGCCTACAATTTTTATTGGATATATCATCCGTGGAACTATGTAGGCAGTGTCCACTTTCCTAGTGCATATGGAGACAACTTAGCTACCCCTTTATTTTCTTCTATTCTCCCATTTTGTTAGGTGTTTAAGTTATCACCTATTTTTTAGGGGTAATGTTCATGTGGCTTAAATTTAAGTTATTTGATTGTTTGTTTTTGCTTATTTATTTGTGTATGCCTTTTAATTTGCTTTAAGTATTTTTTCCTTGATTTAGTATACGTGCATTCATTGGGTGATTCCTTGCTTGTATTTACACTTGAATTCATTCATATTTATATGTATATATTGGCATCATGGTTTCTATCATTAGTGTATTGTTTTGTATTGAGTATTGAATTGGAAGAGTCAGTCTTTATGCATATTTCAGCCAAGTCCTCATGTTGTTATACCAAGATACCTATCGACATGTGTTACAACATACCTTATCTTCAAAAATTCTATTAAACAATGGAAACATTGACATCTCTTTAGCACTGGCATCCTAATCATATCCCAAATAGAGTAATTAAATGACAAACAAATTTCAACCTTTGTTAGTTCAAAATAGCATCTCCCTACTAACAGGTTATTCCAAGTCATCATTATCCTCTATATCAGGTTATCATCATCATGTCTTCACTCATCAACCAATCAATCATGTTTACCAAATTAGGGTCCAATGATTATACCCACCTATGGGTAAATCATTGTACACCATCCCACCTATATTTCTCAATCATTATAACCACCTTTCAACAAATCATTATGTTCTCATCAACTTTACTTTATTTTTTCCCAAATAGGGGCATGTTGTTATCTTGTTTGTCTATCTTAACTAGGGTATCTCCATCTTCTTAATGATTATAACTACCTTTGGGCCAATCATTATGTTATCATACCACATTGCCCATATTGAGGTACAATACTTATAATTACCTTTAGATAAACCATTGTACACCATCCCACTTGTATTTTAAATTCTTTTTACTACTTTTTCAAACTCATTATGTTTTTGCCCCATCATTTTCCTTTCTTTGGCCCCCTTGTTTCACTTCTTTCTTTTTGAGGGACCATTTGCTGACCTTTCCTTATGCTAACCATTCCCTCAAGGGGGAATAATATAGTTGGTTCATCATCATTGAAGTTTTAGGCATACACAACCTTTCATTTTTTGAGAAGACATTACTATGCCTATATCTTGAAATTCCTTCCTAAACAAGGGGCAAATGTAAACACCTAAAAATGGCCATTAATGACCATTAATCAGGCTTTTGATTAATTTCCACCAAAGTGCATAATTTGGCCTAAAACACATTAAAATATTTGAAATTTATATATTAAAGTGCCAATTTTGGCCAAAGTATCCCTAAATGGGGAAATTCATTTTATAAGCCAACTAACTTTGATCAAATCATTTTGAGTCAAAATTCCAACATTGCACCTAGGTGCCTTAGATTGCTCTTTTCTATCAAATATATTTCATGAGATATGTGCCTATATTATTTGGTTTTGATAACATCCTAAATAATATAATGGATCCAATACATCTAACATATCATCCTAATTCCAATCTAGTCAAATTTTGGGCCAATAATAAGACATTCTGACCAATTTGAGTAATTTGTGCATAAAGAGCCAAGGTTTGTATCAAAGTGACTAATAATGATTAAAGATAATTAATTAAAATAATAATCCTAATTGATAATTTCATAGATATTTTTGAATATTTCTTTTTGTAAATGAATATTGAATATTTTCATCATTGACATCATTTCTTGGGAAGACATTCCTAGGCTATAAATGCATAAAATATCAGGATTAAGCCACCCCATGCCTCATGAAGATCCTCCATGACTATTTATTGCCTCTCTATCCAAAATATTTATGAATACATTTATTGATTTTTGCCTCAAAAATTGAATTAATCCTTAGCCACACATCTTCATCTTGAAATGGATGGTTCAGGTTGATTCTGACCATTTTGCAAAATCTATAAATAAGAGGCCTTACCTATTAAATTTTAATCTCTCATGTACCAAAATTATAATTCCTAAATTAATTAATAATAATTACATTTTAGTGTTATAATTCCTAAATTTTGAGCCAAGTTAAGCCAAACCAAAGCCAAACATGGTGCCAAGGAGAGATAGAGATAGCCACATTTCATTGATGTAGACTTCATGAGCACAAACCAAGCAAGCCACTTCAAAAATCTATTTGGAGCATCAAAATAAGGTGAAATAAAGTTTATTTTTCATTTTAGTTGTGCTTTCCATTCTAGTATTGTAAACCAAGCTCCCCCTAAGATAAAAAATTACTTGTTATCTTTTTTCCCTACTTTTCTCATTTGCTCATTTAACTAGATCATAGTAGCTTAGATTTCATTATAAATATCTATCTAGATTAGTCTGTATCTTAATTATTGATCATTATTCACTAATAATTAGCATAGACACTAAAATTTCATAAAAAATTAGACCATGATGGTTCCCAACCAACAATTAATATAAATTAATAGGTACAGTTAAATATTGCTTTGTTGCTATTTCACCATAGGTAACATTAAGTTACCACAATCTACTACTCATGCTTTAAATTCATATAATTCTAAAATGATAAGTGTTTTTTAACACTAAGGATATTTTTGGTAGATATAGAGGCATAAACACTATCGATGTAGTGATATATAATCTAGTTGCAACTAATATGGTCATTTGGACAATTCCAAAACCATTTACATTATTCCAAACAAAACCAACCTAGTATAGGGATAATGAGTTTTGTGATTATCATTGAGTTAAGTGTCATTACATTCATATATGTTTGTATCTTATACATTTTATATAATATTTACTAGAGATTAGTGAAATAGAGTTAGACAATGTTGCTCCAACATCTAATAAAAATTTGATTATTTAACAAAACCCTTTTCTACCACAACTCTAATAGCTCAAATAAAATTAGTGCTAAGAAAATCAATGGAACCAAAAATGGCCTCCTAATAATCAAAATCAAGGGACAAATCAACAATAATATAAAACTAATCATAATCACTATCAAGACACCCATTATAACAAAGTTAGCTATAGTAATGTCCCATAAAACTACAATGTTTTAGGTTGCATTACTAACAGTCATATAAAAACTATAAAAACTATTGTTAAAACAACAACCAACAATACATAACATTCAACACCTTCCATTTTTTGACATCCACCCCAATATGTTGGTAATCCTCCTTTGGATTGAAATATAATTAATTTTAATTAGTGCTCAAGAGTTACCATTCCAGGCCCTCATTCCCCTTCTTCAAATTATAGTAACCCCTTCAACTCAAGGTTGCATATTTTTAACTCAACATTCTAATGTTACAATCCAAGCATATTATTATCCCAATATTCCCATTCAAGCCATTATGTGTCAAAATACTAAACCAATTACTTATATTAATTAAAATACATATGATCTTATGTAATAACTACATAAATCACTAGTGTAGATTACTATCGTAGATCTCTTACATATGTTTGACATTTACAAGAACATATTTTATGATCTTTAGATCCAATACAATGTCTCTAATGACATTAATATTAATAAATTACAAGTGATTTTAGGTTATTTATCTCTAGGCCAACACCTTACCTTTAACCAAAGTGATATGTCATCCCTTGGTCCTCTCCACAATAATCTACTTTACAATAAGTAGTCATTTCCAAACATAAGATAAGCATGTCCTCATAGACAATGGTTTGGGTTCAAATATTGTATCTTTGATGCTGCCTAAAAAAAAGGATAGATTATGATGGATATTTAGATGGACACTATTATCATTAAATCATATGAAAATGAGGAGAGGGAATCATAGGGAACCATTTGCTTGAATGTTGTTGTTGGGCCTCTAACCCATGATACCCTTTACCATATTCTTGATCTATAACTATCATATAACTAACTCAATGGGTAACCTTAGATACATGAATTAAATGCATTACCTTCCACTCTACATCAATTCATTAAACTCTAATTTATAAATTGGAGGTCACCATTACTAGTAATTTTCAATTTTATTAATATTATAAACATTTTGATGTAAAATATGAGAGCTATAATTATCATTTTGTCCTAGATAATGTTCCCCAAAAAGATAAACATTTATCCTTTCAACCTCATGAGTCAAATTATGTGGATCCAAGCCCCCTTGCATATACTTTGTTTGCACTACCTCCTCAAATATCATCCCATTTTACCATTAGATATAAATACCATGGTGAATACCAAATTATTAATTATTTTCACATATCCAAATTTCCTAAATTTTCTAAATCACATGGTAGACCCAAAGTGCAAAGTGTTAGAAGGGAATAGTGAAAAAATGTTGATTCTTGCCAAAAATGACCTATTAATTTTGTCAAAACTAATTATCAAAACTAGGAACAACTCAAATTTGATGATTATTCATGGTTGTATAATGATGATTTCACCTCTTTATACCAAAATAAAAAGCACCATGTTCCAAATAAAATAATGGATAATCAAAATTACGAAGGTTAAGGCCTAGGGTCAAACCAAAAATGTCATTTTTATCCTATCTAATATAAAACATAAAAAAAATTAGGTATTAGATAAAAATTACCTATGGGTGATCCCTTCGATCTTGAGAGTGATGTCACTTTAACGTCTAATGATGAAGATTCTAGTAATAACATAGAGTCCTATTATAGAATCTATTATGAGTTAGTCAATACTAATTTTTTTTTATCCTATTACCATTTTTACCATTAATTCTATCAGTTTTAATTACCCTCTTTTCCTCCATCACACCCAATTGATTGATTGGGACCACCAAGATTCAATTATACCATTGAATGATTTCTAAAATGACAAGGCACTTTACAAATTCATGGGCCTTAGAAATGGTTTTACAATTGGTGATCATAAGCAAGGATTTGATATTAAATTGGAAACTACTACTTGTTTTAGAGATTTAATTAACTTCATTGATCATAAAGATAAATAAAATAAAACATTGAGGTCTAAAAGTGAAATCTTCTTTGAGGCACTTTTGGACAAGGAAAATAGTAAATAAAAATACATGTCCTATGGTGAAAAAGTATTTCATGTGCCTTTGGGTGGGGAAGTTTTCCCTCTTTTTAATGAACCCCATGGTGCTCCTAACCCCTAAATATCATGTGGGTCATTAATCTATTTATAAAATTGGAGGGTATTTGAGTAATTAGTTCAAGAATTCCTACATACATTTGTTTAATGGCCTTTACTAGCCTTTGGTGATTCATATTACTCTTACATGGGTGAGATTAATGAGTTAGCTAAGCACAATAAAATAAAGAATATTAGTGTACCTCATTTCCAACTATTATATATGATAGTTACACATTTATTATGGAAGATAACACATAAGGAAATATTAGAACACCAGATGATCTGAAATGGATCAAACTTGAAGTGTCTCTCACTAAAGAGGAACATGATATCCTTACTACCCTCCTTCAGGAGTTCATTGATATTTTCACTAGTATTATTCATATATGCATGGTTTAGATCCTTATTTATTTATACACCATCTTGTTGTATGCTCAAATGTAAATCCAATAAATAATATGAGAAAAAATTATCCTCACATTGTCATACTAGTAAAAAATTGAATTTGAAAAATTATAGGGGTATGATGTATTTGTCCATAGACTATTCATAATGGATATCCAACATTGTCCCACTTATAAATAAACCACAAGGAATCAACATATATACAAATTTTAGATATATAAATAAATCATGCCAAAATTATGATTTCCCTTTGACAAATATTTATATGATATTAAATTCCATAGCTAGGTATGAGATGTTGTCTCTTATGTATGGCTTCTCAAACTATAATCAGATAGAAATAACACCTAAATATTAACACAAAAAAACATTCATCACTCCTCGGGGGAAATTATGTTATCAAAGGATACCATTTGGTCTCAATAATGTAGGTGCTACATACCAATTTCCAATCACTATCATCTTCCATGACATGATGAATGATATTATAGAATATTGTGTGGATAAAATTATGGTAAAATTCAAGACCAGAGTAGGACTTATGTAAGTGTTAATAATTATCTTTGAATATGTACATCAAATATATATTAAGTTAAAATTACTTATAGATTAATTTTTTGAATCAACCTAATTATATACCAAACCACTCCCTTTCACTTTCCCTAACGAGACAATATTGACTCTAGATGAAACACCTTCTGGATCTCAACAATAGGCACTATATTTTTAAGGTTCCTATACATATCATAAATCTAAAACTGAAATTATATTCATAACACTAAAAATAAATCATATTCCTAAGGATTTCCATGTTGGTTTCACTTTTACCAAAAATATGGTGGACTAAGAACCACTCATTGTAAGGATTTACGTAGTAGTATAATGGAATAATAAGAATTGCATGTTCATGGGGATTCCTAGTTAATTATTAATTATGTGACAGATCAATAACAAAAAAATATGAAAAGTTTAATTCTAAAGAAATCATGGTGTAGAACCAAAGGTATAAATTTAAACATATCTATTTTGAGTAGATTTAAAGGGTTAGTAATAGGATAATAGTCATAATGGTAATAACTAGCTCATTGATAATAATCACCGATCATGTCTGAGATTACAAATTCCTTATTGAACAACTTATAAAACCAACTTATGATCATTAAACATACAAAGTGATATATGATATTTTTGGTCCTATCTCACCTTATTATCATCATTTATATGATTACCTCTATGACCACATCCTTCCTACCAATATTTACTACAATCAATAAAAATCCTTTATTCACAATGCTTCCCATTAAACTTAATCAATGTTATGCTCTATCTAAGATCTTATGATGTAAATATAATTTGTTGTTTAATATTAGCATAATACATATTAGAAATTAAATACGTAAATGAAAGGATTTATGGGACCCATAGTAATTTAATGGTCCTTGCCAAGAAATACCCATGAACTAGGTATTATTAGCCCACTATGGAAGTATATGCATACACATATGTCAATAAATGTGTGCCTTGTAAAAATCATGCTAGCCTAATTCATGCACTAGCATGAGAAATTTATCCAATCACTATTCCTTGGCCACATTAAATGCGGAGAATTGATCTTGTAGGGAAAATAAATATTACTTATTCATATGGCCAAAAACACACTCTCATTATAACCTAGTATTTTACTGAGTGGGTCAAAATAACTCCTATCATTTACATAATTGATAAGAAAATTTACAAATTCATTTTGAATCACCTCATCTAGCACTATGGCATTCCCTCTAATATAATTTTTATAATTTAATGTCATTCAAAAATATGGATGTAAAAGAACTATCTACTTGATGCCATGTAAAATAATGATTTTCCACTCCTTATTTTCCCTAAGATAATGGCTAAGTTGAAGCATATAACATATCCATCATCAAGATTATTAAGAATATTTTCAATGATTTTATATATTATTGGAAATTTAAATTAGTTCCCACCCTCTGGGCTTACTATACCAATACCTAAACCCCCATAGAAACCACACCATACTCCCTAATTTTTGGAATTGAATCTATTCTCCCTACTAAGATTGAGTTACCTTACGTGTGCATTTAATTTCAATATATCATAGATGATGAGGAGTAAAGAGTATCTCTGTGATAGTAACTACAACTAATTGATGAAAAATAGGTAGCCACCTTGAGTAATATCCAAGCATGTCATAAGAAGTTAAATCATAGCTATAACCAACACATCAAACCCAAATATTTTGAACTTGGTGCTATTATGCTAAAAGAGAATCAGAAAAATACTAATGTAGAGTGTGAAAATAATGGAAAATTTGAGCTTAATTGGTTAGGACCATTAATTATTATGGTTAACTATGGGTCTAGAGCATACAGGTTAGCTACACCATATTGGCAAGAGCTAGATGATCACATGAATATTATGCATCTCAAGCACTTTTACACTTGATTTGATTAAATATTATCTATGAGTGTCCTCATTTTAGGGTATGTCCTATCATATTAAATTAATTTAATTTTATAAATACATATTTACCTCTCTTTTTACACCATTTTAGTACCATCATGATCTTTATTTTGGTCTATAAGTACAATAAATAGATTTAGATGCCAGATTCAAACATATATTCAACAAGCAATTCATATTTGGTCATCATCAACAATTCCATGAAGGTAGTATCTTAGAACACTTAGGTATGGTTTTTTTCATAATGGTCCTTAATATTTAATATTTTTCAAAGTCTTATACCATTATTACTACTTTTATATCTTCCCATCCCAATCTATTATTGATTAGTAGTAGCTTTCATTATTGAAGGAATTACAATGGCTTGAGGTCTATTTCAACTATGTAGGAAATGCTTAGTTTTTAAGGTAAACTCAACCAAATTTAATCCACTCTCTTTCTATTTTGTGATAAATGTGAACTCCTACCCAAGGTTTATTTTTAATTTTATAGATGGTTCCTTTATAGATGATTCATGTAAATATACTATTCCAAAAATCCTAAACACTTAAAAATTCTAAACTCCTAAAAAGTTGAAAATGCCAAAAAACACTAAAATTCAAAAAGGGCTTAAATATCCACAGAGATATAAAGTGACAAAATCCTAAGTGACCTCAAATCCCCAAAATAGATATAGACCCATAAAATATTAGAATAGTTTGTCATCATGTTCATTAATGACCCTTCCCCTTGGTACTATTCTACATGGCATTATTTGAAGTCTTGTGTGGGTATCCCTCCCTTTAAATTTAAAACATATCATTGATTTGAACCTATTATCCTATGAAGGTCATTTCAAATAAACATTTTCATTTATTGATTATACTCTCATTTCTAGGAGAACTACATCAGTTGGATGTCTACATAGACTATATAGGTAACACTTAGATACATGGGGTATTTAGGGATAACTTGACCACTCTTATTGCCATATTCATTTCTCCATAATTTCAATGCACTCACCATTTTTCAAGATAATAAATTCAACACTCTTAGAATTTTTTGATCTAATAAATTCAATGCACTCACCATTTTGCAAGCTAACCAATTTAATGCTCTCTCCATTTTTTGAGCTAATCAATTTAATGTTCTTGTTATTTTATGAGGAAATAATATAAACACTCTCTCTATTTTGTGATTCTATCCCATTTTCTTCTATTAATTTCACATTATCTCTTATCATTACCCTTCTTCTTATCTTATTTTATGGGATAACAACATTTGGCTTGAAGTCCAAAATGGACTATGTGGGCAACACTTGGATGCATGAGGTATATTAGGTTAATTCGGCCATCACTTCCCTATTCTTCTTCCCCCCCCCCCCCCCCCCCCCCATGAAAATATTATCCCAAAGCCTTATATGATATTTTTTTCTTAACTTTGGGGTATAACCCAAAGAGTAACTACTTATTTCTAGACACATAAATTATCAACTAATTACTTTATTTATCATTTTTATCATGTGTCTCTTTGTGCTTGATTACTTGTTGGTGAATTTTGTTTTAATTTACTTAGTTATCTTTGTTTTATTACATTATGTTTTATACTTAGGTCTCAATTATTTATATATCAATATTTCAATTTTTATTTTTTCATTTAAATCAAGTTCTTATGCTTATGACATCTAACGTTATCATGATTCCTTTATAATTATGGTGCATACTGTCAAATGCAAAATCAAAATTCAAGTAATGGTGGTCTAAAAGGTAATATTACAAAAATAAATATCCTTATATACTAATATAAAACATAATCAATTGGAAACCATGGATAATCTATATGCTACTCATGATACATATCAATAAATGAGTGTATACAAATTTAATAAACATTTTCTAACATGATCCAATATCAATATCTCATGCCAAGTCATATCATATCATATTTAAAGTATAATAAATGAGATTAATTACATTAAATAATCATCCATATATATAATTTTACTATTATTAATTTGGCCTGTCAAGGCCAAATACCATCCCTACATTAAAAAAATTTCATGTCTCACTTATCTTGGGTATTTTAGTCATATGTTTAATCATCTTCATGTCTTTAACTATCATATGAAGGGAGTGAGTTTTAGTGTCTTTTCATGGTTTTGTCTCACTCTCATCTTATCATGAGATTATTTAGCACAATTTAGTGTATGAAACATATGAATATGTCTATGATATTTGAAAGATGTGTTGAAGACATATACAATCCTATTTGGGACCTAAGGAAGGCTTTGAGGTACTTTTCATAATATTCAGTGACAATTCTCCTTGTAAAACCTTGTTTTTTTCTCAAAAGTGAAGGTTTTAGCCTTAAACTCATAAAATTACACCCTAAAATTCTATTAAACCATTTATAAAACCTTTTAAATACTTTCATATTCATGAAATTACTTTAATTTAATGTTTTATACTTTGAAAAGTCTCTTTTCATGCAATTCAAAGGCATATTTTGGCATTAAAAGACTCCCACATGCTAAATTTACCCATGTAAAGATTTTAAAAGGTTTATTTATTATTTTATCATGCTATGAATTGTTTTATTCCTTGTTAAACCCTAAAATTTGTGGTTCAAGATTTAGTTTTGAAGAACATGCAAAGATAAGAGCCTTTTTGTGTGTTTTCATGTGAAAGTATGGAATTTTATGATCTATTCCATATAGAAAAGCCCTGAATCATGAACAAGAGGAAATTTCAAGTGTTATATAATAAATTAAAGGCAAAAATATTTAATATAGACCCAAAAATTGCTCACATATTTCACCTTTCTTCTTTACACATAGTGAGAGCCCTTCAGGTTTGCAGGTGGTACAACCATGAGAGAGAAAACAAAGGTCTAAAATTTTGACTAGATAAAGTAGTCTCAAGGGGATTCCAACTATAATTAGTTCTAAATTTGTTCCTATCACCTTCATGAACCATCCATTTGAATTTAAGGCACTCGTTATCTCTTCTTCATCTAAGTAGGTAGTCAGTTCTCTATATTTTCTCTTCATCAGGGAAGCATGGTAGAAAATTTCAAGATTGTGGATCTTCTCAGAAACATAATTCCCATTTCCATGGTAGTCACTAGTTATTTTTCACATATGTTATGGTCAGACAGAGCTCACTAAGGCATAATAGTATAAATATACAGTTTACAAGCATGTAAAAGAGAGTTATACGATCCAAGAGAGGAGTTTCAAGATTTCTTAGATTCTTGTTTCAAGGGGTTTCTTTCATGTTTTACTTGCATCATTAAATATTATCAAAGGTTTCTTCAAGGATCCATATTAAGGAATCCATTAATTTCTCTCAATATTTCTCATTGAGTCACTATTTATAATTTAATAAGGGTTTTTAGCATTTGTTAAGAATCCTAACATACTCTTAGGTTTCATTTTAACACCATGAACCTCCTTCAAATGTCCCCAAATTGATACGTCTTATTGAAATTTTCATATTCCTACTTAAGATCCTAAAAATGGTCATGATTTACAAATTTATGATCTTCATCACCTCCATTTTGTTTCATCCACCTTCATTATCTTGTGATTATCATTCTTCACTGTTATAAAGCTTGTCTTTCATTTTATCCTTAGTTTCATAAGTTCCCATCTTCCATTCACATCACCACCTTCCATCTCACATTAATATCATGTAAAAAATATCTTGAAAGATTAAATGGTGTTTAATAAGATTCATGATCATGAAAGTGTGGTTTGTAGACATTAAAAACATTTTTAGACAGTCAAGAAAGGTAACCTACAACTAATACACCAACAGTCAAGACTTTCTCATAGGAAATACAAGGAAAGAGAGACAAGTGAATATCTTATTTAGGGTTTTTTTTCATAAAGTTAAAATGGATCAAGGAAAATTTCATTAATAATACTTTTAGGACATTCTTAATGTTTAATGTAACCACAATTTGTACAAGCACTAGTCAACCTCCACTTACAGCTATGCTAGCAAGAGATGAAGTTAAAGATGCAAAAAACAAGAAACTTTCATGTTGGGAGGGAGAATTGGGATCGATAAGAAATTTAATTAAGGAATAATTCTTAGTGAAATAAGAAGAGGTATGTTGGTGTTATGTAATATCTTTAAACTTTATCACAGTCTATACAAATAGCCTATACACAGTCAAGCCTATGAGGAAGAAAGGCCTATGTTTAAAATGTTGGAGGATAGAGTGTGAGAAGATGATGTTATAAGGTGTTTATTATGGACTTATATTAAATTTACCTTAGGAATGGATCAAACTAAAATAATTTAATTCTCATGAAATCAACACCTACATCTGGGTTAAAAGATCTTAAAAGCATGTATATATTGTGTCAAACTAGGACAAAAGGGTCTTATCACATTTTTTGGTTTCATAAGGTTATTACCATGTCTGGGCAATATCTTGGAATTATTTAAGAGGTTATATCAAACTATGAACTCCAATGGTACACAATACTCAATCATACACCACATAATGACTACCTACAACTATGAAAACATAGCCATATCTCCAAGCTTAAAGAGGATGAGGGAAAATAGTACATGATGGAGTTTCATGATTAAATGATGGATTATCATGATCATGGAAGTTTATTAAGGAAATTATGATTAAATTAGGTAATATCATGAAGAGGGGGAATCTAAAAAATGACACAATCAAGGTCAATTATAGTATTGATACATATAGCCATACTAGAAGTCATTTCCACTCATACATCCATATATTCTCAAAGTACCACTCAAGACCATTCTAGTCAAGGAGTGAAAATATGAAATAACTTATGAAATTAAAGTGACTAATTTGAATATTCATGAATTATTAAACCTACTAAAAAACTATCAAGGGCATGGAGATGAAGGTATAGAGGCCTATACAGAATAAGACAATGTATAAGGCTTAGGAACTTTGTTTGAAGAGAAACATGCTCAAGGAAGAGAAAATAAAGAGGTTTAAAATTAATTAATTGGTATTAAAATAATAAATTAATATTGTAATTATTTATAAACACATATACATCTCATCAACACCACCTACAGTAGTGTTAGAGGCAGTCATATTAAGGTTTTTTGAAGAAATGTGTTGTAACATAGGTTACCTAGGGGTAAAAAGTGACCAATGAAAGATAAAGGTGATGAAAGAGGGATTTTAATATCCAAATAAAATAATTTTTTTATCATGTTAAAACTAAAAACAAAAGGTTAAAACATGAAAACATTGTCCTTTGACATGAAAATATAGTCAAATACAAACATAGTCAACACCTAGTTCTCAGTTTGAGGAAGTTTGAAGTTTTGGAGCCCCTATAGGTGGAATTGGCCTGTAAAATTTCGTAAAAATGGTATTTATAAATTTATAAATATTATAATTCCATTATCAAGGTATTAAACATGATATAAGTGCTCACTATTTTGACATAGTCCCCTGCTTGTTTCATGCTAGTCACTATTGGAGCTATGAGAGCTTATTAGAGGTTTAAATGTTTGGTATAAGGTTAAAAATTAATTTTAGTGTTTTATGAGTATAATAGGGTTATTTTAAGTCTTAAAACACAAATTTATAGGTGATCACACTCCAATTTCAATGCAAATCATGCCCTTGATGGCTAAAACAAGTAAGCAAACATGTATATTGTACTAGTAATGGTGTCACTCATGTGGGTTGAGAGTTGATTAAAAGAATAAGATAGATATTAGAAGATAAATGGAAAATTATAGTGACATTAATGCATATAATTAATAATAATATATTAGGTTAATAGAGTAAAGTCACCAATTTTAAGACTAAAGGCTATACAGACTGTGATTACTTGAAACCCTAGGGTAGTGAAAGGAAGGCATATAGAGCATTTCATAAATTTTAGGATTATAATAAAGAATTATGATCTATATAATAAAATATTTTATAATTTTAAAAATCCTTGAACTCTTATCTTGAATAATAAAGGACTTGTAGACCCCTGCCTAATACAAACACACAGTCATTCCTATAGGTAGTCCTAAGAAGAATGGATATTAAGTGAAATTGAGAATAAAAAGGATATAAAAAGTATGGAAATTAATGGGAATTTTTTTTTTTACCCCTATCACCTATAGGTTCCTCAAACCTTAAAACTCAAATTTCAGTCTTTTAGGCCTAAAAGTTAGTCTTAAAACCTATATGCTCAGACCACTAAGAAGACACTTTCAAACCTTTCCAATAAATATGACATCATGAAAAGGTGTAATGATATGTTATAGGTCATATATGAGGTATTTAAACCAAGGATAAATAATGGAAAGGTCAAATTAGTCCTTTAGAGTAAGTTTAAACTATGCAGTTTAAGACAACCAATCAAATCACCTATTAAAATAATCATATCTTTCATGACAAGGGGAGTTTAGATAAATGATATTATAATTATTTGAGGATAAATATTAAATTATAATCCATGAAGGATTTATGTTGGTTTATGGGTTGAGGTTTATGAACCATCGCTAAGAGTATAAGCATATCTAGAATGCAAGAAAACCCCTACATGTAAATTGTATTACTAACGTATATTTGGACACTCTTCACATGAAAACCCAATATTATTAATAAATTTTATATTTTATATGAAATAAATATTTATGGAAAGAATTTTTGGTTTATAGGTTTGTACTATATGAACCATTGTTAATAAGGTTCACCTCCAAAATCCTCCTATAGAATAAGTTTGAGAAAAATCAAATTTATTATAATAAAAACCTCATGAATCATCAAAAAAACTTTTGAAACGTGAAAAAATTTTGTATAAGGTCTTGTACATGGTACCGTGATGTATGAAACCATACAAACATGGTATAAAATAGAGTTTTTTGAGGAAAAAGTGCAAAATATTGAGGTACAAGGTAGTTTAATGGATTCAAATCCATGAAGAGTGAATTTTGGCACTTTTTATTACTCCTCAATCCCTAATACTCTAACAAAAATATTGGAAATGTCTCTATGAGTTCATTCAAAATAGCCAGTCTATAGATTTGAAGGACAAGATAACCTAGTCAAATAGTTTGACCAATTTACATGTGTTGCTTGCCTAGGAGGACTCATTTCATGATATGAGGCATTAGTTAATTTTTTAAATTCACCATAATTTTAGGTTATAATTGTTTCATACAAGTTTTCAAGATCCATCAAGTGCAATACATTAGGTTACTAGGCCTATTTAGCCAAGTAGGCTTATTTGATCAATCAAATAAAGATGAAATTAGTATTGAAGGGATATAAAATGAGTTTATGTGGAGTTATCATGCAAAATAATTGGTATTTAATTGGAAATTACATTAATATATTTTCTTAAAGTGCTAATTCATTCAAAGGGGGGATAAATAAGGAGTTAACTAATCTTAAGTGTTAATCATGAATTAACTAATCCTTGACTACTAACCAATGGATAATCCATAGTATTTATGCAAGAAGGACATTCACTTAACTTGACCTCATTTCAAGTGGAGATACTTGACAAATATTGGTTTAGAATGCTTCCAAAAGAGTTTTAACAAGTCAAAAAGGGCCCACCACCTTGTTTTTAATGTTAAAAAGATCTCATGCAAGGAATTAAGCATGAAGATATATATTAAAGACTATTTTATGCAAGTTGTAACTAAAAGTAATCCTAAATTGATGATTGGATAAATCTTTCTCCTCTCTTATATGCCACTTTCTATGCTAGTTCTCTTTCACTATATATTCAGGCTTTTAGGCCTAATTTTGGGATCCCTCTCTTAGGGATGACAAAACTCTACCAACATCGAGCTTTATAAACCTCTTGAATAAATATAATGGACTATTTTAGCACCTTTATGATTGAATTATAGTCTGTATATGTTTGTTTATATGTGTAAAAGTATACAAGTCTTCCCTTAAACATGTCCTTACCACACCTATCTATTAATGAATTATCTTTTGTAGGTTACATGAAGTGTCAAAGGGTGGTAATCATATTTTCAGTGTAATAAGGTTGAAAGTGTCTCAAATTAGACCTCTCTCTCTCTCTCTACCTCCAAACTATTATCATCCATCAAGACCTCCATGTGAATCATTATTGCATAAGAAGCATTAGAGTTAGCCTTTCAGTCTATTTTAGATTCATTAATGTTTTATAAGTTCAAATAGAGTGGATGAACCAATAATATAGGTGTATCACCATCAATAGAATAAGATTTCCCTTTTAGTTTATTTCTCCCCCTTTTCACTCCAAAAATCAAGTAGGTTTTAATAAACTAAGAAAAGTTTATATATTCAGAGGAGATAGCCTTACAATTTAGAGGTCTGGTCTAACTACAGGTATCCCACTACCTTAGACCATTCCAACTTTAGTCCAAGATTAAAGTAGATTTGATCAATCTAATTCATTAGGGTGTAGCTTGGGTTTTTGATGTTCTAGCACACCTAGTGCGACCCAAATTAAAGCTATTAAAGTACTCATTTACAACATCTTGATCTTCACAAGTAGTTTCAAGTACTCATATGATCATCATCTCAGAGGTAAATGGTATCTCTTTCTCATAAATTCATTTATATTCATGTTTTTTCTAACTTATGGTAGCTTATGAAGTAAATTTTGGTCTTTCATCTCCTTATCATCAGCCCTATGATCCATCCTAGTTCCAATATGATCCATTTACATATTTTTATGATCCCTATCATCCCTACATGCACCTTGAACAATAATATGAAATCTAGTATGAAGAATATGATATTTATGAATCTCATTCATCTCCTTGACAACCTACCTATCAATCTAATTAGGCATGTCAATCTCATGACATTCCTAATTAGATCAATCAAGTTCCAAGCCAATACATATCAAGCTTCAAACAAACCTTGTTTGGCTATGAGAAATAAACGGTGAACATAGACACTCAAAAGAGCTATATATAGGCAATCCCAAAGCATAGAATTGAGAGCATGAGAGATTTATTTTAGCAAGATAAATAAGTGTGTTCATCTTTTATAAGACAAGTCCATTCAAAATTCAGTGGTAATATCCTTGATATAGGTGGTCTAATTGTAAACATTGAATAGAGGTTAGTTTTTCATGAGATATATCAATTCTCCATTAATTTTCCATTTTATCTTCATGAATATCAAATAAACATATATCGAAACCCTCAATATTCCATCTAGGTCTTGCCAAGCTTTCCTAATTACAAGTCTATCCAAGAGAGACCTCAAAAGGTTGAAGAAGTGTGCTTTGAGGAGGTTAATTTTCATGTGTCATAGTAGAGCATTCATGAGTCTTCACCTTATAATTAGCAAGGATAGATCTCTATTGAGTTTCTTCATGAATTTTAATCTCATCTTACCAAATAAGTTGAGCTTGCAAACCAACATATTTATAAATCAATGACAAATGTAAAGGAAACATAATCTCAATAACAAGTTCCTTCATTCATTCCCATCGCTGTAATAACTACAAAAGAAGAATCTCTTAAACCCATGTTCATGACTTGGAAACAATTATAATGGACCAAGGAGAGAGATTAGTAGTCAAGGAAAAGTCAAGAAAAATCCTAAAGTCATTAAATCTCCAATCCTTCCTCATCAAAATCCCAAGGCCTTTCCTTCATAGAAATATATTCAAGAGAACTTATAGTAGATAAAGGAGGTAAAGGTGATTAAAGTTGAGCATCCTTGTGAGCATAATAAATCATCCATGGCAACACCATTAGATTTATCTCATCTTCTTGAGTATTTTTAGGGGTCTACCATGAAACTTTTTGAGAAGGAGCCTCTTATTTGTGAGGTAAGTGAAGAAGTTTCAGCTGAGGTATATGAAGATGGAAACTACTTGAGTGAGAAAAAGGAGGAGATCATCATTGTGATTGATTTAATATCTTATAATACAAAATAAGATGACTTCAAAGAGGTTAATATTAAGATATAGGATGAGATACAAGTAAAATATAAGATACAAGAGGAAGACACTCCAGTTGAACAAGTTGAAGATGTTTCTAAAAAATTCCTTAGTCATATGGTAGTTACCATTCATCATCATAGCTCACAAGAGCTTGTAGAAGTACTAGAAGTCAAGTACCAATCAACCAATGAAAATAAAGAGCAAGTTGATTTTGAGATCATGCCAAGTCACCAATTGGATGATTAAGATGAGACAAGTTCTAATGAAAAATCTAACATATGCTTCAAGTCTAATGATCATGATAAAAAAAGTGATATGCTTGCTCTTATACCTTCTACCATTTAACTTGAGGAAACTCCAATTGGATTTCAGATTGGTGAAAGCCAATCACTATAATTATTTGATGTCATCAATTTAGGTTATTCTCTACTTACATGTGATTCATTATAGGTTGAGAAAAGTAATTTCATCACGTAAGAATCAATCAGCCCACTAAGTAATCAAATCTAGGAAGTTGTTTTCTGAGTAGATGAATTATTTGAGTCTTTCAGGAAAGGTTATCAGCTTCACACTTCATCTTCAAATGGTTCTCCACTCTTGGAGGTTGAATATGAACTCAAATGGATACAATAATTCATGAAATTAGATCCATCTCTCTTAGAGGCTAGCCTTTCATCCATAATACAAGAACCACATCAAGCTACCCAACATGATCATTAGTAGCTCATTACTCAAGAAGAATTGAGATTGTTCTTACAGAGTACATAGATATGGGAGGAGCATGACTAGGTCTTAGAATCACATCTATAATTCATACACCTAAAATTAATACTAGAAGACCCAGTTTCTTCCCTAAGAGACTATGAATGTGCAAATTCTCTTAGTTATAAGAAACAACTATCAAGATATGGTAATCATGATACAAGGTTCTATGGTGGATAATCTATCTTTCCATTTGACCTTAGAGGAATGATTTTTATTTTAGGTTAGTTTTTTAGTTTTTTTATCTTATTTCAATAAGTAAATAACACAATTAATACTCTGTTTCTATCTTACTTTTGTGTTAGTCTTGTTTTTTTGTTTCCTTAGGTTGGTTGTGTTTACTTCTTAGATTAGGTGTCTTTCCTTATTTTTTTTGTGTGTCTTATTGTTTTTATAGTCAAAAGAGGTGTCACAAAGTTCAAAAGTCTATTTAGTAGTTTAAGAGAGTCATAAAGTCATGTTTTTATGCTTCAAAACTATCATAGTCATGAAAATCTAGTGAGTTCTTTTGACCAGTAGGCTGGTCAACCCCTGCGACTAATAAAAAATGTTGGAAATTTTGCCTATCAATGCAAAATTCCAACCCCTAAACTAAAATAATTTTTGTGTCTCAGTTGTCTTGGGTATTTTAGTTTATTATAATTTAGTGTATGAAAGGTATTAATATGTATATTATATTTTAAAGGTGTTTTGAAGACATATATAATCTTATTTGGGACCTAAAGAAATATCTAAGGTAATTTTCATAATATTTAGTAATAATTCTCCTTGTAAAACCTTATTTTTTACAACTCAAAAATGAAGGTTTTACCCTTAAAATAATAAAATTACACCATAAAAGGATATTAAACATTTAATAAAACCTTTTAAATACTTTCATATTCATTAAATTATTTTAATTCAATGTTTTATACTTTGAAAAGTATTTTCTCATGCAATTCAAAGGCATATTTTGGCCTCAAATGACTCCCACATGCCAAATTTACTAATGCAAAGATGTAAAAATGTTAATTTATTGTTTTAAATTTCTCAAGACTTGTGGTATTCCTTTTTAATCCCTAAAATTGGTAGTTCAATATTTAGTTTTGTATAACATGTAAAGAAAGGAGCCTTTTATGTGTTTACATATGAAAGTAAAGAAATGTACAACCTATTCCATATAGTAGAGTCCTAAAGAATGAATAATAGGACATGGAAGGTGTTATATAACAAATTTGAGGAAAAATGTTTCAATACATGCCCAAAAATGATTCACATACTTCACCTTTCTTCTTTGCACATAGTGAGAGCCCTTTAGGTTTTCAAGTGGTATGACCATGAGACAAAATCAAGGTCTAAAATTTTGGCCAAAGAAATTAGT
Organism: Torreya grandis; assembly: GCA_037957365.1. Classification (NCBI taxonomy): domain Eukaryota; kingdom Viridiplantae; phylum Streptophyta; class Pinopsida; order Cupressales; family Taxaceae; genus Torreya; species Torreya grandis. The sequence continues at coordinate 905,927 of JARHVA010003278.1, read as the reverse complement.
CTTAGATGGATTCTAGATATTTAAATTGGTTCTCAATTTTTTCCTCTCACCTTTATGAACCATACCTTTTAAATAAAGGCATTCACTATCTCTCCTTCATCTAAGTAGGTAGATGTTTTTCTATGTTTTCTCTTGATCAGGTCATCATGGTAGAAAATTTCAAGATTATGGAGCTTCTCAAAAGAATACTTTACATGGTAGTAACTATTTATTTTTCACACATGTTATGGTAATATATATCTCATGAAGGCATAACAGTATAAATCCATAGTTTACAAGCATGTAAAAGAGAGTTGTATGATCTAGGAGAGAGGAGTTTCAAGATTTCTTATATTCTTGTTTCAAGGGGTTTCTTTCATGTTTTATCTACCTCATTAAATATTCTCAAAGGTTTATTCAAGGAACCATGGAAAGGAATCCGTTAATGTCTCTCAATATTTCTCATGGATTCACTTTTTAGCATTTGTTAAGGATCTTATTATGCTCTGAGGTTTCATTTTAACACCATGAACCTCCTTCAAAGGTCCCAAAAATGATATGTCTTATTTAACATGTTCATGTGCCTACTTAAGACCCTAAAAATTCTATTTAAATATATTTTTATGATCTTAATCACCTCCATTTTGTTTCATCCATATTCACTATCTTGTTACTAAATTTCATCAGTGTTATAAATTTTATCTTTCATTCCATCCTTAGTTTCATAAGATCCCATCTTCCATTCACATCACCACCTTCCATATCACCTTCATATCATGAAAAAACTATCAAGATGGATTTAAGGGTGTTTAAGAAGCTTCATGATGATGCAAGTGTTGTCTTAAAACCTTAAAAACATTACTAGATAGTAAAAAAAAGGTAACCTACAACAAATACACCAACAGTCAAGACTTTATCATTGAAAGTACAAGGAAAGAGAGACTAGTGAATATCTAATTTAGCATTTTTGTTCATCAAGCTCAAATGGATCAAGGACAAGTTAATTAAGACCATTTTGAGTATATTATTAATTTTTAATGTAGCCATAATCCATTTAAGTACTAGTTAACCTCCACCTATAGCCATTCCAACAAGAGATGAAGTTGAAGATGCATACAAGAAGAAACTTGCATGTTTGGAGGGATAGTTGGGTTCAAAAATAACTTCAATGAATGTATAAGGATTAATAAAAGAATAATAGGTTTTTTGGTGTTATTAAATATCTATAAACTTTATCATAGTCCTTACAAATAGCCTATACATAGTCAAGCCTATGAGGAAGAAATGCCTATGTTTAAAATGTTGTAATATAGAGTAATGAGAAGATAATATTGCAAGGTTTTGATTATGGACTTAGATAAAAGGTACCCCAGGAATGGATAAAACTATAAATAAGGTAATTCCCATGAAATTACCACTTACAACTAGGTTAAAAGATTCTTAGAAGCATGTATATAATGAGTCAAACTAGGATAAAAGGGTCATGTCATGTTATTTGGGTTCATAAGGTTCCTAACATGTTTAGGGAATACCATGGAATGATGTAATAGGTTATATAAAACTATGAACTCTAACGGTACACAATATTCATTCATACACCTCATAATGACTACCTACAACTATGAAAGCACAACCATATCTCCAAACTTAAAGAGGATGAGGGGAAAATAGTCCATGATAAAGTTTCATGATCAAATGGTGGAGTCTTATGATCATGGAAGTTTATTAAGGAAATTATGATGGAATTATTTAATAGGATGAAGAGTGGGACTCCAAATAATGATATAGTCAAGGTTAATTGTAACATGCATACCTACAGCCATACTAGAAGTCATTTCCACTCATACATCCATATATTATCAAAGTACTGCTCAAGACCATTCTAGTCAAGGATTGAAAATATAAAGTGAATTATGAAATTAGATTTATCAATTGGAATCTTTAATACTTACTAAAAATACTAAAACACTTACAAGGGCATGAATATGAAGGTACACAATAATGTACATAATATGAGAGTGTATAAGGCTTAGGAACTTTGTTTGAATAGTAATATGCTCAAAGAAGAGATTAGAAAGAGGTTTAAAATGACTTAAGGGGTCTTAAAATCATAAAATAATAAAATCATTGTGGAATTATTACTAAACACCTCTACATCTCATAAACACAACCTATAGTAGTGTTAGAGGCAATCATATTGAGGTTTTTTGAAGAAATATATTGTAGCATAGGTTACATAGGGGTAAAAGGTGACCAATGAAAGATAAAGGTGATGAAAGAGGGATTTTAATATAATAATAAAATCATTTTTTTATCATTTTAAATCTCAAAAATAATGGTAAAACGTGCAAACATATTATGTTGACATGAACATACAGTCAAATACAAACACAATCAACACCTAGTTGCCAATTTTGAGGAAGTTTGAAGTTTTAGAGACCTTACAGGTGGAATTGGCATCTAAAAAATGGTAAAATTTGTACTTATAACTTTAAAAATCTAATCAATCCATTTTTAATCTTTATAATGGTCTAAGTTAACACTATTTTGACATAGTCCCTTGCTTGTTTCATGATAGTCACCATTGAAGCTAAGAGAGTTTTTTGAGGATTTATAGGTTTGGTAGAAGGTTTGAACTTCATTGGAGTGTTTGATGAGAATAATAGGGTTATTTTTAGTATTAAAACACCTATTTAGAGGTGATCACATTCAAATTTTGATGCAAACCATGCCCTTGAGGGATAAAACAAGAAAGTAGGCTTGTATACTATACTAGTAATGGTGTCACTCAAGTGGGTTGAGAGCTGTTTCAAGGCATAAGATAGTTATTATAACATAAAGAGAAAATTAGAGTGACATTTAAACATCTCATGAAGAATAATATCTCTGGATAATAATGGAAAGTCACCAAATTGAAGACTAAGGGATATAGTGATTGTGTTTACTTGAAACCCTAGGGTAGTGAAAGGAAGGCATATAGAGCATTTCATGACTTTGAGGATTAGAATAAAGAATGATGATCTATATAAGGACATATTTTAAAATTTTAAACTCCTTGAACTCTTCTCTTGAAGAATAAATGGTCTGAAAACCTCTTCCTAATGCAAACACACAATCATTCCTATAGGCAGTCTTAAGAAGCATGGAGACAAAGTGAAACTTGAGCAATAAAAATAGTTTAAAAGTGATTGAAATGAATGGAAAAAAAATTTGGCCATTTTGGCCCACATATAAAGCTTTACCTATAATTGGAGGAAGAATCCTAACAAGGTCCTAATAAAGTAGAAGATTTAATGGCTTAGAAATGGGTTCAACAATGCAAATGGAGGGATCCAAGAAAGATCTCACAGTGTTCATAAGCTCACAAGGACATGGACCAGAATGATAAAATCTTGGAAACTCATCAATACCTTGAAATATTAAATCAAAATGACATGGGCAAGTTTAAGGACCAGACCATCACCAAGATGTCATGCATAAATGAGTAGACTAGTTCACTTGTGCTTTTCATAAATGAACCTCAAGAATCCTTATAAGGTAAAATATTGCACCACCATGTATTTTTTCATGCAAATATAATATTCCTAAATTTTCATATCTTGATGATTATTTTATATTGATATCTAAACCTTTAAATTCTAGCTTGTTAAGTCTAAGGGGCCAAGCCACCTTACATGTTACATGGAATCAAACTGGTTAGATTGTTTATGTATTTTATAAATGAGTTTAGGAGGCCTTGAATGACCAAAGGATAATTTTTGATCAAATTTATTCATTCATAGAACATGATATTCAAGTTCTATATCTTGATGAACTTGCTATCTCAAGAACTAAGTCCTCAAAGTTAGACACATAGAACAAGATGTTCATTTAAGCATTGAATTCAAGCCTCAAAATAGCCATTTAAATTCAAAGGATCAGTGATAAAAATGTGGAAGTCATGAAAAACACATAGGTCAAGTCACTTGAACATTTTGTAAACACACTTAGAAATCTCCTAAAACTAGCAGATCAAGTGGGCATAATCTTTTCAGTATCAAGAACATCTCTTAAAAATTTGGTACCTCCATGACCTTTTCTCTTCTAGATCCAAGCCTTAAAAGTTGGTCAAAACATGAGAGACATTCATGTAGCATTGATTTAAGCTATGGAAAAAACCATTAGGGTCTTAAATTTGATGGTCATGTAGATGTTAATGATGGTCCCATGGACATAAAATTTGGACGATGGTAAATAGCCATTTGTTTTTAAATATAGGTAAATCTAAGGGCTCGCATTGAATTATACACCTTGATCCAATGTTGAGAACTTGAGTCAATCTGTCAAAGGATTTTAGATGGAAGGAGATTGATAGACTATGTTCATTCATACCAAGGAGATGAAAAATGCATAGGAGGTTAAGAATTCAAGATATGATAGTAGGGATCTATGAGGCCAATGGGCATAAAGATAGGTTGGAGTACTTTGATTGGACTAAGCAATTTTTGATAGATAAAATTGAACCAAAGGGTAGCGCTAGACCAAAGAAAATAGGTATTGTAGGGTCATCCTATCACCATTGGAGCTCAACTAAATTATATTAAAGGGATACATGGATACAGTTAGGTTAAAAGACATGAAGGGACTACCATTAAAGCTTAATATGGACATTTAGATCAAGAGTTTGTGTCATGCAGGGTTCATTATGTGACTGTGTTTGGCATTTTAAAAATGAATATATATGAATATGGTGAAATGTAAGTTCTCAAAAAGATAGAATGTGTCTATTTGAACCTATTTGGATCAAGAAAGGGGGCTATATCATCTATAGGTCTACATTGACATAAATAATAAAGGAAAACTAATAGTTTGAGATTAGTTTTCCATTTATAGTGGACCTATGAACATGGGGACAAGTTTGAGCATGACTCAATTTAAACAAGAGCTACTATTTCAAAGAATGTCACAAAGGCATACAAGTAGACCTTAAAGGTTTCATCTCTAAGACCAACTACATGAAAGGGACCCTTCTATCCACTTTTACATGCCATGATCAACCAATTATGAATAGTTAATAACAAGATAAAATTCTATAAGATTGATCTAATTATTATAACTACATTGATGTTAGAACTTAGCTTGAAACAACTTAACCCCACCATTGCAATAGTTAGGGAGCATTAATGAGGGAATTATGTAACTATGTAATCACCTGATGTAGCCTAGATCAATCAGGATGCTTGAATGAGCATAAATGTAGAGATAGTTTTAATTGAAATTAAGATGGATTCAAGCCCATTGATTCCCCTTTTCAGTGCCAAAATCCCTCTCTATTTATTTCTTTCTCTCTATAAATATAGCCTTTGATCAATTGTTAAACATCCCTAAAGTTGATATGACTAGATTCTATTATAAATTATAATTTTCACCTCTTAGAGTAATGAATAAAGCATTTTGAAATTATTTACTAATCATTGTTTAGTGTTTATTTGGTATGCAAAAGTGGTTATCATATTCCCTTTGTAGGTCCAAGTTTAACCTAAGTGCTAATAAACTTTTCTTATAGGTCATCTAGTGTGTCTTAAGGTTGATGTCTTAGGTATAGAGTGGATAGCTTACTATAAGTGATTCTAATTGATCCTTACCCTCATTTCCATCCTACCTAAGTCCATAAAATTGACCTTTAGGTGAAGAATGTTGCTTGGAAACCATTATAGACATTGCATTAGTTCTATTAATAATTTGAGTGTGATAATGAGTTGAATCTTGAGAATGGATCTTTGAACATTTGATACATCACCATATATTAGAATAGGTTTTAATTTATGCAAATATCTTGAATATGTTCACCCTAACTTGTTTATGTCTTAAAACAAATGTTCCAAACTATCATATCTTAAGAACTAGCCTCATTACAAACCCTAGAGGTCTAGTTTAGATATAAGCATCCCATGACTTTACATCATTCCCATTTCAATCCAGGTATGGTTCAAACTTAAGAAAATATATCTTTTATTGGGTTTTATCTAGATGTCTAACAACAATTTTTTTTTTACATGCTTATCGCTTATAGGTGCCCCAAACCTTGAAACTCAACTTTCAATCTTTTAGGCCCAAAAGCTAATCTTAAGACCTATATGCTCACACCACCAAGAAACTTTTAGACATTTACAAGAAATATGACACCATGAAAATGTGTAATGACATGTTATAGGTCCTATAGGATCCATTTAAATTAGGGATAAATAATGGAATGGTCAAATTAGTCTTTTAGAGTAAGTTTTAAATATGCAGTCTAAGACACCCATTCAAATTACCTATTAAAGTGCTCATATCTCTCACCAAAAAGGGATTTTTGAAAAATAATCTTATAATTATTTGAGGAACCCTATTAAATTATAATACATGACGTATTGAGTTTGGTTAAGGGGCTTATGTTTATGAACCATCACTAAGAGTATAAGTATGTCTAAAATGTAAGCAAAACCCTATAGGGAAAATTCATTAAGTGCATATATTTATGCACTCTTTACATGGGAACCCAATATTTTCATCAAATTTGAAATTTTCTATGCACTAAGGATTAAATATAATAAGTTTTGTTTTGGAGGTCTATACTTTATAAACCATTGTTAATAAAGTTCACCTATAAAACCCTCCTACAGACCAATTTTGAGAAAATTCAAATTTATTTAAATAAAAACCTCAAGAATCATCTTAAAACCTTTTTAAACATGAAATTAACTTATATAAGGTCATGTACATGGTATCATGATGTACGTAGCTATACTGATATGGCACAAAATAGAGTTTTTAAGGGAAAAAGTGAAAAAAATAGAGGTACAAGGTAGTTTAATGGATTCCAATCAATGGAGAATGAACTTTGGAAATTTTTATTCCTACTTAATACATTATATTATCAAAACCATGATTGTAAATTCTTATGCAATTTCATTAAAAATAGGTAGTTTGTATATTTGAAAGACAAGATGACCTAGTCAATTAGTTCAACTAATTTGTAGGTGTTGGTTGTCCATGAGGACTCATTTCATGATATGAGGCATTATTTAATTTTTTAAATTCACCATATTTTCAGGTTATAATGATTTAATATAGGTGTTAAAGATCCATCAAGTGTAATAAACTAGGTTACTAGGCCTATTTAGCCTAGTAGGCTTATTTGATCAATCAAATAAAGATGAAATTGGTGTTAAAGGGATATAAAATGAGTTTATGTGGAGTTATCATGCCACTTATCTAGAATTTAAGTGTAAATTACATTCATATCTATTCTTAAATCTCTAAATCATTCAAAGGATGGATAAATAAGGATTTAAGTGATTTCAAGTGCCAATCATGAGTTAACTAATCCTTGACCAATAATCAATGGATAATCTATAGTCTTCATGCAAGGATATTCACTTGAATTGACCTCATTTTAAGAGGATATATTTGATAAATATTGGCATATCATGCTTATAAAAGAGTTTCAACAAATCAGAAATACCCACCACCTTATTTTCAATGCCAAAAGGAGCTCATACAAGGCATCAAGCATGAAGAGATATCTTAAGGACTATTTGTTGCAAATTGTAACTGAAATTAATATTGAATTGATGATTGTATAACTCTTTCTCCTCTCTTATACACCACTCTATTGGATATTTCTCTCTCATGTCTATATATTTAGGATTTTAGGCCCAATTTTAGGATCCCTTTCTTGGGCATGATGAAACTCTACCAAGATTTAGCTTTGTAAACCTCTTTAATAAATATAATAGACTATTATAAAATATTTATGATTGAATTATAGTGTGTATATGATTGTTTATATGTGTAAAAGTGGATGAATATTCCCTTAAATATGTCCTTGCCATACTTATCTATTAATTAATTATCTTGTGTAGGTTACATGAAGTTTCAAAGGTTGGTAATCATATTTGTAGTGTAATAAAATTGAAAGTGTATCAAATAAGACCTCTCTTTCTATCTCTGAACATTATCATCCATTAAGATCTCCCTAGTGAAAAACTACTACATAAAAAATATTAGAGTTAGTCTTTTAGTCTATGTCAGATTCATTAGTTTTGTAAGAGTTCAAATGGAGTAGATAAACCAAAAATATAGGTATCACCATTAGTTACATGAAGTGTTAAAGGCTGGTAATCAGATTTGTATTGTAATAAAATTGAAAGTGTCTCAAATAATACCTCTCTCTCTCTCTCTCTCTCTCTCTCTCTCTCTCTCTCTCTCTCTCTCTCTCTCTCTCTCTCTCTCTCTAAACTATTATCATCCATTAAGATCTCCTTAGTGAAAAACTACTACATAAGAAGCATTAGAGTTAGTCTTTCATTCTATTTCAAATTCATTAATGTTGTAAGAGTTTAAATAGAGTAGATGAACCAAAAAGATAGGTATCACCATTAGTAGGATATGATTTCCCTTTTAGTTTATTTCTCCCCTTATTCACCCCAAAAATCAAGTAGGTTTTAGGAAACTAAGCAAAGTTGATATATTCAGAGGAGCTAGCCTCATAATATAGAGGCTTAGTCTATCTATAGGTATCCCATAACCTTAGACCATTCCAATGTTATTCTTTGTTTGAATTAGATCCAAGAAATTTTCTTCAACAAATAGTAACTTGGGTTGCTAATAGTTTAGGAACATTGAGTGGGACCTAGATTCAAGCCATTGGAGTACTCATTTTCAGGATATTGATCTTCAAATGTAATTTCAAGTAATCATATGGTCATCATCTCAGAGTTAAAGGGCATCTCTTGTTCATAAATTTAGGTATATTCATGTTTCTTATGAGTTATGGCATCTTATAGACCAGATTTTAGTCTTGCATCTCCTTATCAGCAGCCCTATGATCCATCCCAATTCTAATATGATCCATATAAATCTTATTATGATCCCTATCATCCCTTCATTCACCCTAAGAAATAATATGAAATCTAATAATAGGCCTATGATATTTTTGAATCTCATTCATCTCCTTGGTAACCCACCTATCAATCTAATTAGGCATTCCAATCTCATGACATTCTTGATCATCTCAATCAAGTTCTAAGATAATAAATATCAAGCTTCAAAAAAACCTTGTTTGTCTATGAGAAATATATGGTGAGAATATACACTCAAAATAGCTATGGATAAGCAATCCCTAAGCATGAAATTGAGAGAATGATAGATTTATTATGTCAGGCTAAAGAAATGTGTGAATATTTCATAATACAAGGCCATTCAAAATTTAGTGGTGATATCCTTGATATAGGTGGTCTAATTGTAGACATTAAAGAGAAGTTGGTTGTTAATGAGAAACATCAATTCCCCATTGATATTCCATTTTATCTTCATGAATATCAAACAAACGTATATCACTACCTCAAGATTCCATCTAGGCTTTACCAAGTTTTCCTACTTGGATGTTTATCCAAGAGAGACCTCAGAAGGTTGAATAAGTGTGTTTTAAGGAGACTAATTTTCATGTTTCATAGTATATCATTCAATGTTATTCACCTTATAATTAGGAGGTAAAGATATCCAATGAGTTGGTTCATGACTTTGAGGTTCATCTTGCCAAAAACATTAAGTTTTAAAACCAACATATTTAACAATCAAATGGAATTTGCAAAGGCAACACAATCTTAGAAACAAGTTTATTTTTATCTATAAACCAATACAAACCCCCTATTTAATCAAATATTTTGTAAATGGATATCAATCTCAATTATTCCCCCATACTTAAATAGATAATTAGATTCTGAAATAAATATAGAGTGAATAAAAAACCCTATTTAAACTGATTCTAATTGTAAACATTCACATTTCAATAATGCAAGTAAAACTTAAAGTAGAATTGTAAATAGTGACACATTAATACCAAAGTAACAATAGAGTTCACCTTTTTAGGGGCTACATCTCTGGGTTCACTACAACTATGAACTGATCCATTCATAATAGATGAAAATATAACTTTATGAAACATACATCTATGGATTAATAATATACAATAGTACTAAAATGCGACAACATGAATACTTGATCTGATCAAGAACTCATCTCCCCTTCATCAATAGTTTCTACACATCATCTCTAGAATTTGGGCATAATTCTTCATGCAAGATTAAAATAACTCTCTAAAAATAGGTCAATATCTCATCATCAAGGAATATGACTCAACTCCATAATAGTGATGGGATACGTCAATAAAATAGTATATGAGGATTCCATAGGTATTTGCCTTTACAATGAAAAATAACCTCATTTACAATCATATTATAAAAAACTCCAATGCAAAATATCATATGAAGTCTCATGTAGGAATTTTTCCTTTACAATAGAATGGATCCTTTATAATATGGAATAAAATAACTACATCTCTAAAATAATCCTCCAATATTGGCCTTTAAGAGTGTCTTATAATCCCTTTAAAAATATCCATAAGTTTAAAAAATAAACACTAAAATATTGGCTCAAAAATCCTTACAATGCTAAGAGGATTTGAAGTTGTGTGTGTTTAATAAAACCAAATTAATGACTTTATATACATGAGTCAACCCTCAGGTGTAGTGTCAAGGATGCTTATATTTTTATCAAAGGTTATGGGGTCAAATCGCCTTCTTCCTAAAATCATGCCAATATACACTTTAAATGGAATAACCTCCATTTACATTCCAACTGTCCACCTTTGGTTTAATGGTGAAGGCTTGGAATAGCAATGAGAGTTTAGGGGTTTGATCCTCCACAACCATCTCTTGTTTCATTTGGTGGGTGCAGAATTTAAAGTCTCACATTCATGGGGATAAGGCTTGGAAAGGATTTTTAAAGTCTTATGCCTCTTGATGTTGATCTAGCTTGGCCACATCTCCTCCACTTGATACACCCAAGACTTGTAATTTATTTTTTAGAACCTTCAACTCAGTTTAGGAGGATATGAGCTAAGTCTCATCAAGCTAGAACTTGAGATAGGTTAGAGTTCAAGATGGCATTATAAAGTAACTTAAACATTGTGACTTGGAGAATGTGAATGGTGGCAATCCATGTGGTTCCCTGATGTTTTACCACATGGACCTCTTGATTATTTCCATGTGGACTACTTCTTCACCTACCACTTTTCAACATAATATAATATGATATAAAACTATAGTGTAATTAAAAACATTAAAATTACACTAATATATTATGGTGACAGATTACCCTTCCATCATAGAAGTATGGTCTTCAAGCTAAGATCCCTATAGATGACCCTTTTATAACCATCAAATACTAGAGGTGTACAAACCCATTTTTTTACCATGTGTCCAAAACTTGCCATGTCATCAGTGGACCACTAGTTGACCAACTTTGACCAAAACTTTGACTAACCATATCTAGACCAAATGATCTCTATTTTTTGAATTTTTAATACCATCAAAAATATATCAATGAGCCCTATGCAATGATGATAATTTAAGGAGGATTAGGGACATTCAAAAATGTCCTCTAGATCAAACCTCCCCATAAAGATTTTTTGGCCTCCAAAAGGCATAATCTCTTAATTGTATAAAAATAAAGGTACACCTCCTCCATGAACTCTCTTTACTAAAAAATTCATCTTCCTATACTGATCAAAATATATAGGATCCAAAAAAAATTAAAGTTACTTCTTTGCATAGGGGCAAAAATCTCATAATTAGGGTCAACTCTCCAACTAGGGGCAATGCATCTCTTCTATCCACATCTTACTTCACACATCAATATATATACAGGAGAAAATATAATAGAATTAACTTGAAGTTAATATTATATGAAACTCCAAGTATCAAAAACTATTGCAAAAACTCTAAATACATATTGGATAATTTCACAATAGAGCTTGAAAACCAAAAATGTAGGAAAAAATACTAAGCATGATAAACATGTCATGAAGTATTTCCTAATGCAAGTAACTCCAGTTATGTAATGCCATCTTCTCTCTAACAATGAGGTATAGCTTCTCCACAAAGGGGTTATCTCTCAAATAGGGATAATCATTCAATAATAAGGAAAAATAACATAAGTTTACCCATAACAGTTTCTCTCCTAAAAGCTATCACCAACTGCATTCTATAAAATTCTATGAAGATGGAAAATGAAATCCCTTTCAAACTCCAAGAATTAAACTTAGATAATTTATGAATAGAGATTCTTGACCAAACTCTCCATCTACTGCAAGTAATTAATAAGCAAATATCATAAACATGAGAAGACAAACTATGAATGATAAACCTATCTCAAAGTTCTTCCCACTGATTGATTACTCCAGATCCACTATAAAAGTGGTATATATTTGCCTTCAACATTGGTTAAAAAATCCTCCATATGGTAAATAAGAAATCTCAAAAAGTGTTGACAATGAAAAATAACATGCTTAACAAACTTGTAGCAATGCAAAATAAAACTATCCAAGAAACCATTTTAATCAAATCAAGGGTTATCCCCTTTCATGATTTCCATAAATTAAATATAAGGATATATCACATCAAACATCATTCAATATGAGGTAATGATGAAACCTCTTATTTTTTTGATAAGTTTTGAAACAATTCCAAAATAAGGTACATTCTATTTCTAAAAAACCACACAAGGTTATCCAATCAAACATGGATATCAATCATTATACTATGTATATAGCCATTTTATCATAGATAAGAATTTTTGGAATAGTTTTACCTTCATTCAAAACTATGAACTACTCACTCTATTGAGCAAAGGTTAAATTTTAAACAACCAATTAATACCCAATAAACTGAAGTGCAAAACTTGTTCAACTTCATGAACAATGCCATATTTCCATTCTTTGTATCTTATCATGGAAATTGGTCTTTTCACTTGATTTCTATTTCTAAGGACATAGGTTTTAAAAATACAGTCACTTTACCAAAAATAAAGTCTAAACAACATGATTATCAAAACATTGTGTCAAATACCAATACTAACTTGATTTGTCTCCATACCTTCATCACCTTATAAGCAAGTTCTATGAGAGCAATCTAATAATCTCCCATTCACATAGATTTTGAGGATATACCTATGTTTTACCTTGAAAATAACTTATACTTCACTACATAAAAATGTATAATAATATACAATTCCAAAAATTCTGCTTAATCCAAATAGAAAACTATTTTTACCTTAAACTATGCTAGTATGATAACAAGATCAAATTTGTTGTTACCAAATGTACACCATTGAAAATGCCTAGAATTTAATATAGATGATTCCCAAGAAATAAGGAATGATCCATTTCATAATATCATCTAGCACATACTCTCATCATCTTATAATGATGGTGTGCTTTATCCTCCTATGAATTGATCCCTATAGGACTAGTGGTTTTGGACTTTTCGATATTAGAAGATTATCTTATTCCAATAGATTGGAACGTCTTCTAATTATCCATTGCACTAGTCAATCTTGCATGGTCAAATCAAATATAAGAAAATGAAGAAAAAAAGCAAAACCATGACCACAATCAACTTGCTCTGATACCAAAATTTGATCCATAAATAGATAGGGACCCCCTATTTAATCAAACAGTTTATAAACATATATCAATCTCAATTATTCCTCATACTTAAATATATAATTGGATTCTAAAATCAATATAGAGTGAATAGGAAACCCTATTTAAACTAATTTTTCATTGTGAACATCCACTTTTTAATACTAAAAGTAAAACTAAAATTAGAATGGAAAATAGTGACACATTAACACCAAAGTGATAACAAAGTTTACCTTTTTAGGGGATACATCTTTGGGTTCACTACAACCATGAACCGATCCATTCATAATTGATGAAAGTATAATTTTATGAAACTTACATCCATGGATCAATAATTTATAGTAGTACTAAAATCAGACTACATGAAGACTTCATTTGATCAGGAACTCATCTCCCCTTCATTTGTAGAACTTATGTATCATCTCTAAAATTTGGGCATAATTCTTTGTGAAAGAGTAAAAAAACTCTCCAAAAATGAGTTAATATCTCATCACCAAGGAATATGACTCAACTCCATAATAGTGATGGGATACTCTAATAAAATATTATATGAGTATTTCATAGGCATTTGCCTTTATAATGGAAAATAACCTCATTTATAATCAGATTATAAAAAACTATAATAAAAAATATCATATGAAGTATCCCATGGGCATTTTGCCTTTACAATGTAATGAATCCTTTATAATACAGAATAAAATAACTTCATCTCCAAAATAATCCTCCAGTATTAGCCTCTAAGAGTGTCTTATAGGCCCTTTACAATATATCCATAGGCTTACAAAACAAACACTAACATCTTGGCTCAAAAATTCTTAAAATGCTAAGAGGAACTAAAGCTGTGTGTGTTTAATCAAACCAAATTCATGCCTTTATATACATGATTCAACCCCTGGGTGTAGTGGTAATGATGATTTTCTTTTTTCTAGAGGTCATAGGGTCAAATCCCCTTCTTCATAAAAGGACACCAACATCTACATTAAACGGAATAACCTCCATTTACATTCTAACCATCCACCTTTGGTGGAATGGTGAAGGCTTAGAATAACAATGAGAGGTTAGGGGTTCAATCCTACCCAACCATCTCTTGTTTTATTTGGTGGGTGCGAAATTTAAAGTCCCACATTCATGGGGTTAAGGCTTGAAAAAGGCTTTTTAAAGTCTTATGCCTCCTGATGTTGATGTGGCTTGGCCACATCTCCTCCACTTGCTACACCCAAGAATCAACATTTTTTATTAGAACCATTGAATTAGTTTAGGAGGATATGAGCTCAGTCTCATTGAGCTAGCACTCAATTGGGTTAGAGATCAAGCTGGCATTAACAATTAACTTAAACATCATGACTTAGAGAAGATGAATGGTGGTAGACCACATGGTGGACTGAGGGTCTACCACATGGACATCTCTATTATTTCCATGTGGAATAATTAATCACCTATCACTTGTCAACATAAGGTAATATGATATAAAACTATAGTGTAATTGAAAATATTAAAATTACACTAATATATCATGGTGACAGAGTCCCCTTCCATCACAAAAATGGGTTCCATCAACTACGGTCCCTATAATTGAACCTTTTACAACCTAAAAGACTAGAGGAACATAAACCCATTTTTTACCATGTGCCCAAAACTTGCCACATCATCATTTGACAACTAGTTGACCAACTTTGACCAAACTTTAACCAACCATATTTGGAGCAAATGAGCTCTATTTTTCAAGTTATGCATCTTATTAAAAATCTCTCAATGAGCATTATGTAATGGTGTTAGTTCAAAGAGGATTAGGTATGCTAAAAATTTTATTATATATCACCTTAATTCATTCCTATGGGTGAAATAAGTGCAAAACAAGAAGTTCATAATCCAAATTTCACGACTTGGAAACAAGTACAAGAGTCTAGGGAGAGAGATGAGTAGTCAAGCATAAGTCAAGATGTTGAAGTCAAGACAAATCTTGAAGTAATTAAATATCCACTCCTTCCTCCTAAAAATCCCAAGGCATTTCCTTCATGGAAATCTATTCAAGAGAACTTGTAATATAGAGAGGAGGTAAAGGTGATCAAAGTTAAGTAGCCTTGTGCATGGAATCAATCATCCATGGTAGCACCATTAGATTTATCTCATCTTCTCAAGTATTTTTAAGGGTTTACCATGCCACTTTTTGATAAGGATCCTCTAATTTGTGAGGTAAGTGAAGAATTTTTATTTTAGGTATATGAAGATGGAAATGACATGAGTGAGCAAAAGGAGGACACCATAAATGGGATTGATTCAATATCTATTAGTGTGAAGAAGATGATTTCAAAGAGGTTACTACTGAGATAGATGAGGAGCTAGAAGTAAAAGATAATATACAAGAGTAAGACACTCTAATTTAAAAATATTAAGATGTTTCTCAATAATTCCTTTGTCATATGGTAGCTACCATTCATCATCACAACTCATAAGAGTTCATAGTAGTAGTAGAAGTCAAATACCAATCAACTAGTGAAGATAAAGAGAAAGTTGATTTTGAGAGTATACCAAGTCATCAAGTTGATGTTTAAGATTATATAAGTTTAAAGGACCAATTTTATATATGATTGTATCCTTATTATCATGATCAAGAATGTGATATTATTTCTTCTATACCTTCTACCATTCAACTTAGATAAATACCAATTAGATTTTAGCTTGGTGAAAGCCAATCATTGGACTTATTTGATGCCATAAATTTGGGTTATTCTCTACTTGAATGTGATTCATTATATATTGAGAGAAGTAATTTAATCAATTAAGAAGTAATCAACCCTCGAAGAAATCAAATCTAGGAAGTTGTTTTCTCAAAAGATGACTTGTTTGAGTCTTTTAGGCAAGGTTATCAACTTCTCACTTCATCTTCAGATGTGCCTCCACTCTTGGATGATGAATATTAAATAAAACGGCCAAAATATGTCAATAAAACATATATATCTTTTATAATCCATCCTTTCATCCATAATACAAGAGGCACATTAAACTTCCCAACATGACCATCAACAACTCATGACTCAAGAAGAATTGAGATTTTTATTACAAAGTACATGGATATAGGAGGAGTATGATTGGGTCTTGGACTCACATATATAACTAATTCACCTAAAATTACAAATAGAAGAACCATTTGATTCCTAAAGATACTATGAATGTGTAAATTCTCTTAGATATAAGAAAGAGCGATTAAGATATGGAAATCATGCTACAAGGTTCTATGGTGGACAATCTAGATTTAAATTTAACCCTTGAGGAAAGATTTTAAATTCAGGTTAGTTTTTTACATTTTTTGTTTTTTTTTCAATAAGTGAATAACATAATCAATAGTATGGTATCTTTTTTTGCTTGTCTGATTTTCCAATTTCCTTAAGTTAGTTGTGTTTGCTTCATAGATTAGGTATGTTTCCTTGTGTTGTTTATTTTGTGTCTTATTTTTATTACAGTAAAAAGAGGTGTCACAAAGTTTAAAATTATGTCTAGTAGTGCAAGAGAGTCATAAAATCATGTTTTTATGGTTCAAAAGTTTCATATTCATGAAAATCTAGTGAGTTATTTTAACCACAAGGCTAGTCGACCCTTGTAAATTACCAAAAATATTAGAAACTTGGCCTATCAAGGAAAAATGCAAAACCCTAAATTAAAAAAATTTAATGTCTCAGTTTTCATATGAATTTTATTCATATGTTTGACCATATTTATATCTTTAACCATCATATGAAGGGAGTGAGTTTTAGTGACTTTTCATGGTCTTATCTCACTCTCAGCTTGTCATGAGATTATTTAGCATTTTAAGTGTATAAAAGGTATGAAGATGCATATGAGATTTAAAATGTGTGTTTAATACATATATAATCCTATTTTGGACCTAAAGAAGGCTCTTAGGTACTTTTCATAATATTCAATGATAAATCTCCTTGTATAACCTTGTTTTTACCTCAAAAGTGAAGGTTTTAGCCTTAAAATGTAAAATTACAACCTAAAAGTCTATTAAACCATTAATAAAACCTTTTAAATACTTTAATATTCATTAAATTACTTTTATTCAATTTTTTATACTTTAAAATATATTTTTTCATGTAATTTAAAGGCATATTTTGGCCTCAAAAGATTCTCACATGCCAAATTTACCCATGTAAAGATGTCAAAATTTTTATTTCTTGCTTTAAGATGATATTGACTCATGTTATTCCTTTTTAAGACATAAAATTAGTGGTTCAATCTTTATTTTTTAATGACATGCAAATAACAAAGCCTTTTTAAGTGTTTTCATGTGAAAGTATAGAATTGTATGACCTATTTCGTACATCAGAGGCCTGAATCATGAAGAAGAGGGCATGACAAGTATTCAATAATAAATTTAAGATAAAAGGATTTAATATATGCCCAGAACCAATTCACTTAGTTCACCTTACTTCTTTTCAAATAGTGAGAGCCCTTCAGGTTTGTAGGTTGTGTGAGCATGAGAGAGAAAATTAGGGTCTAAAATTTTAGACAAAGCTTTTTGAGGAAAAAGTGTAGAAAATAAAGGTACAAGTAAATTTAATGGTTTATAATATGTGGATAGTGAATTTTTTCAATTTTTATTCCTATTCAATCCATAAAATTATTAAAACCATGCTTATAAATGCTTGTGTGAGTTCATTCAAAATAGTTAGTCTATAGCTTTGAAGGACAAGCCAACCTAGTCAACTAGTTTAACCAATGTGTAGGTGTTACTTTCCTAGGAGAACTCATTTAATGATATGAATCATTATTTAATGTTTTAAATTTATCATAATTTTAGGTTTTAGTGGTTTGATATAGGTTTTCAATAGACATCAAGTGCAAAAAATTAGGTTATTAGGCTTATTTGTCCTCGTAGGCCTATTTGTTTAATCAAGTGAAGATAAAACTAGAGTTAAAGGGATATAAAATGAGTTTAAGTGGATTTATCATGATAAATATCTAGTATTAAATCATAAATTACACTCATATCTAGTATTTAAGTTATAATTCATTCAAAGGAGGTGTTTTTGTCTAATTTTTGCTTTTTTTTACGTGTGAAAAGAAGAAACTAGTTAAGAAGGGTGTGGAAGAATACCTATTGAATGAGAATGCATTGAATATAAGTGATTTTGGATAACTCCTCCTTGGCTTAGGATGATGAATTAAAAATAATAAAACACTAAAATAAACTTGTTTATTAGATAAGTATATTGATGGATTGTCTAGCATGAGTTAAATCCTAGAAGCGAAAGCATTCTACGAGGCTGTCAATCCACCTTATTTAAAATAGTTAAGTGGAAATAATAAAAGAAATATATTTGTCTTAAATAAATTCAAAATTTAAATAAATTATATAAAATTAATTGAGAAAATTAGATGCTTGCTAAGTTAACCAAAATGAAGCAACTAGTTTGATTATACTAATACTAAAAATTGGTTAAGACAAGGTTGTGGTTTTGGGTTTGGTAATTTTATGAGGGTTAAAAAATGGTTTGGTTGGTGTTGATTGATATAATAAAATGAGAGGGATTGATGGTAAAAAATATAAAAAAAAAAGTAACTAGGGTAGCAAAGGGATGAGGGGGGAAAGAGGGTGAAGGTGGAAAAGGTGCATAGAGGGCAAAGGAGGTAAATGGAATTACAATGCAAAAGGTGTTAAAGGAGGTAGAGGTCAAGGTAATGAAAGGAAGGACTTAAGTAAATGAATGAAAAAAAATAAGGTTACCTTGAGGCTTGTTTATTTGGTTGATGTTATTAATGATGTGATGAATGAATCCTATAGTAATTTTAGTAGAGCTTCATTGCTTTGAATTCTTTTCCTCCAAGATGTGGATGGCCTCCAAAATGATGGCCTCATTTAAAGACCTATAACAAGATGTTAATAAACAAAGAAAAAATTCCAACATAACCTAGGGTGAAGTAAAATGGAGGTATTTATATCATTTATTGTCAATAACCATGCCAAAAGAGGGAATAGTAGAAGTATGGCACCATTTCCCATGTGGTGCATGAATGAGTTAAAAGTTGAGGGTTGTGGGATTCCCACCTTGATCATGGGTCTCCCATTTTGGTTAGTTTGTCTCCCACATTTCGCATGAGTCCAATTTTGAATGGGAATCATGTACATGGGTCTAAATGCGGCCAAAATACTTTTCACCACCATTTTTTGTCTTCATCCAAGCATTTAAAGAGATGCCACACAAAATGTGGCACCATTTTCGATGTGGGTGCATGATTGAGTTAAGAAATGAGGGTGGTGGGATTACCACCTTGGTCATGGGTCTCCCATTGAGTTTGGTGTGTCTCCCACCTTTCACATGAATCCAATTTTGAATGGGAATCATGCACATCGGTCTAAATAAGGCCAAAAGACTTTTTACCACCCTTTCTTTTCTTCATCCAAGCACTTAAAGAGATTCCCCACAAAATATGGTGATTTTTTCCATGTGGTTGCATGAATGAGTTAAAATATTAGGGTGATGGGATTCCCACCTTGATCATGGGTCTCCCATTTAGGTTGGTATGTCTCCCACCTTGCACATTAGTCCAATTTTAAATGGGAATCATGCACATGGGCCTAAATAAATCCAAAAGACTTTTCACCACACTTTCTTGTCTTCATCCAAGCACTTAAAGAATTTCCCCACAAAATGTGGTGCCATTTTCCATGTGGATCCATGATTGAGTCAAAATATGAGGGTGGTGTGATTCCCACCTTGATCATGGGTCTCCTATTTGGGTCAAAAGGTAAAAAAGGGTGGATATAGTGTCCTTTATCTGTTCCAAAGCACTAAAGAGGTGCGTATAACATTTTTAAGGCCACTTTCATGTGTGAAGACAAAATACACGTTTAATGATGTCCCATTAAGGGTAAATTCACCATTTCTTAAGGGAAGACCCTTGTGATTATTAAATGAGGTCATTAAGCACCTTGGGAAAGGGTCCCAGGTGGGGTATGATGTCCCACATCAATCCACCCCACTTATAAGCCATGTAAATTGTAATATCACCTCAAAAATCACATTATATGTCACTTGACATGTCACTTACCATGTCACATGTCAGGTCACTTGCCATGTCATCATGAGTAGCGATAGTGGGTCCCATAGAGAATAGTGATAGTGAATAGTACTTTTGAATAGTAAGTTCAAATAGTATTTTCAAATAGTATTATGTGAAGAGGATAATAGTGATTTGGTTAGGTTAATATGGGGTTTTTAAGGGTTAAGAAGGTTTAGGGGACTTTAGGGTGACTTGAGGCATTTAGTCATCAAAAATTATAAGTGTGCAATTTTTTAGTGTCTATATTTTGGCCCTTTTTGTTATGCAGATTTGCATTAATAAGCTATAAAAAAAGAAAATCACTTGGTCAAAGGTTAGGGTATCTTGAGTATGGGAGGAGGTTTTCCTCATCAAACTAATATTCTATGAGGAAAGGCTAAATCGGGTGTAGGCTTGATAAAAAGTTGGTGGGGAAGCACTAGGTGGGGCCACAAGGTAGCTAGGCATGTGAAATGCCAATGGATTCACAAAATGCAACTAAGAATAATAGGAAATATTTTGTAAATACTAAATCTACCAATGTTGATAAAAAATAAGTTTTGGTTTTAGATGGACATATGATAGGGTAACCGGTCCACAATGTTAGTCATAGTTGATCGAATTAAGCCTATCAAGTCATCTAGACAAGGTCAATGTTGTTCATAGGTATCTAGGGTAAGGTCATCACAAAACATGTGAAGAGGTTAGGTAAAAAAATTTCAATGTTAGAGTGGATGTGGGTTGGTTTGTTAGAATGGGGTGGCTGAGCAAATTATATATGCACTAGGTAAGTAGATGTTACCTACATAGTTCCATGGACATAATGTCCAAAATGAATATTAGGCCTCATGTAGTACTTCTAAGGTGGGAAGAATTGGCTAACTTGGTTTCCCCAATTTGATTTATCATCTAGTTAGGTTTGGTTGAAGGATCTTAGAGAAAGGGAAGCACCAAAGGGTAGAAAATATGGCTAGCAGATAGTTGTCTGATTGGTTTGGTAGAAATAATGGATGAGATTACCTAGGATGCAATTATATGATTTATTCAACTATAAAAAAGTAATTTATGACCATGTATAAGTAGTTTCAAGCTTGAAAAAATTTCCATCATTTTAAATTAAAAAAGGGAGAAATATGCTTTATCAAAATTTAGAAAATTTGGAAGTACTTGAATTACCACAGTGACCCAATGGGTTCTTTCATCACCATCTAAATAAGCTAAATTTATGCACACTCCAAAATAATGTCATTAATAGGATATGGAAGGGTGTTATTTAATTATTTGATGAATCAAAGTGGGTAAATGAGAAGTGGTGAAGATTTGAACCCTTGACCCTTGAGTTAGTGGGGCCCCAAAATCAGTAAGCATTGAGCTTTGAGGGAATTCAAAAAAAGACTCTAAGGGGTTTTAGAATATGGATCAAGGTGAATAATAATAATATTAATTAAATGAAGGAGTAGGTTCAAATAGGAAGGAAAATAAATGGTATAAATGCAAAACTAAGAGATAAAATAGAAGAAGAATGTTTGAAGATAGAAAAATTAGGGAGTTGAAAAGGAAAGTGGGAGAAACAATTCTAAAAGAGACAAATGAGGAAAATAGTTTGGTGGAATAAGTGACTCCTATAAAAGGTTACTAGGTAGAATGTGATTAAAAAGTAGGTCTATTACAATTCATAAGAAGATGTAGGCTGATTAGGGAGAATTAAGGGAAATTATTAGTTGGGATGTAGGTCACATGAGAGGGTATAGCTAGCATCCACACATGGGTACCCAAAATTTCTCATTTGAAGGTGGTTTTAGTTTTGATTCTAACATATCTAAAGGTTATATTAAAAGGGGTAGGCAAGACTAGAGGAGATGTGGAAGGAATCTATATCCTAATAGATAATGGTGCTCATACTCACTTGTGGGTCATATGAACTTGCGACCATGGTTTATTATGCTATAGAGTCACAGGATAGGTATATATCTCACAATAAACCAAAATAAAATGGAAGACAATCATGGCCATAACATGTTATATGTTGTGATCATATAATATCAAAATGAGTAGAGGGTTTTTTTGATGGCATAAAATTGAGCTAAATCTTAACCAATCAACAATGGGAAGTTTCAAGAAGTGGGACAATGCAACTTGAAACAACCTCCAGGTTTTAAAGAAGTTGGTCTCTTATATTTTATAGGTGTTGGGGAAAAGGGATAGGAGACTAAATAGAAATGAAAAATGTAGGAATTAAAACCTAACTATGGTGATGCACCTGAGTGTAATCATAATCCTAACTTGAGCACAATGAGACTGTTATATGAGTCAATTACATTTAAGAGTAGACAAGTGCATGATCAATGTAAAAGATTTGAATAATAGAAATAGAGGCTCATAATAGGGGAGTCTTTTGCTGAGATATAGGAATTGTCAATAAAGGCATAGTGTTCAATCTTCTTAATAGAATCCTCCAATCACATAAGAGGCATAGAATTCACGCACCGTTATGTAGAACTTTGGACTCCAAAAAATGAGACAAAAGCAAATAACATTTCCAATCACAACACTAGAAAATCTACAGCATAAACTAATTTTCAATTGACACACATAACATCAACAAAGGCATAGTGTTCAATCTTCTTATTGAATCTTCCAGTCATACAAAAGATAAAAAAAAACACACAGTCATATAAACCTTTCAACTCATGAAAATGGAACAAAAGAAAATGATATTATTGGTCAAAACTCTGAAAAGTCTAAAACTATAGAATTCCCCCACTTTTTTGATTTTACAATCCTGCTTATATAGCCTTAGATGTCTCCTTTGATCACTTTCTTTCCCACACAATTCCACTCTATCCTTCATTCGTAAGGGACAAAATAGATGACACATTCAATGCCTTGGATGCATTCTGGTCTTATCAGGAATAGCCCTGACTGCGGCATGGCAATCCATGTCTAGTACCTCTCTTTGTGCCTAAAATTCCTCATTCCGTCACCTCTTTGGCCGCTCAACTATCTACTCTGCCTCCACTGTTAGGGGACAAATAGATGGCACCTTCAATGCTCACAAGCCCCAAAAATCTACTTGATGCACCATTCTATCTACTAGGAATAACTTCCACCTATTTTCCCTCCATCTCTATTGTAGCAGATAGATGGGCATGAGGAAACTTAGTCAATTTATGAAATTTATCTCCTTTTGATCTAGAAGGCACCAAAGGATGACACTTGGCCACTTTTGCTTTCTTTATATTTCATTGAGGAATGCTCCACCTTTGACACCTGTCACAGCCTGCTTCCTCAATACTTTGCCACTTTATTGAAATTTGTCTCAATGTGTTCTTTGCCTTAGAAACCCTTAAGAAAGGATAGATGTATGTGGTAGTCTTCACTTGTTGACACTCAGTGCTTCCTTGGTCCTTTGAAATATCATCTGGGACCCACCACAATCTTTATTCAGTAATTAGGCTCAAGATGGTTTCTCAGAGGTTGATGTGTGGTGACCTTGACTACTCTTGGGAAGATATGTGGCATCTTATGCTTCTCCTTTTGGGGGTATGTGGTGCCTTCCACTTTTTCTAGGGATGGAGTAGAGAGGGACCTAGAAAGTGACACTTGGCAACCTCCACTGTACTTTGATACTTAGTAAGATGAATGACATCTTTATGCATTTAAAAAAAGCATTGGATGATAGCATTGGACCTATGTCTCTTAGAGGTTGACATGTGTTGATCTCCACTGCTTCTTCAAAAAGGTAATTTAGGGCCTCCGCAACTGCCACCTGGCACTTTCCACTTTTTCTATTGCTTAGCTTGTTAAAAGTCTTTGTCAAAATATAAAACATAGGTGCCTCTTATGATATGTAGATTCTGACATGTGGTGCATTCTTCTTAACTACTACTGGGTATGTGTCATGATCTATGGTTCTCTAGAAAGCTACAACAAGGTCCTCAAAAGTCACCAACTGTCCATCTTCGTCTCCCAAAAAGTGACACTTGGCAGCCTCTGTTGCACTTTAATACTTAGGCCAAAATTGAAATGAAAAGAACAAAATAGGTAAAAGGGATCATGTTCTAAGGATGACACTTGGAAGTTTCCACTACACTTCAAAACTTAGGCAAAAAAATGAACCCGTCCTCTACTCCAAAACTCTGTGGCTCTGTCCAAGATGCGCAGGAACCAAAATTGTAGTGATCAAATCAAAAATAAATTAAATACAGTGTAGAGTAAGAAATTACTCTATAGTTATTGGTGACCACCAGGGCTTTTGAGCCTACTCAAAAAGAACCTGACTCCTGCTTGATCAAAATTTAAAAATTTATAGCTTCAAAAGAGCTATCTGGAAGATAGACCACTCATGCTCGGATAATCCTTTCTTGCTCTACAACTCATCAAAATCCAAGTCCAAGCTAATGAGATAATTGTGCAAAAAGGTTTGTAAGACTGGGACAATGGCTTTTAGTCTAGACTCCAGCCAGAAAATAGGAGCTAGAATAGTTTTGACCTCAAGGGCTGAGGAATCATCCTGTAAGCTCTAGAAAATTATCTGATCCCTTTGTTTAGCCAGCAACAATGGTTGAAGTTGATTGGCCATCAGGACCATCTTTACATCTAGAAACAGTGAAGGCAAGCCTAGTTACACCAAATCTTCAATGTGGTGTCTCATTTCACTAATGCCTTCTTTCATGACATCGAGACAACTTTAGCAACTATTGGCTGCATCACTACGACTGAGCTCCTCATTAACACATTTTGTAGCAGCCATTCTGTCAGGGATCCCCACAGTTTCTAATATCACATCCCTTGAGCTATAGAGCTTCTCCAATAATGAATGAGAGTCCATGACTCTCCTAGAGATCATGGCCAGAGTGTTTTGTACTAGATTCTCAGCCCTTTCACATAGTTGTTGTGCATTGTGCAAGAAGGTGAAAAGTGGCCCGAGTTGGAGAATTTTTGAAGAGATTCTCACCCACACTAACTTGTAGAGCTCCCTTACTAGCTACACTACTCTGACACCTCTTGGCCTATTGGCTAGCTCGATTGCCAGTTGTGCAGACCTCTACTGCTCTACTTGGAATTGGGCTTGAAAAGCCACAGCTATATTCTGCTCCTCCAGTAGCTTTTGTTGTGATTGGGTAACCTGTAGTTGGAGTCCTTTTAATCTTCCTTGCAATGTTGCATTTTCCCATCTTAGAGCTATTACTGCATCTTTTTCAAGTGTAAGCTCTACCTTCAATGAATCATTTTGGGCCTGAATTACTCATTGAGTTTGGAGAGAAAGAGTATCTTGCAATTATTTCTATAGAATAGCTATTTCATTATCCTTCCTATTTATTTGTTTAGCTAAAATATTATAGTTTGCCTTCTCTTGGGCCAAATTGACCTCCATCTTTTAAAATCTTATTGATTTCTTCAAATAATCTTCTATGACCGTAGAAGTGGATTCAGTCAGTAGCTCGACTCTGTCTTGAGGCTTGAACAAGGACATGTTAATGGCCACTGCATTCATGGTGTAGTCCTCTAGCTACATTTGCTCACTCAGCCTGGCAACGTTGGGTGACAAATGGGTCACCGTCAGCTATTGTTGGATAGGGTCGAATTATGACCTCAAATTTGGAACTACCGGTGTTTTATTCTCTTTACTCCTCTTCTTCTCCAATTGGGCTTCTCTTGCCTTCTTAGCAGTGTTAGCCTGCATCTAGAAGGTGGAAGGGGATGTAATATGTCCCCCTGTGAAGGGAAATCCTTGTGGTAGGCAGTATTAGAGAGCCATTGGTTAGGTAGGGGTGAGTTATAGGGGCATCTTTCTAGGAATGGAGGGGGAAAATGGGGTAATGTGAGGGCCTGAGGCATTGATGATGGGGTGGCTTGTGAGATGGGAATGGCAATAGTGGTAGGAGGTTTCGCTTGACTGAGTGGAGGCATTATGTTGGTAGGGTGAGGAATGGATTGAGAGGGAGGAAGGAGAGGAATATTTACCTATAGGGAAGTTACAGTGCTCTGCACTGGGCATTGTGAAGGCTCCTCTTCCTCTGGATCCAATTAGAACTGCACCCTTCTTCTTTTCCTAGGTGTCTCCACTTCTAGCTGCATTTGTCTCCCTTCTACCTCTATTGTTTCTAGTGGCACATGTGGGGAACCAGGGACTTCAATTGCTCTTGATGATGAGGAAGCCTGTGGTGATGGGGATGCCACACTTCTTTGTTGTTCCATGGCAGCTACAATTTGCTCTGAAGTTTGTGGCTATTGGCTTGGTCCCGCTTTAGCCTAATGCTTTGCCTCCAGTGCTGGTGTTTGTCTTAATTCTAGGCTAGAAATAGGGGATGGATACCATTCATCCCAAAGTTATTCCCACCTTTCATCTGAGTCTATGCCTCCAAAGGCATGAATGGTTTGGGAGATTTCTTGCCTATATCTCCAATAGGTCTCGATTTTCTCAGCATCCCAACCTTTGTTCCTCAACATCCTTCTCAAACCAGAGGTCATCCTAGCCTTAGGATCATACTCCCTCTATTTATCATAGAAGGTCTCCCATTGCCTATTCAGTGGGAGAGGCAGGTTCATCAACTCAACATAGAGACTAGGGGTGTCTTCTTCAAGATTTTTCTTGGTTTCCCAATAAGGGTGGATCTCATGCACAATCCTAGCTCCAATTCTATTTGTCCTCACTACAAAGGCTATGTAATCTACTAGGTCATAAACCCACTTGTCTTTAATTAATAGGAAGCCTAGGGAGGTCAGCTTCCTTAGCAGTAAAGTCTCAACTTCTTTGGCCTCTAAGCTTATGTTGCCTGCCATCCATAGGAGACTGTACATTCTCCTTTTCTTCTTCCCAAAGCTATATTCATTATCAACCACTGACACCTACCTGGCAATTTCTAGGAATGCTAATCGAAGAGTTAAGACCTTGGGTAGCAATACTGGCTCCCCACAAAATCCATGGACCCTTAAGGTCATGTGATGGGCCCTAAAATAGAAATCACATGGGATTAGGCAATTGATTAGAAGGTTCATGACACTTGGGAATAACCTATTTATAACAGGCTCAAGGCTAAGGCAATGGAGGACAGGCATGATGAATAGCTCCCAAAAATCATATGTGTCAATGGTTTTTGACAAAATATGGGTCCATGCAGACACAGGGATGGTTCTTTGAGGGTTAAAAGTTGGGTCATATAGGTTCAAGCTCATAAATTGGGAGAAGAGGTCAGAGTTCTAGTGCAGAATGAGATGGAATAAAAAGGAGGAATACCTGAATATCCCTTTTGACCTAAACTGGGTTAGTTGCTCGACCATCGAGAAGGCGAGGTTCTCAAAGAAGTCAAGATGGTATTCTTACATATTATTAACTATTTTTAGCCTAAAGAGGATGGCCATTTGTTCCTCGTATACTGCTACATCATCCTTCATGCCGAAGATGAGATCCATCATCGACAGTGCATCTTGGCTGGCAGGCACAAATTGAGTTATTGATGCTGGAAGCGTGGGTACCATTGAGTCTCCATCTGCTATTTGCAACTTAGACCTCAAGAACTTGGTCTAAGTGTTGATGTTTGCCCATGTCCTCTACATTCTATCAATGGTGGGGAAGGTGGTGGTATCATCATATCATAGGGTGAGCATGTCCTTGATAGCTTGAGGGGTGACCTATAGCATGAAGGGGCCTTGTTGGATGGAGCAAGATTGTGGGTTGAGCAAGCCTGCACATAATTCAATTATATCTAGGCATGGGTGCATAGCTGGGATGACAAATTGAGCTAGTTGTGAGGTCCATATTCTCACCTTGAATGTCTCATATTGTCTTGCCCTAGCTCTTTGTAGACACCTCTAGTGTGCCCCTTCTCTGAGATTCTTGCCACTAGCTCTTTATAGAATCAGGTCCATGATCCCATCTGCATAATCCCTTACCTTGGATGGGTCATTAGTTTGGCTGACTCCTAGGGCTTTGGTTCTTGGGTAGCTTCTTGGTGGCTACGTAGGAGCTCCAGCGTATGATTTGCTAGCCAGTAATCTATCAAGATATCTTGATGCCCCTGCTCCCTACTGAGAATATGATGCTCCCACCATCTTTGTATCTCTTGTGCAATATCTAGTATGAACTTTGCTCAAGATAAAAAACATCCTTGCTGAAATAATTTCACTAGGTGCTAACAAATGCAATGAGCAAGATTTTTCATAGGAATGCTTGAGAGTTGTAAAGTTTAAAATTTACTAAGGGGGTATTTATGGACCTATCATGTCCCAAATGGCATTAATTTTAGGTGACCATTAACAAATCCTACTCAATCTTCAAGAAACAACAAGGTGAACATGTTATGGAATGTAAATTACCTTGGAAATCTCAAAAGATTTGGGGAAGCAATTATTGCATAAAAATTAAAGAATTAAAATATTCTAAGATGCCAACTCTACATTTAAATGTTTATTTTAAAATAAAGTAGGAAAGCAAAAGAAACAAGAACAAATTGATGTGGGAATGGAAACTACCTAACTACATTAATGACAAATCCTTACTTCCCTCCAGGATCAAAAATGAACTTTCCCCCATCCTCTTTATGACAAGTCAACTTGTGTTACCATACCGAATGTTGCAATGGATATGTCATTGATGGAATGTTCATTGCACCAGCCACACGGGTCTGCCTGCATTCAAACGAGTCTAAGTAAAATGTGTATTTGACATCTACAAACTCTTCTTATCCTTGAATGCCCATTGAATTTGGTTCTTCATGTTGTCAGGTGTCATCAAGAAATCATTGGCTATTAGTTCTTCACTCTGTGCCTTTTAATACCCATTCTCTTTTGGCTCATCTTCTTTAGGTTCCAGCTTTATTGTATCATTATGCTCCTTCATGACTTCATCCTCTTGAAAGGATGAATTTGAAAGTTGGCATACTATCTTCATACTCAGATGAGCCTTGATGCTATCTTCTCCATATTTGGCCAATTCATATCCTTCTTGAAGGATAGTATCATCTATCTCAATGACTTGGTTAAGGGAGTATCCATGTTCTTCTATATCTCCTTCCAAAGTGAGGAAAAAGTTAGAAATGATCTCCTCCTCATCTGAAGTGAAGGAAAAAACTTGTGGCTTATCATCTTATTCATCAAAGGGGGAATTTATGGTGATTTCCTCCTTATCTATACTTATGGAATCCTCTTGACTAGCCATGAATTGAGCATATTCCTCTGCATATTCATCTACTTCCTTCAAAATATATTCTTCTTCGAAAATGGATGAAGAAGAAGGTTGTGATGGAAAACAAGAAGCTTCTTAAACTTAAGGAGATAGTGAGAGTTCAGGGTCATCTTGACCTGCTACTATTATAAACTCTATATTATCAAGGAATTGGCCTTGACAGGTTTGATTTGGCTCATGAACAGGGGTGGCATATGTTTGATATGGGATTTGTGGTGGTGGATATGAAGTTTGATAGACTTGGTAAAGCTAGTTCTCATGAGCACTTAGCCTCTCTTCTAGGATCACAATCAATCCACACACCTCTAATATCTCATACGTAAGATCTTGCCAATTTGCCCTTTCAATGGGATCCCACTCACTTTTGATCAGGTCTTTTACTTCCCTCACTTGATGGATGATATGATAAGGAATCTCTTGGTGACATTCCCTTTTACTGTCAAGCTCTAACACATATTTTTTAAATCCCAACAATGCTTTTGTGAAGGTGAAAATGAGATTAGACTGGGCATAAAAATGGTATAGCTCGTGGCCATGTGCATCCTTGTTACTTGACATAATTCCAAGAGAAGTTTGTCCTTGATTAAACATATTTGAAGGATAATAAGACTCATAGCTATGAGTAATAGAATTATACATACCAAAAGGGATTTTTTGATGATATTGCTTTATCGGCTGGTGACTCAGAGTCATTGTTAGTGTTGTTAAAAAACCTCCAAAGGCTGATTGGCTAAAGAATACACCAAAATTCTTCAACTCTTTGAAAGACGTGTCCCACCAGGCATGCCAGAAACTATTGATGGCATAAAATTTCACTAAATCTTAACCAATCAATAATGGGGAGTTTCAAGTTGTGGGACAATGTGACTTGAAACAACCTCCAAGTTTTAAAGAAGTTGGTCTCTTCTATTTTATAGGTGTTGGGGAAAAGGGATAGGAGACTAAACAAAAACACAAAATTCAATAATTTAAACCTAACTATGGCCTTGCGCCTGAGTGTAATCCTAATCCTAACCTGAGCACAGTGAGACTATTATATGAGTCAATTACATTTAAGAGTAGACAAGTCCATGATCAGTGTAAAAGATTGGAATAACAGAAACAGAGGCTCACAATAAGGGAGTCTTTTGATGAGATACAAGAATTGTCAACAAAGGCATAGTGTTCAATCTTCTTAATAGAATCCTCTAATCATATAAGAGGCACATAAGTCATGCACAATTATGTAGAACTTTGGACTCCAGAAAACAAGACAAAATCAAATAACATTTCCAATCACAACACTAGAAAATCTATAGCATAAACTACTTTGCAATTGACACACATAACATCAACAAAGGCATAGTGTTCAATATTCTTATTGAATCTTCCAGTCATACAAAATATGTAGAAACACACACAGTCATATAAACCTTTCAACTCAAGAAAATAAAACAAAAGCAAATGATATTATTAGTCAAAACTCTAAAAAGTCTAAAACAATAGAATTCCCCCCCTTTTTTGATTTTATAATCCTGATTATATAGCCTTAGATGTCTCCTTTTATCACTTTATTTCCCACATAATTCCAATCTGTCCTTCATTCACAAGGGACAAAATAGATGGTGCATTTAATGCCTTAGATGCATTCTAGTCTTATCAGGAACTACCCTGACTGTGGCATGGCAATCCATGTTTAGTACCTCTCTTCATGCCTAAAATTCCTTGTTCCATCACCTCTTTGGCTACTCAACTGTCTACTCTGCCTCCACTATTAGGGGACAAATAGATGGTGCCTCCAATGCTTGTAAACCCAAAAATCTACCCGATGCACTATTCTATCTACTAGGAATAACTTCCACCTATTTTCCCTCCATCTCTATTGTAGCAGATAGATGGGCATGAGGACACTTAATTAATTTATTAAATTTCTCTCCTTTTTATCTAGAAGGTACCAAAGGATGACACTTGGCTGCTTCTACTTTCTTTATATTTCATTGAGGAATGCTCCACCTTCGACACCTATCGTAGCCCACTTCCTTGATACTTTGTCACTTTATTAAAACTTATCTCAGTGTACTCTTTGCCTTGGCAACCCTTAAGAAAGGATGGATGTACGTGGTAGTCTTCACTTATTGACACTCGGTTCTTCCTTGGTCCTTTGAAATATCATCTAGGACCCACCACAATCTTTATTCAGCAATTAGGATCAAGATGGTTCCTTAGAGGTTGACACGTGGTGACCTTCGCTACTCCTGGGAAGATACGTGGCATCTTCTACTTCTCCTTCTAGGGGTATGTGGTGCCTTCACTTTTTCTATGGATGGAGTAGAGAGGGACCTAGAAAGTGACACTTGGCAGCCTCCACTACACTTTGATACTTAGCAAGATGAATGATGCCTTTATGTATTGAATGAAAGCATTGGATGATATCATTGGACCCATGTCTCTCAGAGGCTAACACGTGTTGATCTCTGTTGCTTCTTTAAAAAGGTAATTTAGGGCCTCCACAACTGCCACCTGGTGCTTTCTACTTTTTTTGTTGCTTAGCTTGTTGAAAGTCTTTGTCAAAATATAAAACATAGGTGCCTCTTATGATACATGGCTGCTGACACATGGTGCATTCCGCTTAAATAGTATTGGGTACGTGGCATGATTTGTGGTTCTCTTGAAAGCTATAACAAGGTCCTTAGAAGTTGTCAGCTATCCATCTTCATCTCCTGGAAAGTGACACTTGGCAGCCTCCACTGCACTTTGATACTTAGGCCAAAATTGAAATGAAAATAATAAAAGAGGGAAAAGGGACCATGATCTGAGGATGACACTTGGTAGCTTTCACTACACTTTGACACTTAGGCAAAAAAAATGAACCTTTCCTCTACTCCAAAACTTTGGGGCTCCATCCAAGATGCACAGGAACCAATATTACAGTGCTCGAATCAAAAATAAATTAAATATGGTGTAGAGTGAAGGGAGTAGTTGGAGAAGAAAAAAATAATCCAGGCTCAACATGTAAAGGCATTAAAAGAAAAAGGAATGAACTTAAAGTAACAAACCTAACTAAATTTTATGCATTAAAGCAAGGGCATAAAGGACATGAGGAAGCAGATAAGGAAATGAGCATAGAAGTGATATAACTAGTGGTTGTACTCTAAAGAGACAGAGGTTGACTAGGAGAAAATAAATGAGATATAATAAGGGATGAGGTGAAGGTAGACCAAGAGATGGATGAAGAGATAGGTGAAGAAAATAATGAGGTTGCATATAAAGATAAAGGTGGAGAAGGATGGAAGGATCTAGGTATGGACATATAGGATAAAAAAAAATGTTGGGAAAAACAAGGAATGTCTTCAAGATGATAAAAATGAAATGAAATGTAGAAAAGGGAGAGGATGGTGGAAAACAATGAAAGGGAATGAGATGAAGATAAATGATGAAGATTAGGGATGATAAGAAGAAAAAGGAAGAATTAAAGTAGGGATATAAAACATGGATACTCACATAGATTCAAAAGAAAAGTGAGTAACAAGATGGAAAGAGGAAAAGGGGAATGCAAAAGGCAAAAGGCAAGAACTGATAAGAAGAAAAAGGGGCAATTATGGAAGGATTCTCAAAAGATAAATACCCAGGTAGAAACTAGTTGTGGAGGATAAAAAGAAGACAAAAAGGATGAAAATAAATCAAAAAAGAAGAATGGAAAAATGGAAAGGTGGGAAGAGTGGAAAAATGATAGAGAATGGTAGTACACATAAAGAAAAAGTGTAGCAATAGAAGAAACAAAAATATTGAAAGATGCATAGTATGATGTGGAATTGGTGAGGAAATGAGAGTGATGAAGAGGGTGTGAAAAATTTCCAAGGACAAGGGGAAATGATGAGGATTTTAAAAGAAGATAAAGGATATAGGGGATAAGGTTGGTAAAAAGTGGAGAGAGAGGCCAAAAATGGAAAAAGTGGGTGGGGAAGTGAGCCATGGAGCATGAATAAAGAAAGGTGTTAGGGAGGCCAATGAAGTAGAGTAAGTGGTGGCTTTATGGGAGATAAGAGGGGATAATGAGGAAGGCTATCAATCCTTGTGTGAAAAGAGATTGATAAACTAGAAAAATGGTTAAAAGAGATTGACAAGCTCAAGTTAGGGAGGTGGTGAGGAGATAGGTAGAGGGGTGGAGGAAAAATATTAGGGGAGAAGGGAAAATAAAGTAAAGGATGTGTCCAAGCTGACCTCAGTAAATGAGCATTACCTACATAGTCAATGGACATCAGGATTATGTAGTTCTCCCAGTAATGGGGGAAAAGAAAAGATGAATTATTAGATGATGTTAGAATGCAAGGATTCTTGGAAGAATCCAAAGCTTCCCTAACATAAGACACCTTAGGCAAGAGGGAATTATTAGAAACAAAATTCAATGATAAGGGAAAGGAGAGGGTAATTAGTTGTTAGTGTCTGAACTACCCTTAGAATTAAATAAACACCTACATAGTTGATGGACATCAGGCCAATGTAGTTCAACTAGGGTTAGAAATGGCACTCAAATTGGCTACCCCAATTTGATGGACCACATGGGTTGGTTTGGGTTGATGGAGAAGGTTTTGGGTTTTGGTGAAGGTGATGGTGATGGTGAAGGTGCATGGTGTACATTGGTGAATAGTTACCATAATTATCCTACATTTAGTCAATTAGAGACATTGATGGGTAAGGTAGGATAAATTAAAAGGGAACACAAAGCTAAGCACCATAAATAACCTTCAATGGAGATAATCTAAAGAAGAGGTACCTTTTTAAGGAGGTTACACCTTCTAAAACTATGTGAGGATATAAGTATAGTGTTAACATCTATCACTATGAGCTAGGTTTTAGGAGGTGGGTGTCTATCAAGATCTACATAGTCATGCTAGTGAAAGGTTATCATTGCTACAAGTTGAGTTTTAATTGTAGTATCAAAGTTATAACTTAAAAAGAATTTATTTGATGGATAAGTAGATTCTAAAGTTATAAAATTGGTAGCATGGTGAGTGATAGAGGATGGATCATGCCTAACCCAAGAGTTGCATAAGTAGTCTAGATGAAAGGAGGCCATGTCTACATCTTTTATCCTAGTTTCTTTGAAATGATGACTTGGGGTTCTAGTTAGAAGAGGTCATGGTAGTAGGGAGCTATGTGGTCCAATATATTGGTTATATGTTGGATTATATGAGGGACATTTTACAACAACAACCATTTGGTAGTTACCACCACTAGCAATAATGGCAGTTTCAAAGGCATGATAATTATAGTGGCCCATGGTTGGAAGCCAATTTATGTCAACTAAGCTAAAGGTGATAATGACACAAATGACCACTAGGCCCATAAGGATCAAAAGATGAAAAAACCAAGGAAAGACATTAGATGTGGATCGGATGATAAGGTAAACAAGAAGATATCATGATGGTGCATAATGGATTTATCGATATAAATAATTAGATTAAGGGTGATGTGTCCATATAAAAAGGTAAGTCAGCATGAATGTTTTAGGTGGGAGGAATGTTCAAGGGAATTATAGACATCATATGACCTTCTGCATTAGTGGAATGGAGAATCATGTCAGTGAAGAAGAATGGTTAGGTATTTTATTTAAATAATCATGATAAGGATGTATGTCTATCATTGAGTTATTTGGTTTTATAGGTTATAGAGAGTGTAGATAACTACACAAGGTTGAATATGGTGAACAATGCGAATAATGGTGGAGATAATTAGTAACCCCTATGACCTAAAATAATCAATATGGTGAATGCATAGATTTACCAGATAATACATGTAATGGTGATAATGGAAGTATTGTTAGACAATTAATAAGAGGAAAGGCACCCACGACCTAAGATTGAGCCTAAAATCTTACCTCTACAATAGAAAATAAGGTGATAATTTCACTACATAAGATGTAAGGTTGGAGAACATGACTATCAACTTGTCTATTAAAGGAACCCTCACTCTCCAAGGGGATGTGCACTGAGGCAATAATCGGTGGTACGTATACAATAAAAATAACTAGAGTAGAGGGATGTAATGTTTGCAACATGTGACTAGGGTGAAAGACCCAGAGTGCAATATGATTCTCACCCTATGGGGATGAATGTGGAAGATAAGAAAAAAGTACACCCTTTATCAACTACTAATATAGGGAATGTTATGGATGTTAGTTCAGGGAGTAATCAAGTAAAAGAATGGTTGAACATAAATCAAGAGTCACCAAACAATAAACCTAGTGATTTGGTAGGAAAATAATGTCTATAGGGGCCTTAGGTGATGTGTGGATAGTATAATATATTTTCATGTGTCATGTCACACCTCACACCCTAAATAAAATATTACATAATTTGTTGTAAACATGTACAAAATGTGTTGGATGTCACTAGTTGAATGTTATCATTCTTAAGGTTGTGTGGATACTTATGAATGCTATGGTTATGTTTATGATTGGTAAGGCTATGGTTTTTGTAATCTAACTTAATGTAAAAAGAATTATTATTATTGTTGCAACACTAGATGGTAAAATTCATGATGGAAACATCAACCAAGCGCATTAAGATAAGAATAGGTCACGATGCTTTATTTTTGACAAGGATTGAATACAGACCCAAAGTAGGATTGGATTAATGTATATAAGTCCTTGAAACATTTTTAATGAGTGGTCATGAGTTTATAAAAAAAAAATTGATCATATTGTGTTAAGTAATCTCTAATTCCCTTAATTTATAAATAGTCTAAAGGGAAGATGGGTGATAGGTGGTATGAAGGGTAATTGATGATATGTATGATAACCTCATGTGAATTATTTTTCACCTTATATAGGTGGCCTAATAATATTAATAGACAAGTCTGTGTCATATTTTATATGTAGACTAATCAATGTGGGAAGTCTACATGTGAAAGCTAATAATGGCTTCCAACTTATTATGTTGCTTGAGAACTGATTATAGCTTTAGATTTTGTTATGATAGTGGGTTTTTTACTTTATTTTTGTATATGGGTAGCTGATCAATGTGGGAATCTTCCAATAAATGGCTCTACTTTTGACAAAGTTAGCTTAGCCATCCTTTAAGGAAGTGGTCTAAACTTATTGGATTTATTTAATGCTCTTGATAGTTATCCTTCAAGGGAGCAGTCTACCTTATATTTAGTAATTTTTATTTTATTTTTGGGTTGTTATCCTTCAAAGGAATAGTCTGTAATGCTTAATATATTAACCCAAGTAGTATTTTGGTATCTAAATTTTTTCTAGATGCAATGTTTTTAGACATAGACAATTCTAATAAGGTTCATAGGTTTACCTTTATGAGGGAAAAAATTTAACACAAGAAGGTTAATGAAATGAAAAGGTTGGCTTCCTGAGAGATAATGACCATGGGATTATATATTTTTAGAGATGAAAATTATCCATGAGAACCATGATATAGGTAGAGCCATAGTACCCACATTTAAGATTAGGCTATGACTATGACAGTTAATTACATGGTTCTATGTTGTAATGAATTTTCCTCAAAAAGAGAGGAGAAATATGGGTGAAGGTTAAAATATCATAATCAAGGGATGAGCTTAAGTTAGACAAGAAGAGTGAGCTTGATCCTTCTTTAATAGAAAAATATATGTAAGTACAAAGCATTGAGAGGCTCAAGTTCTTGTTTGCCTTTGAGACAAGATAAATGATAAGTTCTTGATCCATACTTATGGGTAATGATGTAGGGTCCAGTTTAATTGAAAGCAAACTTGCCTTATTTACTCTTCTCCATGTTGGTCACGTATTGGTTTTATTTTAGGATGATGTCTACAATATTGAAGTCTCATTGTTTGAGATGCTTGTTATAAGCACATTTGATACACTCTTGATGGGTATGGAGGTAGGTAAGGGCAAATAAATGATGCTCATAAATTATCTCAAGATGAGATAAATGGTATTGACAATAATCTTATTCAAAAATAAGATCTTGTAAAGATATGTGAAGAGAGAAAATTTAGACTTTAAGAGGCAAGAATTATTCTACTTTGAAGACTATAGAGAAGGCAGTAGCACCCATAGAGGTTCAAATGTTAGTAAAATAGGCCCATAAGGTGATTGAGATGTGCAAGTGATAATCTTAACCTAAAGCACTAACAAATTTGGTTAGTATTTTGTTAAATATTTTATTAGAGGCTTCCACCTGTCCATTTTCTTATGATCGATAAGATGAGGAAAATATTAAATTGATGTTAAATGCATCATATAAAACTTAGACTTAATTTTTTTGAATGATTTTCCATTATTAGTGATGACCTTATGAAGAACACCAAAGAAATAGATGATATGACGGTTGATAAAGTCAACAATCTTCTCTATTTTGGTCGAGATAAGAGGAATAGATTCCAACCACTTTGGGAAGTATTTAGTGGCTATGATGATGGAGTTATTCTTCTATAAATAATGGGGGTTGATTTCCCCAATGAGATTGAGCCCACATTATGAGAAAGGCTAAAAGTACTTAGATACTTGGAAGTCATTAGCTAGTGCATGATATAAATTATCATGATGTTCAAATTCAACATACTTTTTTTCATAATCACAATAGTCTTGGTTGAGGGTGGGCCAATAGTAATTGAGGAAAATGATGTGTTTAGTGACCTTTAGACCACTAAATCATCCCCCATAGAACCCATCATGTGTTTCCTTGATGGCATGGGAAGCTTCATGGTTGCATAGGCAACAAATAAGGAGACCATCAAAACCATGTTTTTGAAGGATTCCCCCTAGTATGGTGTAATGAGATGTACTATAAATAAAGTTTCTATAGGCATTCCTAGAGAGTTTGAGAGGAAAAATGCCTAGATTGAGGTAGTTGAAAGTTTGGTTATACCAAATTTTGGATGGGGATTCTTCCATGTTACAAATGGTAGGGAGGTTGGATTGGCTATAAGATGGTGTGCTAAAATGATGAATGGTAAAAAATAAATTGGAATTAGAAGGCTCAGAATGGATTTAAGAAGTAATGTAGGCCATTTTATCTATGAATTTATTGGTAGATTGAGGAACAAATTAGACAAGGTAATGTTTGAATGATGTTAATATTTTATCAACTATAAGTTTATATTTTTTCAAGAAATCATTCTTACATTGATAGGATCCACTGACCTAATTAACCACAAGATAGGAATCACCAAAGGCATGGATTGTCTTAATTCCCATGTTAGATTAGTTTGGAGACCTATCATTAGAGCTTCATACTCAACCATATTATTGGTGCATTTAAAGTCAAGTTTAAAGGAGAGAAGAAGGGGTTTATAATCAAGAGGATTGATAATAAATCTAGTAGCCCCTCTTTTTTGGTACTTTGAGCCATCAAAGAACATGGTAATTTATTAGGTTATGCCATCCTCTCAAAAAAGAGTCATGATAAACTTATCTAGAAAGGTGAGAGGAGGTGGTTGGTTGTTTGCTAAAGGAGATTTGGCCAATTGCTTAGTAATTACCTACCCTTTAATCAATTTATATTAGAGGATTTTAAGGTCAAATTTAGCTAGGAGCATGAGCCACTTAGACATACACTAATTTTGGTATGGTTTAGAGTGCATGTACTTGAGTAGGTTAGTATTAGTTATGACATAGGTTTTATGGTTAAGAAGGTAGTGGTAGAGTTTGGTGGCCATAAAGGTCAATGCTAAGTAGAGTTTATCTATATGTGTATATTGAGTTTCATATTTTACAAGCATGTGGCTAATGTAATATACGGCTTGCTCTTTATGTTGTTCATCTTGGTGAGCCAACATTGCCCCTAGGGAACGGTCAGTGACAAAGATATATAGGTAAAAGTGGTGGTCATCCTTAGGAGGTGTGAGGATAGGTAGTGACAAAAGGTATTGTTTAAGTGAATCAAAGGCCTTTTGGAAATCTCTATTCCATTTGAAAGAGACATCCTTTTTCAAAAGGTGATGGAAAGGTTAACACTAGTCTAAAAGTTGGGAAATGAAATAATGAATGGATTGAAGTTTTCCTTATAGGCTATGAAGTTGCTTAAGTTTGGTTGGAGGAGGCATGTCCAAAATTGGTTTGAATTTAGTAGGGTCTACTTTTATTTCATGAATAGAGATGATAAAGCCAAGAATCTTTTCTAAAAGGACCACAAATATGCATTTCTTGGGATTAAGGTGAACATGGTAATGGATTAGGCTTTCAAATATGATCTTAAGAATATTCAAGTTGATGCATGATCATCTTCATGTCAGATAGTGTTTTCATTATTTTTGGTTGAGTCTAGGTGGTTTATTCATGCTTAGTTTGTTATTCCTCCAAAACTATAGTATTTAAATTTTCAAATTTGCCTATATGTCTATTAAGCTTGTAATAAGGCCTAAAACGTGTCGCAAGGCCAAAAGTATATAGATATTCATAAAAAATAGTTATATAGATCATATTGTATATGATATTAGGTTTTCTAGATGTGATTTATGTTGGTTTGAATCTTATTTGTTTGGAAAAGTTGTTAGTTCCATTCTTAGAGTTAGCAATGTAAGGTCTAGGAATAGAGACTTGATGTCTAAGTTGAGTTTTTTAGTTTGGATGTGTTATTAATTCGACCAAAATAGATGTAATATGATGTTTTTGATGTGGAATGAAAATATAGAATGTTGAAGGCTAATTTTATGTGTCTTTTTTATGTTTTCCTTCATGATTGTGATTGTTCCTAGGCAGGGCAACAAGCTCCATTTTGATAGTTGATTTTTATGGAAAATTTCACCCACTATAAGTGCTCAGAGCTCTAGAGTAGTAAGAGACAAGGTGAGTGATTTTTTTTTTTTAATTATTGAAGTTTTATACTTTATCCTATATAGCTAATTCTCTATTAACTGGCCCAAACTAGGGCTTCTTGGTACAGAGAATTTCTAGTGGAAAATTGAGATTCTATGTAATTTGTAACCTCCTTAGGTATACTTACTATGTTTTAATTTTCAAGAGATAATTTGTTTGTTAACACCCTATTCTAATATTTGACCCTATTTTATCCCTTG
This sequence comes from Torreya grandis, assembly GCA_037957365.1. Lineage (NCBI taxonomy): Eukaryota > Viridiplantae > Streptophyta > Pinopsida > Cupressales > Taxaceae > Torreya > Torreya grandis. Next base: position 865,215 of record JARHVA010003278.1, on the reverse strand, counting down.
TAGGCCTAATAGGACTTAGATAGAGGGTTTGTTCATGGTTTAAGGTGGAAACTTGTCATGTTTTAGATTGGAATAGTCTTAACATGTCATTTAATACCTATTTTATGAGTCTTAAGTGTTAATTCCATCATGTTCTCCATATACCCCCCCAAATAGGGCTCTTGGAGGCCTAATTAGGCCTAACACAGTGCGTGATAGAGCTTGTCCGTACAATACAACACTAGGTGAATTTTGGATATGTTGCATAATCCCTTAATGCGTATCCAAAAAATGTTTAAGTGTTGTGTTATCTATAATTTGGAGGAATATATGAGGATAACTCACTAAAAATAGGGCTATAAGCCCTTAAGAATATGCACAAGGTTAATAAGGTATTATGACCTAATGTACTCATTTTAAGCAATCTAGTGGGTTTGTATAGGTATAATTAGTGTAGGTAAGTTGAATATAGTGTGTCTAGATTTGTATATATATCTTATGAGTCTATATTTATAGTTTGATGTCTCATTCCAAGTTTAAGTGTCTATGCTCTTATATTGTAATAGACAAGCATGAATTTGGGTTTTAAGTCAAGTATCTTAGCTAGTATAGGAGTCATCTGAGGTGTATATAGCTGACCTTAGGGTGGCACCAATTTGGTATCAGAGCTCACAAGATTTTGCATAATCCAAGATCCAAGTCAAAGAGGAAAATAATGTGATTTATGAGAAAGAGGCAAGATGGCCATGAGAGTAAGGAATAGAGGTAGAGCTAGATGAAAGAGACTTGTAGGTTAGATGGTGACACCAGAAGAATATAGGAACCTAAAATCTAGATTTTAGGACCTAGAGGTGGCTCAAAGGAGAGGTGTTGACATGGGTGAAGTTAGTGATAAAGAGGAAGAACCACCAAAGGAAGAATTAGTGGTAGAAGAAGAAAATACAACTGAAGAGAGGCTGATCAAAGCCATTATGAAGGTGAATGAAAAGCCAAAGATATAGGTTCCAATGTATTAAGAAAACTTTAATGTGGAAGAATTGATTTATTGGATCAATGCATTAGACAATTATTTTGAATATGAAGGAATAGAGGAAGATGACAAGAAGGTCAAGTTTGTTATGACTAGATTGAAGAGCCATGGATCCCTATGGTGGGATGGAGTAAAAGAGGAAAGGATAAGAAAAGGTAAGCCAAAGATCAAGACCTTGGATAGAATGGTATAAAAAATGAAATGGAAGTTTATGCCCTTAAATTATGAAGAAAATATTTTCAAGCAACTACAAAATTTGAAACAAATGGATATGATTGTAAAAGAATACACTAAAGAGTTATATAGGCTAACTATAAGATCAAGACACATTTATGATGATATGGAAAAAGCATCAGGATACACTAATGGTTTTTAGTTTGTCACCCAAGATGAGATTATCCTTCTCACACCTAGGATAATTGAAGAAGCATACCAGTTTGCTTTGAAAGCTGAGGAGAAGATTGCAAGGAAATAAACTTCCTTTACAAGGGGAAGATGCAGATCCATTAGAGAAAGAGGATAAAAATGAGGTAGAAGGTATATAAAAACATCACAATATGAGGCTAGAATCTCACAAAGTTCAAGTGATATCTATACACCAAGAGGAAGGAGGCCATATCAAGGCTACCAAAGAGGAACATGAATACTTATGGGCAAATACTTCAAGTGCAACAAGTATGCAGGCCATAGACAATATGAGTGTCTAGAAAACACTTATAATAGCCATTAAAGAAGAGTACATGTATCCCAAGGTGAATAAGAAGATGAAGGACCAAAAATAATTCATGAAGATGTACCAGAAGAAGGTGAGTCTCTTTTAATGAAAAGAATCTTGTCAAAGCCTAATAAGGAAATTGTGGAACCACCACAAAGGAAAAACTTTATTAGGACAGCATGGAAGAGCAAGGGAAAGTTTTTCAATGTCATTATAGATAGTGTAAGTACATATAATCTTGTATCAACTGAGATGGTGGAGAAACTAGGCTTGAATAAGGAGGTGCATCTTATACCTTATCAAGTCTCTTAGCTATAAAAAGGACACAAAATATTGGTAGGTGAACAATGTAAGTGTATTTATAGATAGGAACATATAGAGATCATATTTTATGTGATTTTATGCCTATGGATGTATGCCATATATTAATTGTAAAGCCTTGGTAGTTTGACAGGAAGGTCATGCATGATGGAAGACACAATACATACACATTTGAGAAGGATAGGATCAAACACAAAATCAAAACATTGAAATAAGAGGCTTCTACTATTTTATGAAAAAAATCTAAGGTGTTGATTATGAGTGGTAAGGAGTTTCTACATCAAACTAAAAATGAGGAGGTAAACTTTGTTGTGATTGGTAAGCCAAGAAGTGTAGTCACTATCACTAAGTAAACTTATTTACCTCTAAAAATCCAAAATATGTTGAATTAATACATTTATATTATGGTAGATGATTTTCATAATGATTTTTCACCATTGAGAAGCATCAACCATCACATAGACTTGATTCTAGGAGCAAATCTTCTAAACAAGGCTGCATACAGATTAACACCAAGGGAAAATGAAGATATCAAACACCAAGTCCAATACTTTTTGAACAAAGAATTGGTAAAAGAGAGTATGAGTATTTATGTTTTTCCCATAGTTTTGAGTCTTAAGAACTATGAGAGTTGAAGGATGTGTATAGACTCTAGAGGAATCAATAAGATCACTATCAGGTATAGATTCCCATTGCCTAGAATTGATGATTTACTTGATTGTTTGAGTGGATTTGCATATTTTTCCAAGATATAATTTAAAATTAGATACCATTAGATTATAATAATAGAAGGGGATGAATCAAAAATAACCTTCAAGACCAATGATGGACTCTATGTGTGGTTAGTCATGCCATTTGGGCTAACTAATGCACTAAGCACCTTCATGAGGATAATGAGTGAAGCGCTCAAGGAATTCACTGGTAAGTTTGTGATAGTATAATTGGATGATATTTTGGTGTTTATTAAAACTAAAGAAGATCATTTGAAACATTTTAGGATGGTATTGAATAAGCTACATGAAGTTAAATTGCTAATCAATGTGAAAAAGTGTAGTTTCATGAGGGAAGAATTGATTTACTTAGGATTTATGATTTAAAAAGAATGTTTGAAGATGTATAAGGAGAATATAAAATCCATAATTGAGTGACCAACACCTAGGATCTCTTTTGAGGTAATAATATTTCATGGTTTGGCTAGCTTCTATAGGAAATTCATAAGGAATTTTAGTGGAATTGTTGATCCAATGATAGACACAATCAAAGGTGATATGATAAGCTTTTTTTAGACTAAGGATATTGATAAGAGTTTTATATTTTTGAAAAATAAGGTAACTAAAGAGCCAATATTAACCTTACCTAATTTTAATAAACTATTTCAAGTGGAATGTGATGTTAGTGGAACTACCATATGTGTTATTTTAAGTCAAGATGGGAAACCCATAACATACTTTATTGAGAAACTAAGTAATGATAAGAAGATATATTTAGAATATGATCAAGAGTTATATGATATTGTATAAGCCTTGAATAAATGGAGTCACTATCTTTTGCCTGAAGAGTTTGTTTTGTTCACTAACAATTATGCTTTGCAATTTATTAGCAATTAGAATAAGTTGAGTCAAAAGCATGTTAAATGGATTGAATTATTGAAAAGTTTCACATTAAATATTAAGAATAAGAAAGGAAAATATACCAAGGTTTTAAATTCCTTAACTAGGAGGAATATAATCATGCAAGAATCTTAAGTAAGCATCTTAAGATTTGAAGAGTTGAAAAAAATGTATAAACAAGATTCAAACTTCAAGGAAACATATGAATCTTTTATGAATCTAGTAGGGAATTATAGGAGTCTTTGGATATAATTTATGATCCAAGAAGGTATGATATTCAAGGGTAGCTAGCTTTCCATACCCAAGAGCTCCATGAGAGATAATTTGTTGAAATAGAAGCATAGTGGTAGTTTAGCAGGACATTTTGGGCAGAACAAAACACTAACACAATTAACTGATAATTACTATTAGCTAGGTATGAATTATAATGTTAATAATTTTATTTAGAAGAGAAATATATGACAACATGCCAAGGAAATTAGCCAAAATATAGGTTTTTACCAGCCACTACCAATTCCCAACATGCCTTAGGATTCAATAAGTATGGATTTTGTACTTGGTTTGCCAAAAACTCAAAAAGGTCATGATTACATATTTGTAGTGGTTGATAGGTTCTCAAATATGTATCAATTCATTTCATGTTAAAAAATAATTTATACTACTAACATAGCCAATCTATACTTTCAAGAAATTATGAGATTGCATGGGCTCCCTAGGATAATTATTTTTGACAGGGACACTAAGTTTGTTGGGCACTTTTGAAGGACCTTGTGGATGAATTTGGCCACATTTGAGCTTTAGCTCAGCCTATCATCCATAAAATAATGGTCAGACTAATGTTTTTAACATGAGCCTTGGAAATATCTTGAGGAGTTTGGTAAGTATACATCGAAAATAATGGGATCTTGTATTAGCTCAAGCTGAATTTTCATATAATGATTCTCCTGATAGAAGTATAGGAATGAGTCCATTCCAAATCTTATATGGAGTAAATCTTAGAGGTGTATATGAGCTAAGAGATATAGATAAGGTGGAATCAAGGAGTGCTGATGTAGAAGAGTTTTCCAATGCAATACAAAACTTACATGAACAAGTGAAGAGGAAACTTAAAGAAAACACCACCAAGTACAAGCTAAGGGCTGATCAAAAGAGGAGAGAGGTTAGTTTTAGTATGGGAGACCTAGTTTTTACTTACCTTAGAAAGGAAATATTTACTAAGAGAGAGTAAAACATACTAAAAGTGAATAAAATTGGTCCATGCAAGGTAGTAATAAAGTTCTCAAATAATGTCTATGAGATTGAACTACCAACGAGGATTGGAATTTCTCCAATTTTCAATGTTGTAGACCTATATCCCTATAAAGGTGAAGAATAACCATATGAAGTGACTAAAATGGGGGTTGATGAAGATATTTAATGGAAATAAAAAATACCAAAGGAAGTGCCAAAGGAGGTTGAGATAATTTTGGACAAGAAAGTGGTTAAGAAAATAAGAGACAAAGAGTATTTTCAGTACCTGATCAAGTTGAAGAACCTACTAGCTAAAGATGCTACATGGTTGACTAAAATTGACATCCATAAGTTAGGTAAAAGTGGGGATGATTTTATGAATAACAATTACAAGTGAAGATTGCTTATGTTTTCTCTTTGGAATAATGATGTAGGATCATCTCCATGTCATGACAATGTTTGCATTGTTTTTGGTTGAGTCTAGGTGGTTTAGTCATGCTTAGTTTTTTTTCCTTACAAAACTATAGTATTCAAAATTTCAAATTTGTTTATATGTCTATTAAGCTTGTAATAAGTCCTAAAATGTGTCTCAAGGCCAAAATTATATAGATATGCATCCAAAATAGTTTTAGAGATCATATTCCATTTGATCTTAGGTTTTTTTGACGTGACTTAGGTTCGTTGGAATCTTATTTGTTTGGAAAAGTTGTTAGTTCCATTCTTAGAGTTAGTTGTGTAAGGTCTAGGAATAGAGATTTAATTTCTAAGTTGAGTTTTTCTATTTGGATGTGTGATTCCTTCACCCAAAATAGATGTAATATGATGGTTTAGATGTGCAATGAAAATATAAAATGTTGAAGGATAATTTTATGCATTTTTGTTGATGTTTTCCTTCATGACTGTGACTATTCCTAGGGAGAGTAGCAAGCTCCATTTTGACAATTGATTTTTATGGAACCTTTCACCCACTATAAGTTCTCAACACTCTACATTAGTAAGAGACAAGGTGAATGTAATTTTTTTAAGTCTTGAAGTTTCATACTTTATCCTATATAACTAATTCTCTCTTGACTGGCCCAAACGAGGGCTTCTTAGTACAAAGAATCTGTATAGTTGAAAATTGATATTCTTTATAATTTGTAACCTTCTTAGGTATACTTAATATGTTTTAATTTTCAATAGATAATTCATTTGTTAAGGCCCTATTCTATCTTTGACCTTGTTTTAGCCCTTATAGGTCTAACAGGACTAAGACAGAGGGTTTATTCATGGTTTAAGATGGAAACTTGTCAAGTTTTAGATTGGAATAGTATTAACATGTCATTTAATACCTATTTTATGACTCTTAAGTGTTAATTCCTTTTTCTCCATATACCTCCCCCCCAAACAAGGCTCTTGGAGGCCTAATTAGGATTGACATAGTGCATGATAGAGCCTGACCATATAAAACAACACTTGGTGAATTTTAGATATGTTGCATAAGCCCTTAATGGATATATAAAACATGTTTAAGTGTTGTTTTATCTATAATTTTTAAGGAATATATGAGAATAAATCACTCAAAATAGGGCTACAAGTCCTTAAGAATATGCACAAGGTCAATAAGGTCTTATGACCTAATGTACTCATTTTAAGCAATCTAGTGGGTTTGTATAGGCATAATTAGTGAATGTAAGTTGAATATAGGGTGTATATATTTTTATATACATATTTTGAGTCTATCTTTATAGTTTTATGTTGCATTCCAAGTCTAGGTGTCTATGTTATTGTATGTGTAATATCCAAGCATGCATTTTGGTTTTAAGTCAAGCATCTTAGCTAATATAGGAGTCATCTAAGGTGTATATAGGTGACCTTATGGTGGAATCACAAGTGATATTTTTGGAGTTTGGATTTCATGAGAAGGTCATCCACATAGTCTTCTACAATCTTATGGATGATATCATGGAATTTATAAGTCATGACATGTTGGTAGGTTGCCCAACATTATTTAACCAAAAAGGCATGATTCTATAGCAAAAAGTTCCCCAAAGGATGGTAAAGGAGGTTTTGTGCTAATCTTTAGGAGAAATCAAGATATGATTATAACTCAAAAACCCATTCATGAGAGATAACATCTCATGGCTAGCTATAAGATCAATGAGATAGTCAATGCTAGGTAGAAGAAAGTTATCCTTGGGGTAGGTGAGGTTAAAGTCATGAAAGTCCACATAAATGAATAGACCCCTAGTGACTTTGGTAATAGGTATGATATTTGATACCCATTGGGGGTATTTAATGGATTGGATGAACTTTAGAGATAAGATATGTTGAAGCTCTTCTTTGATGAGAAGGGCTATGTTAGGATGCATGTGTCAAAGTTTCTATTTAATAGGCTTGGCATCATGATGAGTGACTATGTTATGGGTAGCAATGGTGGGGTTAATCCTAGGCATATCACTATAAGACCAAGATAATTCTATTATTTTATCTTGGAAGAAAGTAGATAAGTCATAAAGTTCTTTAACATTCAATGATTTGCCTATTTAAACAATGCAGGGGTTATCTAGAGTTCCCAAATTTATATCCATGGTAGATTAATGTGACATGATCAAGTCCTCAGGAGGAAGGGATTTATGGATAGAAGAATCCCCCATACTGAGGTAGGTAAGAATGGAATCATCATCTTGATGTTGGATTGTGTTGATGGTAGAATAATCATTCTCTACCATTTTAGGGTGTATGAGTGGAAGGACTTTGGTTTGTCCAACCTTTTGGTAGATGAGAGGACCCAAAGTAGTAGTATCGACTAGTAAAAAAATTAGGGGGGATGATGTTAGGATCTTCAAGTGAGGAAAGTGGTTGGGTTGGTTAGGATGGGACACCTTCCTCCATGATGGAATTGGGTTTTGGTTAATTGGTGGGTTATTAGGTGGTTCATATCCAAGGCCAAATAACTCATGAGGTTTCAAAGTTTTGATATGAGGTAACTCATGAGGCCCTTATTCATAGAAACCAAGGAAAAATCTTTTCCAAGCACATCTATGAAGATAAAACTTAGTAAACTCTAGTTTACTAAGATAGGAAAATTTAAAGGAAAATGGTTGGATGGATGAAGTAGTGGTAAGGGCTAGAAGTGTTCAATCAAGCCCCCCATAAATGAAATTTATTTGATGGTTAAAGAGCCCAGAGGGGATGATGGTTCTAATTTTAGGGTATTATGAAGGGTCATACCTAAGATTATTGTATTCTTAAGGATTAGAGAAGGCATCTAGGGCTAAGGAAAGATGTTAGAATGTGGTTGCCATGGGGTTCTCTACAAGAATCTAGGAAGAATAGATAGATGAAATAATATAAGTTTCATCAAGATTTGGTGTGGAAGTGTCATGGGTTTTGATTGGTGGTTTTGTGTCATTATCAGATGGTTATGAGGTGGATGAATGAGGAATAAGGACATCATTAGGTTGATATATCATATTATAAAATGTGAAAGGACTAGGGTCAACCTTCATAGTCACAATGTGTCTTTCATGCTCAAAAGTGGAAGGGACACAACTCATAGTATGAATCCAAGGGTGCCCAAGTAAATCATTGTATTATAATTATCCTTCTAAAATATAAAAATGTTTAAGAATTGTATGGGGCCCTACATATATATAGAGGATAATTGTGCCCAAGGTAGTAGCCATGGTATCATTGAAAGAATAAAGGACCACTATGCTTTCAGACATGATGTTCATGGGTACGTGTATCTGGTCATAGGCATGGGAGGAGATAATATTTATTATGGATCCTCCATCAATCATCACCCTTTTGATGTAGGTTCTATTAATGTATTCCATAATGAAGAGTGGGGATTGGGATCCTCCAAATTAATAGAAGGTATTTCTAAATTTTTGAAGGTGATAATGTTGGAAGTTCAGAGGGAACCAACAAAGGTAGTAAGAGGTTGAGGATCATTGGGTTGGACCTCAATGGATTATAAAGCTTCTATGAGTAGTCAATGGTGATGGGGAGAGGTATAGACTAACTCATATAAGCTCATTTTTGTTGGAGTTTGATGAAGTTGCTTGAGGATAACTTTCCAAATGGATATTGTATATGTGTTAGGGCATGGAGGATTAGATGGGGAGGCACCTAAGATAGACACCCTGGGTTTGTTTGATGATTGATATGGTTGGGTATTATTTTCATGGGATTTTTTGGAGGGATAAGTCTAAGGAATGGATACCTTATCCTTCCTTTTATCCTTCTATTGTGATATTCTAACCACATTGATTGCATGGATAACATGAGAGGTTGAGGTAGTGGAGTTTTCCAACTCACCTTTATTCTTAGGTGAAGGTAGAGGAGTGGGAAAGTTTTGGGTAAGTATAGTTGTTATTTGGGTAGGTAAGGGTGGCATAAGAGTTTCATCTGTTAACAGATCATCTTCATCATAAAGATGATGGATAAGAATTTGGAGAGCTTTATAATTCTCTATGTCATGCATAAGTGTCTTATGATATAGGAAAATCAAATTGATATTAAACCATGATGGTTTAATATGTGAAGGGTCAAAAGGTTTTATAGGTGGTAAGGATAAGGAAGAGGTTCATAAAAACCTTTATATAATGGTTGAATAGGACTCAGCTAAAGGTGGTAAAGATTTAGTGGCTATTTATTTGGGTATTGAGGTAGAAGGTTGTTTGGACATGGGTTTGGTGATAAGTGTCTTAGTTAAGGTGGTATGCTTTGATGGTTTTGGTTTAGGCAAGATGGTTGATGAGCTAGAGGTAGAGGATGGCAATATAGGTAACTTAAGAATCATCATTTTAGTGAGGAGATGTGTCTTAGAAAACAAGTATAAAGGTGTGACTAATAAAGGCTGTAAGGGTTTTGTAAAACTAATGGGATTCATGCTCAATGCAGAGGGATGATGACCTAAAATATAGGGCAAGTTTGAGGGAGGTAAAATTTGGGGTTTTGGGTCTTTTAGTAGTTTTACCTCCTTGGTTGTTTTCATTTCTAGTTTTGAAAGGGGTTTGGTTACTTGGGTCTTATTTTTAATGGTTAATTCCTTATGTGGAGGAGAAGGAATGATTCCTTTAAATTTGTCTTAGTTTTTGATAGAAGGTTTAAAAATTAGAGGTTGGGTGGATAAATTTATCTTCTCTTGTGAGCTAGCTTCCAAATAGGTAGTGGATGGTTCTATGATAGGGGAGGTAGGTGTGGTATCCTCCAATGGAGGTGTGGGTATGGTAGCTCCCTTTGTTTAGGTGTCTAAAGGAATATATGGTAGTTTCTCCCCTTTCATTAGGGGGATGGAGAAAGAGGTAGTTTAGGTGATGTTTTCTTCAATAATGGGTTCATTAGTAACCACATTAATAGTATGTGACTCATGGGGTGTTTCTAGTTTATTGTCATGATAAGGGTTAGATGGAGCATGATTAGGAAAAGGATTGAAAAATATGTCAAAGGCCTAGTTCAGTGGTGCATTTGGATTTCCCAACATAATCTCCCCCTTATCAATGAAGAATTGGACAAGGTATTTGAAGGTGTTGCACCTATTCATGTCATGTCTTATGACTCAGTGAAAGGCATAATGGTCATTCTCATTATACCAAATTGGTATGGGGCAAGAAGCCTCAAATCATTAGGGTGGTTTAATTGGTGGAACTTGGATGATATTCAATTTTAGTAACTTTTCCAAAATAAAAAGATAGGGCTTCCCAAGGGGAGATAATTGATTATGATTATTCTAAGTTTAGTTCCTTTGTTTTTGGTTTGAATAATTAGAGGAGTCAAAGGGCTGGTTCCTTGGGTTCTATTGGTTGGTAGATGGCGATGGTGTGGCTTTGAGGACAATGGAGTTAGTAGTTGCATTGTTTTTAGTGTTGGTATTGGTTTGGTTGTTTAGTTTGGAATAAAATGGCTGATTAGATTTGTAAGTTGAGTTATGGCTCTTCAAATTTAATCTTCCTTCATCAATGGCTCTATTATCTAGTTTATGAGCCATGGTAAAAGCTTCATCAAAGGTATAAAATCTTTGGACATGAAATGTGGATGAAATATGTTTTTCACATGCCCAAGAAAAGAGCTCTATAATCTTAAGTTGAGGAAATTAAAAGTAAATTTGGTTGAGTAGGCTCTCCCAGTGAGCCACAAAATTATCAATAGATTTATCTTCAAATTACCAAATGGAATAGAGGTCAGTAATAGAAACTTTCTTGGATATATTAATTGAAAAGTGATCCAAGAAGTTTTGGGCTAATTAGATGAAAGAGAGGATGGAATTTCTGGGTATGGCACTATACCAATCCAATAATGGTCCAAATAATGGCATAAGAAAGGTACAGAGGAGAAGAACATCATCATGGGCAATCAAGTAGCCTGAATTCCTAAATTCTATTAAATGTTGTTGAGGGTCTTCTTTAATAATAAACTTGGTAAATTTTGGAAGTTCCCACTAAGCCAGATAAGGTTTGATGGGGATAGAAGGGTGAATAGGCTCATTGAAAATTTGATCATAGGATAAGAGATTATGGGCTTCAGAGATGGATGACTCAAGGGTAGTCATCTTTTCCATGATCAACTTCATGAAGTCTTCTTGAGGTTGTTGGGATGCATAGTTATATGGTATGTTTTGTTGAGGTTGGAAAATGTGTGAATAGATAGTATATGGTTGAGATGACTCCACGTATTGGTATGTGGTATTTAGAGGTTAGGTGAAATATATATATTGATATGTGGATGTTAATGGTTGGTTAAAGGTGGGTGGTTGGATATCAAGAATATTCCTTTATGGGTTATGAAGATAGATAAAGGTTGCATGCTGGGTCAGAATGGTGGTTAGGTTAGTGGCTGATGGAAGGGTGGTGACTCTTGTAATAATTAGTGGTAACATGGAGGGTATGGACACCACAAGGCTTGGAAGTTGAGTAGTGTTTTATGGATTTGAGGTAACTAGAGTAAGATGGGTAGCATTACAGGTAAGCACTCTTATTACAGGGAAGTGATTAGTAAGAGGTATAAGGGTAGTGGTAGTTTGGGTTAGTGGGTTAGTTTCAAGTGAGTTTTTGGTTGATGATAATGTTTGGGAAAGTAAAGGTTGAGTGGTTCCCATGGTAGTGGAGGTATTTAAAATGAGGTAGAGACTAATGCCATAAGGTAGATCTATGGGTGGCGTTGAAACTGAGATTTGGTAAGATATGGTTCTTAGGTAGTGTTATAAGGCTACATGATTGTTGTTTAGGAAAGAAAAAAAAATGGCATCTCTTGGGACTACTTGAGTAGGACTTCCCAGAGAGATAGGGGAGTTTATGGTTTCATAAATGTGTTTCATGGATGAAGAGGTGGAAGTTGGTGATGGTTGATTTGGTGGTGGGTTTTGTTCCTCGAGGTCTTTTTTCTATTGGAGAGTGAGAACCATACAAAAAATAAGAAAAAGGATGATAAATTCTAACAACTCAAAAAAATATAAATAAAAAAATACTCAAGGAAAACAATGCATTCAATAGGAGTGCATTAAATCTTAAGATTCTTTTTAATCTCTCAAAAGTGTGAAAAGGAAATTGGTTTGAATACGTCCTAAACAAGGTCATTATGTTTGGTTTTGGGTTATGTTTAGGCACTCAATATAAGTATATATTGGTCCAAGTATGTGGCTTGGTACTTGGGGCTTGTTCCCCTCATGTCACAATCCCACAGCCAATGTGGGTGCTCAGCCAATATGTACTAATTTCCAAAGTTTATACTCAGCTAGAGAACTAAGTTGTTTATCCCTTAGTAAGGTGATCTACTCGGTGATGAAATACTAATTGGGACTTGTCTCAAGTGTTTTTTATGTCATGTTATGCAATTTTTTAGGTTTTTGTAACATTTTTGATCTATAATTAATACATAATGCTTTTAATTAAACTAGGTGAGCTAAAATCAAACAAGCAGTAAATAGATGCACTCAATTTTAACCAAATGATTTTTTTTTAATTTATTTTAGTGAAGATAATAAAAACTTATATTAAACTAAATTAAACATGAAAATTAAATCCTAATCCTAAGATGAATTTTTATTTTCTTTCTTTTTATAAATGTAATAAAATTTATTTTTTTCTAAAAATGTAACTAAAACTCTTTTTTTTCCTTTTTTCTGTAAAGAAAGAAGCTTAATTTTATAAGAATTAAAATAATTTAATTTCAATAATGAAATTATAAATTTATTAAAACATATAATAACCCAATAAAACTTAAGGGTCCCACTAGGTGTGCCAAAATGTTTCTATCAAATTTTTGCTTTTTCTTAAGTGTGAAAGGAAGAAACTAGTTAAGAATGGTGTGGAAGAATACCTGTTGAATGTGCATGAATTTAATATAAGTGATTGTGGATAGATAATATTTGTCTCAAGATGATGACCAAAAATTAATAAAACACTAAAAAAAACTTGTTTTTTAGACAAGTAGATGGGTGGATTGCCTAGCATGAGCTAGATCCTAGAAGTGAAAGCTTTCTAGGAGGTTGTCAATCCACCTTATTTAAAACACTTAAGTGGAAATGATAAAAGAAATATATTTGTATTAAGTTACTATATAAATGAATTAAAATACATAAAATTATAGAAAATTAATTGAGAAAATTAGATTATTTGCTAAGTTAACCAGAATGAAGCAACTAGTTTGATTATACTAATGCTAAAAATTGGTTAAGGCAAGGTTGTAGTTTTGGGTTTGGTAATTTGATGAGGGTCAAAAAAATGGTTTGATTTGGGTTTATTGAGATAATAAAATGAGAGGTATGGATAGTTTAAGAGATAAAATATCAAGTAACTAGGGTAGCAAAGGGATGAGGGGGCAAAGAGGGTGAAGGTGGCAAAGGTACAAAGAGGGCAAAAGAGGTAAATGGAATTACAATGGAAAAGGTGGTAAAGGAGGAAAAAGCCAAGGTAATGAAAGGAAGGAATTAAATAAAATATTAAAAAAATGTTACCTTGAGGTTTTTTGATGTGGTTGATGTTGTTGATGATGTGCTGAAGGAATCCTACAACAATTTTTGTAAACCTTCATTGCTTTGAATTCTTTTCCTCCAAGATGTGGTTGACCTCCTTCAAATACCTGTAATAAGATGTTATTAAATAAATACTAACTTATAAATTTAACTTAGGTGAAGGAAGGGGGAGGTTATTTATAGCATTTTTGTCAAGAAACATGCCAAAAGAGGGAATAGTAGAAGTATGGTGGCATTTCCCATATGGTGCATGAATGAGTCAAAAGATGAGGGTGGTGGGATTCCCACCTTAATCATGGGTCTCCCATTTGGGATGGTGTGTCTCCAACTAACACATGAGTCCAATTTTTAATGGTAATAAATCACATGGGTCTAAATGAGGCCAAAATACTTTTCACCACCCTTTCTTGTCTTCATCTAAAAACATAAAGAGATGCCCCACAATATATGGGACCATTTTCCATGTGGATGCATGAATGAGTCAAAATATGAGGGTGGTGGGATTACCACCTTGATCATGGGTATTCAATTTGGGTTTATTTATCTCCCACCTTGCACATGAATCCAATTTTGAATGGGAATTATGCACATGGGTCTAAATGAGGCCAAAAGACTTTTCACGACCCTTTCTTGTCTTCATCCAAGAACTTAAAGAGATTCCCCATAAAATGTGGTGCCATTTTCCATTTTGGTGCATGAATAAGTAAAAATATGAGGGTGGTGGGATTACCATCTTGATCATGGGTTTCTTATTTGGGTTGGTGCATGACTAAGTCAATTTTGAATGGGAATCATGTACATGGGTCTAAATGAGGCTAAATGACTTGTCACCACCATTTCTTGTCTTCATCCAAGAACTTAATTAGATACACCATAAAATTTGGTGACATTTTATATGTATATTCATGAATGATTCAAAATATGAGCATGGTGGTATTCACACCTTGATCATGAGTCTCCCATTTGCGTTAAAAAGTCAAAAATGGGTAGATATAGTGCGCTTTGTCTTTTCCAAAGCACTAAAGAGGTGGGTATCCCATTTTGAAGGCCACTTTCATGTGTGAAGGAAATATACATGTTTAATGATGGAACATTAAGGGTAAATTCACCATAATTCAATGGGGGACCCTTGTTATGCTTAAATGAGGTCATTAAGTACCTTGGGAAAGGGTCCCAAGTGGGGTATGATGTCCCATATCAAGCCACCTCAAAACTAATCCATTTCACTTTCCATATCACCTCCAAAATCACCTTCCATTTCATTTTCCATGTCACTTTCCATATCATCATGAATAGTGGTAGTGGGTCCTACAATTAATAGTGATAGTGAATAGTAATTTTGAATAGTACTTTCAAATAATATTTTTGAATAGTATTATCTGAATATGAGAATAGTAATTTGGTTATGTTAAGAGGGGTTGGTTAACAGTTAAGAAGTTTTAGGGGCTCTTCATGGGGACTTGAGGCATTTATTCATTGAAAACTATAAGTGTGCAGTTTTTTAGTGTCTATAGGAGGGTTAAAGGAGTTAACTGGCATTAAGTGCAAATCATGAGTTAACTAATATTTGACTAGCAATCAATGGATAATCTATAGTATTCATGCAATAAGTACATTAAATTAACTTTACTTCATTTAAAATTTATATATTTCATAAATATTGTCATATCATACTTCCAAAAGAGTTTTAAAAACTCAAAAAGGGCTCGCCACTTGTTTTCAATGCCAAAAGGAGCTCACACAAAGCATCAAGCATGAAGAGATATCTTAAGGACTATTTGATGCAAGTTGTAACTAAAATTAATGTTAAATTGATGAATGGATAACTCTTTATCCTCTCTTCTATGCCACTCTCTTGGCTATTTCTCTCTCATGTCTATATATTCAAGATTTTATGCCTAATTTCAAGATCCCTTTCTTGGGCATGATCAAACTATGCTAATATTGAGGTTTGTAAACCTCTTGAATCAATGTAATAGAATATTGTAACATATTTATGATTAATTTATAATGTCTATATGTGTAAAAGTGGATGAATCTTCCCTTAAACTTGTCCTTTCCACAACTATCTATTAATGATTTATCTTTTGTAAGATAATTGAAGTGTTAATGGTTAGTAATCAGATTTGCAGTGTAACAAGGTTAAAATTGTCTCAAATTAGACCTTTCTCTCTACCTCAAAATTATTTTCATCCATAAATACCTCCATGTGAATCACTATTGCATAATAAGCATTCAAGTTAGTCTTTTAGTTTATTTCACATTCATTAGTGTTATAAGAGTTTAAATATAGTGTATGAACCAACAATATATATGTTTCACCATAAGTAGAATATGATTTCCATTTTATTTTATTTCTCCCCCTTTTCACCCAAAAATCTATTAGGTTTTAGTTAATTAAGAAAAGTTGATAAATTTAGAGGCTATCCTCACAATCTAGAGGTCTAGTCTAGCTATAAGTATCCCATAGCCTTAAACCATTTGAATGTTAGTCCATGTTTGAAGTAGATTTGAGAAATATGATTCATTAGGGTACAAATTGGGTTGTTAATAGTTACAACAACATAATCATATCAAATAAACATTTTGTAAACACCATCCATATCAACATGAAGTTTAAAACAACAATCTAAATCCAATCACATTTTCTATTCTATAATCATGAGACAATAAAAATAATGAATTATAAAGAGCATCATATATATAAAGATATTATTAAATTATATGTACATCAATAAGATAATTTTTTTTCATATATATCATTAAAATAATCTCATATACATCATGAATATATACAAACCATAAACACAAATACAAGAGATATCATCATGTGTCCATCATATCTAAATTTGTGTATCCTTGTGATATATGACATCTCTTATCCTCTATATCTACTATGGTGGCCTCATGGTCCCTGGTGGTGGAGGAGGTGGAAATTAATGTACTAATTGCCTTGATATTGAAGTTTAGTGTTTCATCAACATCATAGATCTAAAATTTTATATATGTGCTTTGTGAGTTTCAAAAGTAAGTGATTTAACCTCTAATAGTATGACCCCCTTATGTAAAATATGATAACATGTTGTTTCATCCTTATCCCAAAGTATCTTAAGGATAATATATGAAATACCTATCTATGTAAGGGCCTCATGTGTTTTATACTACTCCCTATGGAGCCTATACTCATCTACCCTAGCTTTATCTCTATGGATTTGAATCACTGTCATATAAGAAACCACTACCTTCAAGGAGGCAATATCTAACTAAAGGGACTTGATTTATCTATCTCTATTAGTCACCTACTAATGTAGATAGGCAAATTTAGCATATAGGCCATCTATCTCATCCAACCTCATGGTAATATCCCCTCTAGTATATTTTTATCCCTACCTACTCTAGCTATCCCTAAAGGACACATTATGTCAGGGTCTCTCATCTCCATCTATATATATTTGGAAACCTTGCCATGTGTACCTCTAATATAAATATTTGGCCTTTAATTTGGGCTAATATATTTGTCAATATACTTTGTACTAATGGATTTACTATCTTAATATATATCCATTGGTGCCTAGCCCTATCCTTATCCTAGTACCTATAGTACCTATAGTGGAACCAAATCATGTAGGCTAGCATGGAGCACTATCAATCTCTCTAATTGATATAGGTCCCACCATGTCATGTATTTTATTATTAATACTACATATAATAGTCCTCTCCATAAGTCCAACCAACCTATCACACCCATATATAGATAGATTTGGCTAAATTCCTATTTACAAGATGTCTTAGTATGTTGATCTCTCTAGACACAAGTGTAAATAAGTGTATACCATATAGAACATCTTACTACATACCAGACTGGTGTTGAACTTGGTATGGCTTGTACTTCCCCACAATGTGTGAAATTATTCAAACAATGAAGAATATAGTGGTCATGAACCTAATATACCAACCATAATGATTCCATTAAATCTATAAATATAGATAGGGTCTCTAGACACACTCCCCATATCCCATGTAATCTTTCAATCTCTGATATTGGTAGATGTATCCTATGTGCCATCTATAACCAACCCCTATTTGAACCCATCCAAAACCCATGGGATCCTCTAGGCCTCATACCCATGTTAGACACACTAGTTACTTAGTAGTAATATTCTCTTAGGTTCATACCTAAATAAAAAGTGGAGGCACCAAAGATCAAACATCCTTGATGTGAAACTATGTGAATATCTCTGTATAGCTAAGACAATACAACTATCTAAGAAAAAATAGTGGTATATTCAGTCATATCTCTATTCATCCCATCCAGTCCCAATGGAAGTATTAGCTGATCTTGTTAGAAATAGGATGATGCTAACAATGGCTATCATCACAAAAATCTCTCTATCAATTTAATGTAATGGTGAGGGCACCTATAATAGTAAATCATCTAGTTAAATATCATTTTGATTAAATCAATGTAAACTATCTCATAAATCATAGGTACATCTATACGACTTATCAAGTCCCTTACACAATATTATCACCTTATGAGGTGAGTATAGTATAGTGACCATCCTCTCTTGGTAAATCTCAAAATCTAACACATGTCCTATAGTGTGATAGTGGCCTCTCCTATGGGTAGGTGGAACATATATGTCTCTAAATTCCATCTCTCAACAAGTGCATTGAGGTAGGATATATATAATATAATAGTTGGCATTCATGCAATTATAATAGATCCATAACCTCTAAAAATGAACACATCTCCTCACTCCAAATCTACCCCATTTTTTGGTAATGTGACTGGCTTTTACATGTGACCAATACATCAAGCTACTCTTGTAAACAAATATTTTTTTACATGAATCAATTACTCCACAAATATAAATCTAGTTATTTGACATCTATATAAAGAAAATTAAATATATTCTTCTTACAAAAAAAAATTATGCCTAATCCTATCGATCCATTCTATGTGTTAACCAACTCAAAACACTTTTTCTAAAAAAATAGGCCTAATATTTTCCTTCTTGGAAAATCTTCTACTTACCTTGATATTTCTCCATCTCATAATATTTTTTCACCATTTATAGTTGAATTTTCACTATTTTCCACTTTTTCATCATTTTGACATTTCCCACTCGTAATGGCAATTTTTCCATTTTACATGTGCATGCCTATGTTTTCACCATTTTGGAATTTATGTCATTTCAACTAGTGTTTCAACCATTTAAATGCGTATTTGCACCATTTGAATTGATGATTCTTCTATTTTTGTTTACAAAATTACCAATTTCATTTATTATAAAATTGATAGACTCACTGATTCCTTATCTATTCTTATAAATAAATGCACTTAAGTGACAAAATTGACTAAGGAGAAGTTTACTATATTCCCATGCTCCCATGGTTTCACGTGCTCTCTAACCCACTTGATAAGGTGGATCAATTGTTGATATTGAGCCATTAATCACCATTACCTCTTGTGCAAAACCAAATCTCAATTCTTCAAAAGGGGAGGGTAATAATGAATAGTTTTTATCCCAAAGGGGTGAATAAATAGCTTTCAAATTAAATTTTAACCCCCATCTACTCCCCATTTCCATTTTGTTCTTCCTTGAAGGCCCATTTCTAGCTATGTTGACCATTTTTTGTCATGTTTCTTCTACATTCTTCTTTTGTTACCTCTTCTCTTATGGATCATGTTATTTCCTCATTTTGAGGGCATGTCTATTTTAATATTTTTATGACCATTCCCTCGAGGGGGCATCCAAGGATTATCAAGTGGCCTCTATGGCATCAATCTCAACCCATTGACCCATAAATTTAGTGATTGTCAACACATCATTATTCAAAAATTTAGAAATTATTCTTAACAAATTTTTCATTATTTGAAAAGATGTTACTTTTCCTTATGTCTCTCAACACCTTCTCAAATAGGGGAAAAATCAGGACACTTCAATTTCACCACATATGTGTCTAAACTGCAATCTGACCAATTTTATGCAATAATGTGTAAATTTTATTTGAAATCACTAGATTGACATAATTCTTATACAAACTTGATGCATGCATTCCAAATCACATTGGGACATCCTTGATTATAGAAATACATTATTTCACATCATCTATTTCTTCTACAAATGCTTCAAATTAAATGAGTAATTTTCAAAGATTATTATTAAGTCAAATAAATAAGATATTAATTGGTCAAATGGTATTTCAAATGTTATATTCCTCTAATGGTCAATTAATTACTTGATTAATCAACCTAAATATTCTCTACTATAAAAATCCATGGCTTTATTGAAACTTCTATTTTCAAAAATAAAAAATCATTTTATTACCTCATCTTGGTGACATCACATGGGAAAGTTAATGGG